>OX235276.1:86411912-86503054 GCA_944472155.2 Trichobilharzia szidati | reverse complement strand
CCGAAAGGGAAGCGGCGAGTTGGACGTCCAAATGTGACATGGAGGAGATCGTGTGAAGAGGAATTGAAACAGTATGGATTAACATGGATGCAGATGAAAAGTACAGTAGAAGACAGAAACAAGTGGAGACGTGAAGTTGAAGCCCTATGTTCCACTAGGAACCCAAGGGAACAATAATATAATAATCTCCGTGTTTTTTCATTTATCTCCATGATTAGCTAAAGTGAAAGAGGCTGTGAAGCTAGTTACGCTGGCCGTACTAATTGTTATCTATCCATACTTATCAAACAAAATCGAATCTCATAGTTTTGCAAAGGACAAAATGGATCCTCACTCAGCTGTAATCTAAACATAAAGCAAATTATCAAACCAACTTCACAGTCATCTACGTACAGAGTACGCGAAGAAGACGTTTGTTTAGTCACTACAACCACAACGGACTTAATTTATCACATTATTTGGTGTGATTTATTCTGACATTCCATTTTTTTAACTTCATTATATACATCACTTGCTACGATTACATTTCTACTGCATACGACATCAATGTTAACTGGTCACCTATTCAACTTTATATGAGCTCCACTCAATCCTGTTAATTATGTTGCACCATTCAATTTACCAAATGAATGATTACTTTTTCTATACGAATAGCGTTTTGCTAACTGCTTAACTGATGTATATGACCTACAATTTCAATGATACATCTCCAAAGATATTTCTTTCATTGGAGTGTAACTGTATGATATATATATGTTACTACATAGATTGAAAAAGACATCACTGAGAACGGTAGCTCTCCGCTGAACACAAATTCTTTTATATGACATCATAGGGATTGCTGAGGTCCTTGAAATGACGTTTGCTTATTTTGATGATATTAGAGGGTTGGAGCCAAACAGTCACAGGAAGCCTTGGACTTAGGTTTCGTGTAAGTTGGAACACACAAGTCAACAAGACTTATCTGCAACTGGCTTGAAGGAACTTATTTCTTTTCTAAGATTTAAACTCGTGTCACTCAGTGCTGCGGTCAGTCAGAGACGTTACCGCTGAACTATTCAGGCTCGTATAATACCATCAAATCGATGTGCACCGTGATGGTGAGCTACCTTGAATGGCAGCCATATTAGAAACCTGACTGACAGAATTCAGTCTGCACCAAAGAAAGAACTAGGCGCATCACACTATTTACTAGTGTCCAATCAAAATATACGCCTTATTTATCCTATGAGGAAGGATGCAGAACATCAGCATCACATTCTAACGAAGTTAGTATATTTTTGTAATTCTAAATCTGGAAATCATAAGATGCTAATTTCACCATTTAATTCCTACACAAAGAAAATTACTCATTACTATCAGTAAAAAGTTTGAGCATTGTGGATTAAATCAATTAAAGTATAATTATATTTCAATAGTTTACACAATGATAAGTTTTGTTATTGGTAATATTTCGAGCAAAATTACTGCCCGTGTTCACACCACTGTTGGAATTGTTTGATTCACACATTTATGATTTGTACTCATATATATATATATATATATATGTATAGTTCATTATTTTTTGCCCATTCATGTTTTCGTATTCAGAATTATATTCCAGGTTGTTGATAGTTGTACTGAGTCACCCTTGTTACATGTATCCGGTGTGACCTTAATAAATATAGATTCTGTTATAAGTTTTTCTTTCCATTTGTTCATGTTAGTTGTTAGAATACACACATTGTTCCAATCGATATTGTGGTTTTTGTCCCAGCTATCGATGAATTTTTCTCAAGATTTTTGTAGGCTTGTGTTCCTGTTGGTTGACCTTTGGTTAGGCGTTTATGTTCATTCACTCTTATTTTGAGTGATTTGGACGTTTGCCCCACATATTTAGTCGGACAGTCAGCACAAGATATTTTGTAAATCAAGTTCTTTTTATCCATCATTTTTATGGTATCTTTCAGTTGATTTATTTTATTTTTCATTAGATTTGTCGGTTGAAAAGTTGTGTGAATGGCGATATTTTTGAGGTTTCTTTGAATTGCCTCTGATGTACCATTTTTATGTGGTATTAAGACTGTTTTTTGCATTCTTCCATCTGGTTATTCTCCGGTTTTACTCTCTTTTTTATATTATCTTTTATAAATTCTTTTGGGTAGTTATTTTCGAGTAGCATTTTGAATAGGACATTTATTTCTTTACACTGGCCCTCTGTCGTTGCTATAAGTCTACGTATTCTATCTGCAATACCTTGTATTAATCCTCGTTTTGCCGTGAGTGGATGAGCTGAGTGATAATCAAGGAATCTTCCAGAGTGTATGGTTTTCCTATATAGCGTCGTTTAAATGCTACCATCTGTTATTCTTTCTATTTTGTTGTGTAACATAGGCAGTTCCCCAATTTCATTCTCTACTTCCATAGTGAATTTCATTGAGTCGACATGGCTGTTTATGTGTGAGAAGTGTTTCTCAGTATCGTCGTCTACATATCTCCACCACCTTTGCTGTTTCCTTCATCGTTTTGTTTGTGATTTTTTCCAGCTGACTTCGTCATTAGGGCATAGGGTCCAGATTGTAGATGTTCATTCATCTTTTCATTATATGTCGTTTTGTTAATTACTCATGCTTATGCATTAATGTTTACCTCACAGTCACCACATTGTGTTATTTCAATCTTGTGCTTACGGAATTTGACCAAGATGTTTCAACTACCATTTATAAAAAGGTGGAAAAACGACTGATCCGAACACTAGTGAGTTCAGAGTATCCATCATGCTTCATGTGTACTGTTTAAATGGACAATAAATTTGACCATTACAGTTTCGATATGGTTGTGTTCTCTGAAGCGAGTGACTCAACCGAGAAACCTGATTACCTTTCTCGATAACATCTTCAACTCTGATTTGAATGTCTATTTGCAGCGTTGTTTTATAACGGAGTCTTAGAGAAAATGTTGTTGTATATTACTTAACAAGTTATTATATAACATCAGACGGCAGTTCCTCAGATATAACTACTTTTGCAGGTGAATTTCATCAATCTTCTGAGAAATGTCTTTACTAAAGTCCTTCAGAAGTTTAGCTCATTCTATCACAGGTTTCACACAGCACTTGATCGTGAGAGTCACATCAGGAACACTCTTTTACACAAAGCCCTACACTTGATTTTCATAAATACTTACAGTATTTGACCAAGATGTTTTAATTATCATTTAGAAAACGATGGTCAGACACAATCTGTGGACAAAAGTGAGTTTGTGTTACACATCATATTTCATGTGTACTGCTTAAATTAGTGGTACAATCAAGGTTTACATAAATGATGATTTTAATTCATCTTATGTCACTGAGTTCCTCTCTCAATCGCTTGGAATCTCGCTTGAAAACATGCTCTTTGTGGCATCTTCTGATGGTTTTCTGATTTGACGCTGTCTGACAAACAGTGATTCCGCAGTGCTTATAAAGTTAATAGCTGTGGAATTGTCCTCGACATTAATAGATATACTTCAGTCAGATAAGAAATTGGTAATGTGTTGAGCACACTTTCAAACTTGTTCTTCTGAGATGAACTGTCCCATGTACTTAATGGTTTATAACATGATTGAAATTCTTTTAGCTGTAATAACGAATCTACTGATGTAACTTTTGGATATACGTTTACTGAACAGTACTAATTGATGCTATTTTGTAAGCGTTTGGTTTCACATATTTCCGTGCATCCTTCTTCCAGGATTCGCCTTTCTAATATTTATAAACATTTATAATGAGATTTCTCGAAAACCTCGTCTATTAGAGCTATAATTCTATTTCTATTCTGATTTAATTAAATGAAACTTTAGGTGTGGCTCACCTGATCATAAAACCAGGTCTTTGCTATTCAAATCACCTTTCAGAATTCTTGAATTGGACGCGCCAGTTCTATCCTCTTGATAATTGTTGGAGAAAAGGTGTTAGACAGTGTTGTAAAGTTCATGTGTTTGTGTAGTTATATATCTGAAGAATATACAATCCACGTTTCACCATTCAAATTATACACAGATAAGTCACATTTGATTATGCATCTTTGCCTGTAACATAAAGGTGTATTATGTTGATTATGCCTAAAACTTGGCACTTGTCTCCACTTTCTTATACATAATATTTAGAAGATCAAGTAAAACCACCGAATGCGAGTAGTGGTGAGTTATCTACTTTAAACTAAACAGTAAGACTGTGAAACAATACTATTTGGTTGATAATTTTATACGCAGTGACCAAGCTGAACGCTATTCATGAGTACATGGTAGTGTAGCAGTTAGAATTCAGTCACAAACCGTGTTCTAATGATCATTTTGAAAAAAATACAAGCAACACTTGGAGTATATATAACATGTACACATTTTGTTTTAAGACCGCCTCTTCAGCTTGTGATAACATGAAATATACGTAACATTATGGGAATTTCGCTTTAAAGTGTTTCGATTTCTCACTGAGCAAAAACTATTCACCAACAGCGTAGGTTTAATCAGCAGAAATGATTGGAATGTGACTGTATTCACCGTCATCATACAGGGCAGAGTGATACAATTCTTCTTCATTTTGTCGAATCTACCGCTATCAAGCGACTTACACTCAACATTTGAAAATGCAATAGAATAGTCACCAGTTTCATGACATATTAGTGACGACTCTTCACTTAGTTTGCCTCAATGATCTTTACTCATTTATTTGAATTTTTCTGTGCTTACTTGGACATTATTAGTCATTCATCTTCCTCCAAGTTGTGGTTTAATAAGTTCTTTTATTTGTCACTCACTCTCTAAATTTTCTCAAATCATCTACCAAACTTATTACAATTGACTAACTAATCTTCGTGCCATAGAAGCGTCTTTCAAGGCATCAAAGAGAAAAAATATAAGCAGCTTAGTAGGAAGAAATGCGTGTTCTTATTTGTCAGGCTATTATATGCATACTTTAGATGAAGAGAAGCCTCAGAATACAACGTACGCATATTCTGATTCAGATCTTCTTGCATCTGCTGTAATGGATTAACTCTGTCTGGAAGAATCAATGGAACTGACTTTTACTCAAATATTTTTGAATTGTTGCACGCCACGAGACAAACTAGACTCAAATTCCGCTGTTGTAATAGTTCACAAATAATTCAAAGATGTTTGTGAATTGGTGTTTACGCCACAAGCAGTGTAAGGTATTTTCTATTATAAAATATTATTATGGACTATTCTACTTGAAATACCTGAACCCTGGAATTTCGGTAGCAGTGGTGTTAGGTTTTACGTAGTGCGGTTGCAAATCTCACGCTCAACATTCCCTGCTTACTGGTTTAACTACAATCTAGGCAAGGTTGAGAAGTTAGGCGGTCTGTGATTTAAACCCCGATTGCATGCTTTGTGGGCGAATATTCTACGGCTGAACCACTGATGCAACAGGGGTGATTTATTATTTCAACCTTCTACTTTCTATACATCATCAATCACTCCTAATCATCTTTTAGCCACCAATGCAGCGACAGCGGTGAAGAGTCCTGGTGAGTTATCTGTTTGTACGTGTAGAGAATATAAGTGTGAGAGGATCATTAAATATGCAGGTGATGTTATTTCAAACAAAGGAGACACGCTGGTTCTCGCGATATTCATACAGTATTCAGTATTTAGTCATCAGAATTAAATCTATTCAAGGTCATAAGAAAAAGGCACAAACAGCGAAGAAAATTTTCTTTTCGACGATTCATTTTCATGAGCTGTACATTCATAATTATAATTAACAAAGAAATCTTTAGACCAATCAGATACTGGTAAATTTTGTCCTTGGAAAATTGTATTACATAATGTAAGGTGCAAGAAGGGATGACTAATTGTAAGTTAGAAAGGAGACAGAAGTTGGCATGACGTAATAAGTGTGAGATAGTGAATAATCAATAATCTCGTGTAAAATGGACAGGAACTAGTGGAAAGGCTATAAAGTGTTTTTGCATAAAATATGTATGAAAAGCGGTGTTATTAATAAACAGTAATAGAGTGGTAATAAAATGTGGATGATGAGAACAACAATGATAATAAAAGTACTAATAAAATAAAATAATAATGGTAATAATAGTGAACTTACATAATAAAGGAAAGAAGCAAAATTGTGGTAAGAACTTTACTCTGGCCATGGTAAGGCAAGAGAATGTATGCATCGCTTTTGGATGCAGAGGTCCAGTTTCAGATCTCGAATAGCTAATGTTTCAGCTATGTACAGATGGCGTATCCGAAGTCCCTTTGTACGATATTGAGGGACTCTGTGTAACACTGTGGAGCATTCATGTGGGGGTGCTCGATGTCCAGAGATGACAAGGTGTTTGAGGATCGAGCTGTTGCTATTCTTCTTTTCTCCTCTGATCAACCAAGCGGGGCAGTGTTCCAGAATACATTTGTGGACCTGACGTTGCGTACGGCCGATATACTTTGCTCCACACGAGCAAGTAAATTGATAGATAAACATTTAGGTGGCCAAAAGCGGTATCTTGTCCTTAGCGTTAGACTGGATTAACTGTCTGCAGGAGAATGTGATACGTAGGGTTGCTGTTGGTGTCAGTTATCGAGACGTTTGTCAATATTTCAATGGAATCATAATTTCAAGTACCCTAGAAAAATTTCGAATATTTCAATGAGAGTCTGAAAGATGTGTCAGTTGCCTCAATTTGTCATGTTAAACTAATTTTATCTGCTTCAAGTAAAATGCCATTTGCTTAACTGTATTATCTTATTGTGTACCCATAAACACCATCTGAAGTAACCGAACCTACAAATTTTGTGAATTGTTTCATTATTGGACTTCGCCTAATCAAAAGATCTAACCTACCGATGCCCATTTTGGATTTATACATATACTGACGGAATAGTTTCAATTCTTCCTATCTGGTGGGCATATAACATTTGCACGTTTTTATGCATCTTTGTTTAATCATTTTGCTTTTATAATTTGCAAACGATGCAATTTGACTATTTCACAAAGACGTTTTGATCATCGTTTAGTTAAAGAAGATAAAAAAGACGAAAAAGTTATCGGTGAGTTATTCCTTTATATACCTGAGTGATGTGATGTTGAAGAGGCAACAAATATTCATTACGTAATTGCATATGCAGTGAACAAGCCGAATATTTCATTCAAGCGGTTATCAACACACCCACACAGACATTGGCATAAAATCTATTCACTCAATCATTTAACGAGAATTTCATCAAAGTATCAATGCAATGAAATCGGTACTGTTATTCGCCACATTGTTTCCGCTATTGTAAATTACCTCATTAAAATGCACACAGACTCTACTAGGCATATGATTACAATTGGAAGTAAACTTGAACATTTTCATTGGCATCTGAAAATGAATGGGTGAATTCTTATTCGACTTAATCTGTTATTCCTCAACAGATTTATTCTGGTCTTCATCAAATAATGCTCGTGATTGAATTGAGAAACCCCTAGATTATGGTATTTTGTAGGTTTACATGTCAAACGTTCCACATCGTCTCAACATCTCTGAAGAATGTGTCGTGAATGGAAGCCAAGCTCTCACTTGATCACATGCAATGTATCCTCTCTTGCACGTTCTAATATGCTGAGAAATTTGCGATAAACTTTCTACGAAAAATGTACGTTACCATGTGTGCCTCGAGGCATCTAGTAGTAGGAAAATAAATTGAATTGTGATAAATATGTGGAAATCCAACGAATTATTAATCAAAGTCGTCGAAATACTAATGAATCAGTATTGTCGTAAGCATAGACACCATGTCACTTTTATTTAAAATTGATTATTTCATTATGTAGAAAAAGCTCCACCTGGTGAGTGATCGCTCTGTCGTAGATTTTTACTTTCCCCCTATAAATATCAAACGTTTCATTAATTAGGGAGGCCCAACTTGAAAGTTACCATTTGACGTTTCAGGTTATCGGTAAATTGTGACTGCATGAAATGCAGTGTGAAGCCGAATGCATATTTATCCAAGATAAGATATCGCCATAGAGACTGAACTTGACGCTTTTCGTGTTAACAAGCTTCCCGATGACCAACTTAATTCCTAAACAATCTACTCAGTGAAGTACAATAATGGTTAGATAACTCATACAAGCCTTGTCAGTAACGGATGCCGTAAATGGTTACTAAGATAGCAGTGATGACCAAATTGCTTTCCCCATAGGACTTTTACAATAATAATAATGATTTACTTTATTCCAAAAACAGTACTTGTGATGCAGAATGGAATTTTCAGCATTAATCAGAATATTGCATCTAATTTCATCAAATTATAAATAAAATTAATCACACAGAAAATTTCTCCAAATTTACAATAGGGGTAATGTCCAAAAAACATGCAGCATATAAAATGGAAATAATAATAATGATAGCAGTCAAAGTAATGATAATAATACAATTGGAAATTGCCGTGGGCTTGTTTCATACAGTATTGTCGATGCGGTATACAAATCCTTGCATGTTTAAAAATTTTGAATATAATGTTCTCTTTACATGATATGGTGAGGGGGAAAACAAAGATTACAGCAGTCATAGAGATAAGTTGGTGTTTGCAATTATGAAAGTAAAAACAAAGAAGCAACAGGACCATTAATATAATAGAAATCATAAAAGTAAAACTTGAAGGGATATAAAGATGGATGGAGGAAATTGTTTATTTACTAGATGAAAAAAGGTTAGTTAATTCTTGCCTGACGCTATTTTCATCACATAAAATACGTGCCAAGTATGGTATCATAGAATTTTTATACTTAGACGTGCGAGCATACAGTTTTCTGCAGTTACTTCCTGTTCTATCTGGGAAGATGCAAGGTGAAAGCTGAGGGTGAAGTGGATACTCCAAGTCAGACAAAATCCCTTTAGCAAATTTACTGCACGAAGTCAAATGCCTATCGACAACGACGTTAACTATGTAGTCCACTGGGACACCACTCATCCTACTGACAGTCTTTAGCATTCTATGAATTGTGACATAGTCCTTTTTAAGCAAACCAGGAAAGAATAAGGGTGAAGAATAAGGAAGAATAGGTAGGATGCAAGAGTTTATGAACTGTAAGAGGAGGAGTTGAGTTATACCCGAGTAACAATGACTTTTTTAGATGTTAAACTGCCTGCTATGACATAAAAAAGATGTGGTAGTCCTTGAAAATTCTTTATCTCCACCCTGATCATCTTTAAATTCACTCGATTCACAGCTCAGACACTGAGTGTATATATAGGATTCTCTGTGTGCACTTCACATGAGCATATATTGCACTTGAATGACACCTGTTGAAGTGGTATCCTTTTTTGAGATCACTTAGAAATTCATATGTCGAATAAAAACTCTTCATTTTATTTACTTTGTCTAAATATATTGATGCACATTGAATAACAATACTACTTTCATTGTATGACTGTTAATTACCACTTCAATGTATATTTCAGTGAAGAAACCTGAATTGATGTTGAAGCCAGGTAAGATTTGTAACTTGGTACCTTCACACAATACAATTAAAGCTAAATAGTGAGTGATGTTGTGATTCGTGAGTTACATGAGTTCATGTTTTCAGAAAATTACAATTTTGTACCTATTCGGAAGGTCTTATGGTGATTCACGTCTTGTAATGATCCAAGAATATTTCCCTAATATGTGGTAATGGGGACAAGTTAAGACTTCTTGCCTGTTACATAGACCAATAATTACAAATAGCATGGCTAGGGAAAAAAGCTACTCAATCTCCTCAAGTTTTAGAAATGAAGAAATCCGCTTAACAAGTGATGATCTTGAAGAAAGGCGTTTGGATATTTTAGTTATCCATCGGAATAAGTCATCTCATTTGAAGTCTGTTATATGTTAATACACAGAGCTCGAAAATCCTCTTCAAATAAAGAATTTAATCGGATTTCTCCTCGTTTTTTCTTCATATGTTGACATAGTTTGTAGTTAGTAGTTTTCTAATCATTTTCAACTTGCCTCTTTTAGATCCATTATGTGAGTTTTAAACTTCGCATACTTTCATTGGTTTTTCTATCAGTGAATTTAGTCTGCGAAGAATTGTTGAAACTGTGCTGACCTAAGTTGAAACAATCTCTTGCTGTCTTTATCTCACTTCATATAAAAGTATGATTATTATCACTTTTTCCTTTAATTCCTAAAAGAACATAAAACTTTAGCCAAACATCTCCATTGCGTCCGATTCTCCACCGACGTTTTCACCTGACTCAAATCTGTCCACATCCTTTCATCTCCTCTTCACATCACCTCCTCCATGTCACCCTCACACTGAGAACCGACTCGCCAGTCCCTGTTCAAGTTTCACTTGAGCAATAGCCTGGAGTGTGATGTCAATCACTTGATGGTTTTTTCTTAGAGTATGTATGGTCAATCCACCTCCATTTCCTCCTGCATATATATATATATATATATTGCACAATTGGTTCCTGCTGGCTTGGTTCGCTCATTGCCAGACATCTCTCAGTGTTGCTGATCTTTTCTGGCTGGCCATCTGATCTTGAATAGCAATTAGCGAAGACACCTGTTGGTGAAGGTCTGTAGTTTGTTCGAAGTTGCCTTCGTGACTCGCCAAGTTTCTGACCCGCATAGTAAGTAGCACTGACTTCACATTGCAGTTGAAAAGCCAGATATTATTCTCCAAGCTGAATGCCATTGATCTCCACACAGACGTGACAGTGATGAAAGCTTGTGTTGATTTTCCGGTCCTCGCTTTGATATCCGCGTATAGAAGTATCATAGTGAGTACTAATTATCCATGTGTCTGATAGTTTTTCAGAATATTAAACACCAGATTTGAGGGAAACATATGACATGCAGCTACCAGTTTAAAATACTTGAAAATTTGATGAATCACACCGTCGGTAAGAGGATAAATGAACTTTTCCCCAAGTTAGTACGAGTTTCTGAGAATATGAGGAATAAACTCACTTGGACAGATATTGTGACGATGATTCGTTCACTCAGAGTTTATCGCATTTCAGTGAAATTTCAAATATTGCTAATTATTATTATTGTTTCCTTTAATTCCTAAACGAACATAGGGCTTCAGCCGTGCGTCTCCATTGCGTTCGGTTCTCTGCTAAAGTCTTCACATGGCTCCAAGTCTGCCCACACGTTTTCATCTCCCCTCCACATGACCTCCTCCAAGTCACTCTTGCACTGAAGACCAACTCGCCGCTTCCCTTTTGGGTTCCACTCAAGCAATTGCTTGTCTAGTGATGTCACTTGATGGTTGGTTTCCTCAGAGCATGGCCAGCCAATCCATCTCCATTTCTTCCTGCCTATTTGTTTCAAAATCGGTTCCTGGTTGGCTCCCTCCCAGGGATCCCTGTTGCTGATCTTTTCTAATCGGCCATCTGATCTTGAGTGGTATTGAGCGAAGACAACTGTTAATGAAGGTCTGTAGTTTGTTTGAGATGCTCTTTATGACGCGCAGTGTAAGTCTCTGATCCGTATAGTAGAACTCACTGACTTCACATGGGAGTTGAAAATCCGGATCTTATTTATGATGCTGAGTGCTGTTGACCTCCACACAGACTTGCTATTGCTAAAGTCACTCGATTGACACAAATTTTAATTGAAACTTTAAATGATTTGTGACTTAATATTATATTCCCATTTGATGATATTACACTTTAAATTACTTAAGCGAATTCATTTTCATATGCGTGTCAAGATTATGCGATAACAGTGCTTGTAGCAAGTGTAGGTCTTATATGTATGTAAATAGAATGATATTCCTGTGTAGCACTAAACGTGTTTTTTTTGGTTTTCAAGTTGAACTGGGTGAGGTTCATTTCTGTTACGAATTTTATGTACATGTATCAGAGTATTTGATATTTAGACGTTGAGTACTAGTTCTCCCGCCGAGTCATAAATTCTTGGAATCGCCTCCTGGAATCGAGCGGAGTCTGCATCTTCATTTAAATATTTTCAAAACCGGATCGGATAAATACAGACACTTTCATCCTCAACCACTAAATCTCCATCGGAGGCTGAAATGTTTCGACTATTTCATTTCATTAATAAAGCTAGCATTTAGTGACGAATTTATTATGATATAATAGTGGTTATAAGGATATATATGTATATATTCAAGTATTGGTTTGGCAGGGATTTTGTTTAATTGGATGGAGGATTTCATCATGAGCTGACATCAGTTAGAGAACCATTGGAAAACCTGGGAATACTGGACAGCTGTTTCGTCCTAGTTTTGGACTCTTCATCAGGACGCACCCACCGGGATTCGAACTCAGGACCTTCTGGTTACAAGGCGAGCTCGTAGACCATTGAGCCACTGGGACCCGATCCAATGGTCCTTGAATTCTAACTTCTGCCAATTCACGACATAGCGCGACCATTTCGCAATGTCTTCTTAGGTGAGTAACTGCCTCATCTTCAACCTGCTGTACCCTACTGGTCACAGCTTCCCACTAGAACCCCATTAGGGTACAGCAGGTTGAAGATGAGGCAGTTACTCACCTAAGAAGACATTGCGAAATGGTCGCGCTATGTCGTGAATTGGCAGAAGTTAGAATTCAAGGACCATTGGATCGGGTCCCAGTGGCTCAATGGTCTACGAGCTCGCCTTGTAACCAGGAGGTCCTGAGTTCGAATCCCGGTGGGCGCGTCCTGATGAAGAGTCTCAAACTAGGACGAAACAGCTGTCCAGTATTCCCAGGTTTTCCAATGGTTCTCTAACTGATGTCAGCTCATGATGAAATCCTCCATGCAATATGTATATATAGCAGGGAAATCAGTACAAAGTTAGGGTGAGAAGTAAGAAGAACTTACATTCAGCAGATACAGCTTCAGAAGTAAAACTACGGAAACATCTATGAAGAATTCAAAATACAACCATGTAAGCAGCGTATCAGGGAAATACCTTAGCTGGGACTGATTATGAAGAGTTTATTTACATGTAGGTGCTTTATTAGAATGTTGAGTGTTTTCTGAATACTCACGTTGACTTCACCACATTCCCTTCGTCAATGTAAGTGTTTTAAACAAACTCAGAAGTCAGTCATTCTTTAGATATGATAGAGAAGATTTGTAACTCAGGTGAGTGATTTTGATGTGGTTGTGTTCTCTGAGCTGGATGGTTAATTTGCGAAGCATTCATCACCCTACTAGGTGACATCTTCAGCGCATACTTCTATTTGAAGTGAGCTTTTAGATTTCTCCACGAGTTTATTAATCATCTCTCCTGGTGACTTTGGACGCGATTGGTTGTTTTTGTGTGTTTCCACACTTTCTAGGTTATTTGTATTGTCACTCATTGTTTCTTTGACTTGAACTTTGACCCTTTGTGTATGAGGTTTCTTTCTTATCGGTTGATAAATTTTGTCTATCTCAATGTGTCTCTTGATTAATCCAAGGAGACTGCTTCATTCAAGAGAGGCTGGACTCATTGCAGTACTTCCACCTTAAGGAAAATTGAAGAAAGATATCTCATGGACGTCTTCCAAAAGAATGGATATCCACGGAATTTCATCAACAGACGATTACCCCCAAGCCAAATAATCAAACCAAAAGCCTTAAAGGAAAGCAAAAAGAAAAATCGCCTTACCATATCTAAAGAATATCTCAGAAATCAGCACAAGACCATTCAAACCTTTAGGAATTGACGTTGTATACAAACCAACAAAGTCACTTCACTCAGCTGACTCTATGTTAATCAAAAAACTCAACAACGAAAGAAGATAAAACCAACATCATCTACCAAATAAATTGTAACCACTGCAAAAAACACTGCATTGACCAAAGTGGACATCCACTTCGTCCTCGTATCCACTAACATAAGCTAGCCGTCAAAAGATATTATATCCACTCCCTCATTTCACGACATACAGACAACCACGGAGATTAATTCGACTGGGACAACGTTCAAATATTAGACAGACAATAAACAACAAAAACGCTAGAGAATTTTTAGAAGCTTGGCATTCCAGTGACTCGTCAATCAATAGACACTTCGAGATAGGCAACATTTACTAATCAAAAAGAAGGAAATCTGACACACAAAGGGTCAAAGTTCAAGTCAAGGAAACAATCACTTCTAATACAAGTAGCCTAGAGGGTGTGAAAACACACAAAAACAACCAATCGCGTTCAAAGTCAGGTGACCAGGATAGATGATTAATAAACTAGTGGAGAAATCTAAAAGCTCACTTCAAGAAAGTGAAGTATGCGCTGAAGATGTTGCCTAGAAAGCAGGGCAATGAAAGCTTCGCGAATTAACTATCCAGCTCAAAGAACACGATCACATCCTAATCAGTCATTCTTTATTTACTAATGTGTGAGCAGAAGGCAAGACACTGAAGGAAAACTGTATTTTGAAGTGATCAAACCGCTATTTATGCATATACAGTTTTATATTCTTCAACCAATCAATGAGTGTGTGATTTTGGTTTACATTAATCGACATGAAATAGAATGTTCAAATATGCATGTATTATTCTTTTGTTAATGCAGTATTGAACTGTAGGAATATGTAAAATAATATACCATCGACACACATTGTCTGTTTCACACCACCACAGCAGATGTTATTGTTGGCACAGAAAATCTGTAACCTCTAGTATCAGTGACAACAAATCTCTGTGCAATTTGCCTTGTTGTCTTGTTGAGAAATGATTTGATGGCTGAAACACGATATTTCATCTTGAGAATAGGAGAGATCAAACATTCGAGCAGAGTAACAAGAATACGCATTCGTATATTCTTTTGAGTTGAGTTGCAGTTTAATTCACTAATGTCACATTGAATACACAGATTACTCAAAAGGACGTTTAGTTAATAACTCATGTCACAATTCAACGAAGAAACTTGTATACATACATACTTGAAATAAGTTTTGACGTGGTTGTGTTCTCCGAGCTGGATAGTTGATTTGCGAAACTTTCATTGCCCTGATATGCAACATCTTCTGTGTATACTTGAATTTGAATTAAAGTGAGCTTTTAGATTTCTCCACGAGTTTATAAATCGTCTATCCTGGTCACCTGACTTTGAACGCGATTGGTTGTTTTTGTGTGTTTTCACACTCTCTAGGCTACTTATATTGAAACTGGTTGTTTCCTTGACTTGAACTTTGACCCTTTGTGTGTGAAATTTCCCTCTTTCTACACACCTATCTCAATGTGACTATTGATTGACGATTCACCGGAATACCAGACTTGCCTCCGTCTAAAATTTGAACCTTGTCCCATTCGAACTGATGTCCGTCGTTGCCAGTATGCAGTGAAGCGATATGAGTGAGGGAGTGGATGTCATGTTTTTTGACGGCTAGTTTATGATCATGGATACGAAGACAAAGTGGACGTCCAATTTGGCCAATGTGGTGTTTTTTGAAATTGTTGCAACTTATTTTGCAGATGAGTCTTTTGGTTTACACAGACCTGAGTGAAGTGATTTTGTTGGTTTGTGTGCGACGTCAACTTCTTAAAGTTTGAAGTGACTTGCAGTGATTTCCAAGATGTCCTTCATATATGTATAGGGCGATTTTCTTTGTGTTTTCATGATGACATTTGTTGAGATTGACAATCTGAATGAAAACTTTTCGTAGTTAATTGGATGACCTCATAGTAATCGCGAGTTATATTTTCAGGGATAGTGAAATCTGGTAGCTGAATCGTATTGAATACATAGTCCGACTCCAAGATTTTTGATCATAATCAGCTCACAGAAATAAAGAAGGTTTAGGAGTCGTTCTCAGAGTTGAAAGCAAATGCAAGCATACATTAAGTCTACATAACCATAATCAACTTCATTTTCATTGACAAAACATGCTGGGAAATCATTTTCTAAAGTGACATGAAGTGTTTGTGTTTGAAAGATGTTTTCCAGCAATCATTTCCTGTGAACTCACGTGTCGTAAGCATCCCTATCAAATATAACTGTGTTTGTCAATCAGCTATCTAACATCCTAACTGCATTACTGTATCATGTCTCAACTTGCTGATGTCATTACATACGGCTTTTTGTGCAACATTCCTAATGCCTACACAGAAAAAGAGTAAGTGATTCCGTTAATGAAGCTATTTCATCACTGTTTCATAAGCTGAGTTTTTTTGACATTTCAATATAAATAGCAGGGAAAATGGTTATCGGATACAGTGCAAACATTTCTGTTTTAAATAGTAATTACTCACTCAGACAGTTTCGATCGTGCATCTAGTGAACACATACGACTGAAATAATCACGCTTTCCCGACACATGCAGCTTACACTGACGACTCGAAATTGTAGATAGTGACATATTGGTTATATCCGTTTTTATTCGCCTGCTAACCCAATAATTATGCACCCCCTTCCAACATCTGACAACCTTAAGTATTATTCTATATATGACATTAATTGTTTTTCCACTTGGCATTTAAATATGATTATAATAACAAATAACCATGCCCAGGTAACTAGGATTCACCGAGAAGTAATTTGGAAATTAATTTAACACTACGTCGCACAGTGCTCAAGTCTTCGTCAAACTCAATCAACAGCTATATAACAATGCCACGTGTCAAGTGATCCATAACGGAAAACTCAGTGAGGCGTTCGAAGTGCATACAGGAATAAGAAAAGCTGGCTGCCTATTATCACCCACGATAATATTCTTAATTGTGGTGGACTGCATTATGCGTCAGACTGTTGAGGGTGAGTAGTCAGGAACACGACAGACCACCAGTTAGAAGACGCTGGGAGATCTGGACTTCACAGATGGTGAATGTGTAATGTTATGCAAACTCGAAGACTTGATGGCGAAAACCAACAAACCGGCTGGAGACGTAATGTAATGAAAACAGGATTGCAGGTGAACACAGAGAAGATGGGGGTGATGAAGACAACCAATAAACCAATCAATTAACAACAACAACCAGCACCAGTCACCATCAGCGGAGGTCGCCTCATTTACTTACCTGCGAAGCATCGTTTCAACTACATGCGGTCGGAACGGCTCAAGATTTCAAAGCTGCTCGGAATCGGAAAGGCAAGATACGCCTTCACCAAACTGAAACCAGTTTTGGAAATCTTCCGCACTCCACAGCATACAGAACAAGATTCGCATTTCCGACACCAATATCAAGTCGGTCCTTCTATATGGTTCACTAGCTTGCACTGCATGTCACGTAAACGATTTCCAACTGGTTGCAGACTTTCACCAACAGCTGCCCACTTCGCTGGCTGACTCCATACTGAAGATCAAATGGCCAGAAAGCATAAGCAACTGGAAACTCTGCATTGGAACAAACCAAGTAAAAGTCTATTGATCAACATATATGCACGAAGAAATTGGGGTGGATCGGGCATTGAAGAGACCGCCAAATGACATCGCACGTCAGGCCATCGCTTGAATGGAATCCGAATGAGAAGCTAAGAGTGGGTCGTCAGTGTGAAGGTGACATGGAAGACATCGTTTGAAGAAGAGATGAGAGAGTTTGGTCAATCGTGGACCCAGCTGAATAGGACGCAGAAAACAGAACAAAGTGGAGATGTGTTGTTGAAACCCTATGTTCATACTATTATTATTTCATGTAATCACACCTTTGATCTAATTCCCTCATCGGATATAATTTCTTAAAAAACCATAAACATATTTCTTAGTGGCTATCGGTTAAATCTCATTTACATATCATCCCTCATTTGTGAGTCATGAGTTAGCGAGACTTTTACACTCTGATTATTTGCATCGAACGCGTAACCGGGAATTACTCAACAGGTAGAATATATGAGGTGATTAAATACAGTAATTGAAGTGAACACTTTCTTGTTTTAGGAAGACAATACTCAGAGAAGCGTCTCTTTTCCACGAATCTATTATCAAGCTGCACAATCATATATATATATATATATATATATGGTTCTAAGAAATTATATCCGGTGAGGGGATTGAATCATAGGTGTGAATGCATTAAATAATAATTATAATCGTATGAAATCCAATTAAAATATTTGTGATTATAATCATAATATAATGTCAATATTGTAAAAATAAAAGCTTTTAAAATTAACAATGTTGGATTAAGAATGACAATGTGACAGGCAGAAGCAATTCACAGTGAGAATAGTAATACTAATAATGATAATAGTAATAAGAGAAAGGTACATAAAATAACTAAATAAACAAAGAAATAAACAAATAAGTGTCAATCCCTTTACGGTCAAAGCAGAAGTAGGCATTGTACATACTACTTCATTTTTTACACAAAGATCTGGCTTAAAGTCATGAATTGCCAGGGCCTTAGCTGTCTTCATTAGTCAATAAAGAAGAAAATGCGGCATTGATTCTGTAGATGACCTTAAAATCATCGTCAGAGTTGGCAGAGTGACAGAAGTCAATCAGGTATTCTAGAATAGAGCTTCTTACATGCTTCGTTTCTCCCTTGTGAAACCATGCTAGAATACGTTCTCGTATCAATGTGGAAAGCCGAGTCCTCTGGCTACGGCCAATATACCTTCCTCCACTAGAACGGGTGAACTGATAGATTCACATGGAGGCGGCCATACGGGAGAGCTTATCTTTTACAGAGATGGAGAACAACTTGCGGCTGGTAACCGTATTTGTATTTTTGCTGCAAAGAACGTCTTACTGACTACTTCATAGGAGCGGTTTTTGAGCATACCTTCTTGTTTCACTGGCTACTAATCTCATTAATTATTTCTGCTACATTGAAGGTTTGGCGGGTAAGTGTTAACACAGCATTGAAAGTATTACAGTGACAAAGTTTTGATGTGTTTGGAATTTCGTATTCTAATTTCATCTCATTGATCTATTGTTTCATTCACTCCGTCACACAGCACCTCAAGGAAGTAGACTGTCAAGACAAGATAAAATACTCCTAATCTTAAATCTTTTAATTATGAGATTCAAGGCTTATGAATTTCTAAAATTGACATCCACTTTATAACTATTCGTATAGATAACATTAAAAATAATTCATTATATAAGCAATTCTTTATAAAACAGAGAATAGGAAATGTCAGAAAACATTAATAATTCTCCACTTGGCTACATATATCTGTTTGTCTCGTGGGTATGAGTATATCTCATCAAGGTTTTCAACACATGACTCACCTAAGGAATGCGAGAAAATAAGGAGATAATTCGACCGAATCTACAGAACTAATTAACTAATAATTACTATGTATTCTTGTTAGATTTGAAGGAGGTTACTTCATTCACTTATCTAGGGAGCATTGTCTCAACTACAGGAGGAACGGATGAGGATGTCAAATCGAGAATCGGGAAGGCGAGAAACACATTCATCAACCTGAAACCAATCTGGAAATGTTCGTCACTCAGCCTGCATCAACAACAAAATTCGGATTTTCAATAAAAACGTTAAGTCAGTTCTTCTATACGAATGGATCAAAAACTTGGCGGGTCACAAAGAATATTTCCAACAGCCTGTTGCAGACCTTTATCAACAACTAACTGTCTTCGCTCTATACTGAAGATAAGATGGCCAGAAAGAATCACAAACGAGAAACCGTGGGAACAAACAAAACAAGAACTAATCGCCCATCAAATATGCAGGAGAAAGTGGAGATGGATTGGACACTCGCTGAGGAGGCCGTTGGGTGACATCGCACGTCAGGTTCTCCAGTGGGACCCGAATAGAGGCGGCGAGTGGGACGTCCTTAGGTGACATGGAGGAGATCATGTGAAGAGGAATTGAAACAGCTTGGATTGACATGGACTCAGATGAAAAGTACAGCAGAAGACAGGAGCAAGTGGAGACGTGTAGTTGAATCCCTATGTTCCACTCGGAACCCAAGGGAAAAATAATAATAATTCTTGTTAGATCACATTAACCATTTACAAAAGTATGTTTAGAATCCATACCACTATAGCCACATTTCATAATCAGCTAGGCCAATAAACAAACGAAATCACTCGTTCCTCAATTGGACATGGGATTGCTTCATCATAACGTGTTCTGAAAATTTAGTTAAAACATAACAAGTAACTTGGAGTAAATTTTCTTTGAAATTTCAGACGTAGTGCGTAAGTTCAGCGCGCATATTAACTACTTAACTCTCTAAGTATAAGTACTTTGATTCCCAAAAACGTCACAGCCTGCATAAATACGAAATTTGAAAACAGGATGTCATGGCTACAGGTTTCATTTGAATGGAAAATTATGTGCAGCTTTCTTCCATGCACCAGTTGAAATTTACTCCAGAAATAGTGACTAAATTTTATTGCGGACTGTATACCGAGCAAATTCATTTATGGTTTCCTTGTTTCTAACCAAACATCAAGTCTGCTGTAGATCACTTCAACAAAAGACATTGAGATATTTATCTGATAACTCTGTCTAACAGACAGATGAATACAACAACAAAAAATAGTGAGAGAAGAAATGTGACTATCTCTCCCACTGGAATTATTTACTAAGCATGTTTACTGATACCATCATTGATTTATGTCAGGATGACATTTTGACGTGTAGGCGTGCTGCAACAGTTTCTAGTGTCTTTCCATGCATGAGACTGCACATTTTGATGATAACCATGTAAGCTTGATGAAATGCTAAATGATAAAATTTGGCAGAGGAAATCAATAAAATGTATCATATTCGAGAGACTTATGGTACAATTACTTTATAGCAAGACAAGACTGTCTACTATCTCCAATGATTTTCCTGACTGCGATAGACTGGATAGAGCGACCAATAGCGGGCCAGTCAACTAGGAGACAGGCATAAAATTGACCCACAAAAAATACTTGGATGATCTGAATTTCTTCGATGATATGTGTCTGACTTACCACAAACTGGAAGATATGTGAGTGAAAAGCAACAAGTTAGCAGAATAAGCTACAAAAATAGAACTTAAGGTGATGGAAATCCCTGATCAACAGCAATATCAATGACAACAGACAACAATCAGCACAAATCGGAGAAATCTAAAACAAGTAACCTCCTTTACCTATCTGACTACCCAGGAAGCATCGTTTCAACTACCGGCTGAAGGAATTGATGAGGATACCAAAGCGAGGATTGGGAAAGCAAGGCAAGCTTTTATTACTCTCAAGTCTGTGTAGAGATCAACAGCCCTATTCATCTTGAAAACGAAAATGAGATGCAGATTGTCAACTCCAATATGAAGTCATTGTTACTCAGAATACGTACGGATCAGATATCTGGCCAGCACGTCACGTAGGGCACTTCGGACAAACTACAGACTTTCACCAACAGCTGTCTTTGCTCAATACTACTCAAGATCAGCGATAGGGATCTCTGAAAATGAACGAATCAACCCAACAGGAGCCGGCTGTGGAGCAAATATGCATGAGGAAATGGAGGTGGATTGGCCATACTCTGAGAAAACAAGCCATCATCAGGTGACATCACACGCCAGACCATCACTCGAGTGGAATTCAACTGATAAGTGGCAAGTTAATCTTCAGTGCGAGGTTGGGTTGACATGGAGGAGGTCATGTGAAGAAGAGATGAAAGCATGTAGGCAGACGTGTAAGCAGCTGAAAACTTTGGCATAGGATTGAACACAATGTAGATGTTTGTCTGAAGCCCTATGTTCGTCTAGGAAATAAAAGAGACAATAATAATAAATAACATTCTAATTCATCTTTTCCTTTCATCTAACTACCTATTCAGCCTACTGCTGTATTCAACAGTCTAAATAATCCAAATGAACATCTTCTGTTCCCGACAACAAGTACCAATACTCAGACGTATTTAATTAAGAATCCATTTCTATGATGTTTCCATGCCCATTTCATATGGGATTGAGGAAAACCATAGTACAATTTACTCAGAGTTGCGTAAGGACTGTGAACAACGTATAAATAAAAAGTGTGAGGTGTATTTGCTCAATACATGAACATTTTATGAAGCATTCGCAACTCTACAATATTTTCATATTGGGGAAACACTGAATTATTGACGGTGTTTGAGAATCGCTCAGCTCACTCAATGAACAGGTCTTCAATGAATGGTTTTCGATGTATGTCCTGCAGTCTATCCGTCATTTCAAATGCAAAGTCTTATTTTTGTGAATTGTATGAAGTCTTATATAAGTGGGTGACTGAGTAAGTGTGTGGGTGAGAGAAATTTGGTGATTCGAAACACAGTAATCTGGCGCACACTTTGCATACAGATAATATCAGCTATCATCTGCATTCCTTTTCGGTTTGATTACAATTCAAAAAAATATGTTATTTTATGCCTAATTAGAGGTCAGAGGTAAGTGAAAACAAATGACTGTGTGTGATGCAGTAAAATATCTGAGCTATTCACCCCTTCCAAGTGTTGATTTGTAGGGATTTGATTGGTTACAGGATTTTCATCATGAGCTGATATTAGTTAGAGAACCAGTAGAAAACCTGGGAGTACTGCACAGCTGTTTCGTCCTAGTTTGGGATTATTCATCAGTACGCACCCACCGGGATTCGAACCCAGGACCTTCTGGTTACAAGGCCAGCTCGGATACCACTGACCCACTGAGACCCGATCCAATGGCCCATGAATTCCATCTTCCGCCAATTCACGACATAGCGCGACCCCTAGTCAATGTCTTCGGCGAGTATTTGTCCTCACATCTGACCTGCTGCACACTACTGGTCACGACTTCTCACTAGAACCCCAGGTGACTACCTACCTGAATAGGGCAAGACGCTAGTGAGCATCTCATTGATATTCAGCCCTTTCATTGAAGTGTTGAACTTGCATATCATGCTTGTAAATTTGATTTAACAGAAATGAATCACAAGTGATTGTAATTAACTGAAATTCAGTGTGAAACGAAAGTCAATCACTGTGATGAAATAAGTGAGAGTTTATTGGGGCTAGCTACATTTTAACCCAATGGATAAAGAATCATGAGAAGAGCGACAAATTCAATAAATAAAAGACGACGAATCAATTGGTCGAGAGAATAGAGTCTAGTCTCTGAGGCTACATTATTAATAATAATAACAATAATAATAATAATTTGCTTTATTCCAAAACAGTACTTGTGATACAGAATGGAATTCTCAGCATTTCACCACAGTATTGCATCCAGTTTGTATATTATCAATAAACAGAATTCTACATAGATTAAGGAAATCTCAGTTCATTATGACAACAACGTATTGGCATGTCAGTAGCAAGGCCAAAGCTGAACAGTGTTTGAAGGTGTTAGAAAAGTAGGTGCTATCATATTTACTGGCGTAAGCGGAAGAAAGAAACAAAGCAGCACAAAACGGAAAAAAATAAAGAGAGAAAAAAGGAAAAGAGAGAAAGAAAATGTTGTACCTATAAATGATATGAGTTGTAAAGACGAGGTCCAGTTGTTCTACTGACTACTTAATGAATTATAGGTGTCATGCCTAATGCTCTCTTTATCCCACAGAACACGAGCTTATTAGGGTATGGTTGAGTTTTTGTACTTGCTGGTGTGAGCATATAGTTTTCTATATAGGCTTCTGGTTTTACCTGATGAGATGCAAGGGGAGAGTTGTGAGTGAAGAGGGTGGTGTGAGTTAGATAAAATGGATTTGGCCCATTTTTCACATGAGTCCATGTGCCTGTCGACCGGAATATTAACAAGCTGGTTAAGTGGCACGTTGCTTACCCTGCTGACAATTTTTAACTTCCTGCGTAATAAGGCATAGTCTTTCTTCAGTAGCCTGGGAAAAACTAAGGTGGAACAATAGAGAATAATAGGCAGAATGCGAGAGTTAATGAATTGTAGGAGTAAGGGTTGAGTTATACCAGAATTACTTATCAAACTGAAGTAAAGTATGATGGGATGGGACTAAATATTATTCAAATTTAATAGCAGTGTGTTAGAAGCACCACAGAAGAATGTTCAGTGTATTCAGGAAAGTGTGCTGTATCATTGTTGATTTTTCCACTTACCTGAATCGATAATTGAAATGCTTGAGAAATGTATTTTGCATGCCAAATACCTGCAGATATTTACATTTATTATTATTATTTCCTTGAGTTCCGAGTGGAACATAGAGCTTCAACAACACATCTACACTTTGTCCTACTTCCGTAGTCCTCTTCAGCTTGGACCACGTTTGCCCACAATCTCTCAACTCCTCTTCACACCACCTTCTCTATGTCACCCTAGAAAAAACAACTCGTCTCTTTTCAATAGGATTCCACTTGAGCAGTTTACTACATTGCACGCGATGTCATTTGACGGTCTCCCCAATGTATGCGCGATTGATCTCCACTTCCTCCTACATATTTTTTGAGCAATCGGTTCTTGGTTGGTTTCTTCCCACAGTTTCTTGTTACTTTTTATTTCTGGTCATTTGATCGTCAGTATGGAGCGAAGGCAGTTGTTGATGAAGATCTGCAACATGTTGGAAAACCTTTTCGTGACAGTCAGTGCACATTTCTGACCCCTTTAGGATGACTACTGTCACATGCGTGTTAAAAATCTGAATCTTGTTGTTTATGATGAGTCAGTGAAGACGATTTCCAAACTGGTTTAACGTTGATAAAGGAGTATCAGGTCTTCCCGATTCTGGCCAGCTTTGACATCTTGATCCGTTCCGCCTGTAGTTGAAAGGATGCTTCCTGATCAGATAAGTGCAGGCAGTAACCTCTGTTAAATCTCTCCCTTCGATGGTTATTGTCGCTGGTTGTTGTTGCTGTTGATTGGTTATTTTCATCACCTCCATTTTCTCTATGTTCACCTAGAGTCCTATCTTCGCTGCACTGCTTCTTAAGCCAGTTTGTTGGTTTTCGTTTGCAAATCTTTGAGTTTGTGTGACGTTAGACATATATCATCCATAAGTGAAAACGAAATCTCTTAGAGTCTTCTTATCGGTGTTCCAGAGTATTCCTCACTCTTCGCTTCCAACAATTAAGAATATAAACGGTGATTAAAGGCAGCCAGCTTTTCTTACTCCTGTATGCACTTCGAATGCCTCGCTGAGTATTCCGTTGTGGATCACTTGAATGAGGTTGATAAAGACTTAGACACTAAAGGCCGTAGTGTTGGAGTACTTTCCAAATTACTTCGCGGTCAATGCTGTCTGCCCAAGGCCTTTTCGAAGCCGATGAAGTTTAGGTAGAGGTTTGGATGTCATTCTAAGCTTTGTTCGATGACGATGTGTAGAGTTTTAATTTGACTAGCACATGATTCACGTTTCCTGAATCCAGCTTGTTCTTGTCTGGTGGAGTTCTATCAACTGTGAATCTTTTATTCTCTTCGTGTTGACACGACTTAGTATTTTACTTGGTGTGTATAAGAGCATTATTCCATGCCAGTTCTTGCAGATGGAAGGCCTAAGTCACCTTTCTTTGGCAGCCTGAGAAGGTAGCCATCCTTTCCTCCAATCAGTAAACACCTTCCTTCCTTCCAAGACTATTGTAACGATGGCATGAAAACACCTGCCACAGTTTCCGGATCCTTTTTCACAGCTTCGGAGTAGGGAATTCCGCACGATCCTCCTTCAATTCAGGAGTTCAGAATTTTGGTTTTCGCTGGAGGATCGGTGTTCACTGGCAGGCAGTTCTGTGCGTGCTGTTGGTGGTATATCTGGGCTAGTTGCAGGTGAATTTACATTTATATAAACACTACTCATATCTTAACTTCTCTATGAACACTAACTACATTGACATTTATCAAGTCATCACCATACATTTTACTGGTTCGACTTAGTTTCATGTATATAATGCCAAATACAAAGGAATGAAATGGAGTACGTCATCAGCATTGCTGAAAATATCAGGATTGTGATGCAATACATTGTCGTGATATTTCCATGATTCATTTG
This sequence comes from Trichobilharzia szidati, assembly GCA_944472155.2. Taxonomy (NCBI): domain Eukaryota; kingdom Metazoa; phylum Platyhelminthes; class Trematoda; order Strigeidida; family Schistosomatidae; genus Trichobilharzia; species Trichobilharzia szidati. The sequence continues at coordinate 86,477,304 of OX235276.1, read as the reverse complement.
AGATAACCACGGGTTCACTGAGATTCCTGCAGATTCATATAATATTTGACTGATATACATAAAGTACTCAAAATCTTTTGAATTTCTCTCTACTTAGAATTCATGGGTAAGTGTTAATACTTAATAATAATAATAATAATAATAATAATAATAATTTGCTTTATTCCAAAAACAGTACTAATGATACAGCAAGGAATTTTCAGCATTCAGTACAATATTGCATCTAATTTACTCAAAAACGACAAAAAGAGCAAACAAAAAACAAATAAAATTAATAAACATTACATAATAATGGTAACAAAACGTTTTTATAGCAGCTATTTAGCAAATTACTGTAAGCAGTACGGAGAAAAATACGCATAAAGTATAAAATTATAGTAATAATAATAATAACAACTAAAATAAAAATAGCAAAGTTATAATTAAACGATAGAAAGGTTGACACCATAAAATTACAGAAAGATGAACAATGAAAGGGTCGATTCACTATGCCAATTACATAGTAACTTCTATGTTTCACATCTAACAGAGTCTTGATCACATGAAATACGGGCTAAATACGGTATTGATTGATGTTCAACCTTATTTGTAGCTACTTTATACTGATTTCTATTTTTCGTAAAATATCCATCAGGATATTCTGATTGCAGATGATTATATGAGTCGAAGAACCATCAATCAATGAAGAATTAATTAAATGGAAAGTGACCTAGGGGAACAGTTTTCTTGTGATCAGAATCTTTTCTCTATTTTATATTCCAATGTCTGTTAGCTTCACTTTGGAGAAACTGTGTTAATTAGTGCTCAATTGTTGGAAAAATTTCATTATTCAGAAAGCCAGAGTGAAGGGTCATAATGATTGTATAACGATTGAAAACATTTACAGTGAAATATAGAAACGAACCACTCAGTTTGACAGAAACCAACAGAAGAGACCGTAGAGCAATTATTTAACAACAGCGATCTTTTCTCATAACACCCATGTGACTGCCCATATCAGATTTGATTGCGAAAGCTGTGGCGCGAAGGCTCGAAAAAATAATCCTACAAAAGTTCAAACCTAAAATTTAGATACGTTAAGTAGATGACATATTCGTAACGAGTTGGAAAAAACTCGCATTTTAGTGAACAACATCTTCAACGACAACAAATTCACAAGAGAACAGGCAACTGAGGACGAAATCCATTTTTTGTACGTCTTAGTAAAGTGAACAAACACAAGAAAATCAGAAACTCAAGTTTACAGAAAGTCAACTCTTGCAAACCAAATACTTCATTAAAACAGCAGCAAGCCAATAACACACAAGAAGAATTGTATACAAACACTATTCAAGAGGGCCAGCCAGGACTCACTGCAGTACTCCCACCTTACAGAAAGTTGAAGGGATATATCTTATGGACATCTTCCAAAACAATGCATATCCACGGAATTTCATCAAAAGACAAATACCCTCAAGCCAAACTATCAAATCGAAGGCCCCCAAAGAAAGCACAAAGAAAATTGCCCTACCATATATAAAGGACATTTCAGAAATTACTGCAACACTCTTCAAATCTTTATGAACTGACGTCGCACACAAACCAACAAAATCACTTCATTCAGTTCTGTGTCAACCAAAAGATTCAACAACAAAAGATAAAACCAACATCATCTACAAAATAAATTGTATCAACTGCGAAAAACACTACATTAACCAAAGTGGACATCCACTTCGTCTTCACATCCATGAACATAAGCTAGCCGTCAAAAGACATGACATTCACTCCCTCACTCATATCACTGCATTCAGACAACCACGGACACAAATTCGACTAGGACAACATTCAAATATTAAAAAGCGGAAAAACCAAAAAGGCTAGAGAATTTTTAGAAGGCTTCCTGGTATTCCAGTGACTCGTCAATCAATAGACACATCGAAATGGACAAAATTTAACAACTGATAAGAAGGAAATCTCACACACAAAAGGTCACACTTCAATTCAGGTAAACAATTAGTACCAATTCACGTAGCCTAGAGGATATGAAAACGCACAAAACAACCAGTCACGTTCAAAGGCACCAGGAGAGATGACTATTAAACTCGTGGAGGAATCTAAAAGCTCACTTCAACTAATTGAAGTATCCACAGGTGTTGTCTAGCATGCGACAATAAAATCTTCGCAAATCCAGCTAGCTCAGAGAAAACACCTATATCAAAACCACTCAAAAAATTACCTTATGGAGAATGTTTCACAGTTTTTTTTTCAGATGTGACTGATTAATTGATCATACGTGTTCTAAGTTTCAGTAGCCTGGTTGTTGAATACTGCAAACAATATTCTTTTCGATAATTTCTTCATCACATTCTACATTTATTTATCCATAATAGTTGGAGAACTTAATTAAAGTGCTATTGAAAAGAATATTCATTTTTTACTGATCAATCTTGTGGATAAGTGGATGGGTGCTGAGTTCGAAGCTCAGTGAGAAAACCATCACTCACTGGAGAGTGCTGTTGTAACAACAGAAGACAAGGGCCAGGCAACAGATCATCCATATGCTAACTGTATCCGCCTACTCAAAGCCTTTGTTCTCATTTTCTCACCACCAACACTGGGGACATAAACATTGACGTCAATTACTGTCTACCAACTATGGCTAGCAGCCAAATCTCACCACACTGTTACATCCGGTATCTTGCATTCCACTGCTAACATCCTGGAAACATTTTGTTCAAAATAATATTCTCGTAACAGTAGCATAAGTGCCCGTCAGAATGATTTTTAAGATAATGGGGTATGAAGTGATATCTCATATGAGAGTGTGGATATTTTCACTGAAAGACACGAATAACCTTAGGTATCAGTAAACACCTAGAAATCCGTCTAAATTAACAAACAAATGGAGGATTTCATTAATTCAACACTGCCAGGATATAACTTCTGTTTGTCTGCCATGCAATTATATTATTGTTATTATTGTTCCCTTGGGTTCCTAATGGAATATAGTGCTTCAAATACACGTCTCCACTAGCTTCTCTCTTCTGCTGTACTTTTCACCTGCGTCCATGTGAATCCATACTGTTCTAATTCCTCTTCACACGATCTCCTCCATGTCACCTAAGGACGTCCCACTCGCCGCTTCCCTTTCGGGTTCCACTCGGGCATTGGCCTGACGCGCGATGTCACCCAGCCGCCTCCTCAGTGAGTGTCCAATCCATCTCCACTTTCTCTTGCATCTATATGATGGGCGATTGGTTCTTGTTTTGTTTGTTCCCATAGTTTCTTGTCGCTGATTCTTTCCGGCCATCTGATCTTCAGTATAGAGCGAAGACAGTTGTTGATAAAGGTCTGCAACAGGCTGTTGGAATTATTCTTTGTGACCCGCCAAGTTTCTGATCCGTATAGAAGAACTGACTGACTTGACGTTTGTATTGAAAATCCGGATTTTGTTGTTGTTGCTGAGTGACGAAGATTTCCAGATAGCATGCAATTATATAACATTTCTAATATAAACCAACGTTTATTATTTCTTTACACTTTTAGAGGATTCGTCTATTACTCAACTATTTCCACCTTTGCATTCATTTGTCACGTCCACCTGTGGTGAAAAGGGGTGACATGATAAAGGTTCAGCCACTGTTGAATACGGAGGTTCTTCTTGACTCACTTTGATGAAGACATTTTTGATGTATACCGTACTGCATACCAAACTTCATACGAAAACATGTACACTAAAATCTCTAATGTATTCACATTAATTTGAAGATTGTCAATTACATACATTTGCAATCAGATTATAATGTAACATACATTGCGCAATTATTTTGACTCATTTTCCATTTGTCTGTATTATAAACATTAAAGTAAATTTCACACAATCACTGTATCAATTCCATTTGGTGTCATTCATAATATCTCATTGAAACAACACTATGTGTTTCTTTTCCTTGGTATACTGTTACACCTTCCACTAATAATATTCACTATATCAAATGTGCCTTTGTCTCATGATAGTTTTTACCTGAAATATTGATCACATGTTTATCAGTTAAAAGTGTGTCATCCTATAAGAACGTTTCATTTAAGAGTTTGATCAAGTTAAGCTTGTCATGCCAAAGGTTGCTGAAAACGTCTTAAGAAGAATGTAACTTCAGTATGCGTAAAATGAAAGTGAGGAAATCAGACGTCTGATGTGAATTTATTAAGATGAGCCTAACACCAATGGTGACTTATTGGCACCTAGACTCCACTAACTGTTCTTCTTATCGGAATTTCAGTTTGTCTAGGAAGTCTGCGAAATACCTGTGTCAAATAAATTCAAAATACACAGGTTGGCTAGGCATATTCTGCTCGTAACTTCACTTCGAAGCTGATTAGTTAATGGTGAGGGACTATTAAGTCAGTTAGTCATTTCAATTAATAATAAAACACATGTTTTGAAATATCAAGCAAAATGACAAATTACGTAACCTAAAAACATCAAGTGATGAACATCACCTCTTAATCATTACTACTGAAAAAAATGACAAGAATTTGGAAGAGAGAACATCGTTGAAAGGAGTAAGCGAAACACAGTATTTACAAAGTATAATTTAAAGTGAGGAGATTGAAAAGAAGAAATAAGAGGAAGGTAAGGACAAACCTCGAATGAGTGTGGATCACCTGCCAATTTACTGTTAGAGTTGAAGGCTACTGTAGTTAAAAACTGAATGGATTGACCACTTCTCAGTTCAGAGTTTTCCTTGATTTTAGCTAGACCTTCTGTTATGGACAGAAAATTCAGTCAGAAAGCATTTGAACGACTTGACCTGACTTTACACGAGAGAACCAGACAGGCTTTAGACCAGATAGAGGGTGTATTGATCATATCTTCCCCCTTCGGGAGATTCTGGAACAAAGGTATACTTAACGTCGGTGCCCAACAATTGCCAAATTTCTTGATTTGAAAGTGACATCCGATTCCGTCAACTTAGAGATACTATGGCAGTATTTGGCTGAGAAAATGCATTGCATTGACCAACGCACTCTACTCAAACTCATGCAGCCAGATGAGGGCTAATGCCGAGTTGTCATCTGAAGTGGTGACAACTAGTGTCGTCCGTCAGGGATGCCCACTATCCCCGTTTCTATTCAATTGCATTATAGATGTACTAATGGACTTAACCCCAACTCACTTCAGAGGTTCAGGGACTGACTTGTTACCATCAGGAAATAATCTCGTTGACTTAGAATATGAGGATGATATAGTCCGTCTAGGTGAAAACGCTGACGAAATGAAAAATCTTCCGAACACGTTTAGGAGCAGCAATCTGCGAATGTTTGGCATGCGATTTTCTCCTGCCGTCAAATGTAATATGATGCTACATGACTGGACTACACTGACTCCTAGTTTAGAAATAGGAAGTGAAGTGATAGACCACTTCACCTATTTAATGAGTTGCATCAGCCAGTGCCGACAGGTTGCTAGACGACGAAATCTCATCACAGATACACAGGAATCGTTTGGCATATGCCAGTTTACGCTGTCTCAGGCTTAGAAGTGATATCTGGCTAGCTACCAATAAAGGGCGAGTGTACTTTTCAGCAGTCCACGTCGTCCTCCTTTATGGCTGTGAGACCTGGCCACTGAAAGTGGAAGACATGATGAGGCTACCTAGCTACCTTTGATCATAGGCGACTATGCTCTCTCTCTCATGTTAGCTGGTGGTATAATAGGGTGAGGAATATTGAGGCTAGGCGTACTGGGTGAAGAGACGAAATCAATAGACGAGGCTTCATCAGTCTGTGAAATCCACAAAAGTTGGCTTAAGCCAGCCACGCAGGAAGGTGTAGACTTCCTGATTGACTGGCTTGTGTCCTCGGGACGGTAAACACTAATTACGACTGGAAACAATCGGTGATATGGTTCAAAATCGTTCTCAGTGGTGCAGGCAGATGCATTCACCTTGATATGATTATGAGCAATAAATTGTGCTCGAAAAATCATCAGTAAATATTACTGTATAACACTGTGAGACTCTGTCAAAATAAAATTTACCCATAATGAGATGCATCCACTCCTTGTGACTTATAATACACAGTAAAACTATATTGTTCTTCGATATTACCATTATTTTTGCCTCATATCTCTGTTTACTGTTTCTCTTTTGCGTTTCCTTTTACTACCTCCTCTGGCTTTGTGTTCCGAGTGAAGTGTGGTGACTCGAACTACTGCACATCTGTGCAAAATTCTATGTTGAAACCAGTCAGTCAGCAGTCAGGCCTGACTTTACACGTTACGCTGAGAGATTATTCCAATGTTTCGAGATTATCAAGAATGTAACAGACAGGTAACTAATTTCTACAGCTTTGTCCCACTCAAATCCCTTCCTACAAGAATCAGTAGAATATTCATGAAGACAAACTAAACTGATAACTGGAATCTTTCCGTAATATTCTAATTCAGAATGGTTGTCCATTAGCGTTCATCAGTAAACACATGAAATGTAAGATTCTTGGCCCTGAAATTAGCGATTGGGAGAGTTGATTTCCAGTCCATCTGCACTCACAAATTTCTTCCTCTTCTGTGTCCTACATATATTCATTGATGTGGTCATTTTACCTCCAAAGCCTCAGGATGGTCGGATGTGGGTGCCTTGCGCTGCGGGTTGGCCACTCCTCAGCACACCTCTTGAAATGCTCTCATATGACCGGGCGTCTTACATAGCCTCTCCTGAGGAAGTCCTACTCACTGCCTTCACGTGGCGGAGGTGTTTTTCACCAAAGTGAGAGGGAGAAAGCGGATGCCCGGCGCTCTTCACCGGGTTGACTGTCCATTGGATGACAGTCTAGGGGAGATAGCTAAACCCTGATTCCAAACCTCCAATGACTGGCGTATGAAGCTCACTGGAGCTCACCGGCAGACGTATGGACAAAGGGCTTGTTGGATGTCCTGGATGTCTGGCCCCATTCAAAAAGGCGTATGAACCGAACTCCGGTCACCGGCTGCCAATGGATAGTGGACTCCCTACTCCACTCCTACTGCCTTGTATGTCACACTTGGTTGTGTAAAGGCTAGAGCTGCACTCTCAAACAAATGGCCGAGCGATTTTGGGGACATCAGTCGTACCAAATTCCCATGAAACTTCATGAACTCTCTTACAACGTCGCCTTCGCTGGTTTGGCCATGTTCTGCACCGACCAGATGACGATATGGTCAAATCAGTTCTAAATCCCTCGCCATTACCATCTTGGCGATGTCGCAAGGGTGGACAGCTGAAAACATGGCTTGGTACAATCAAGGCTGATATGGAGTGTCTGGTGCTACAAACCGTTTACGGACTCCGTCTGTGGAACAAGAATTGGATAACCCTGTCGCAATACCTTGCATCCGATCGCCGCGCCTGGGCAGCGATGATTCGAGATGTTCATGAAGCCGCCTCATCCTCCCGTAGGAGATAGCCGAAGTAAAGTAAAGTAAGTAGACATCTGAGCAGCTTATCGATCTTTGGAAATCGAGTGAAACTCCCGAATCTCTATGCTAAACTCTCATATAATCGAAGAAGACAAATAGACTGACTGTATTTTAGAAGACATCTACTTGTCCGTGTCATCCTCTCACAACAATTCAAGAGAAGAAGTTTATTTTCTCACTTTTGCTGTGATTTTAGGTATCTGTTGCGATTATATAATTCAGATACTGTTATTTGAATACTGAGATTATCTGAAAAATATGATGTATTTTTGCTATAAATTTCGAAGCATTTGATCACACATTTACTTGTCAAGTCAATATATATGTGAAAAGTTTTCAAGTAATAGTTTTGTAGGGATTTTTTGATAGGTTGGAGGATTTCATATTGAGCTGACATCAGTTAGAGAACCATTGAAAAACCACCTGGGACTACTCGACAGTTGTTTCGCCCTAGTTTGGGACTCTTCATCAGTATGCAACCACTGCCACGGTTCAGACCAAGGACCTTCTGGTTACAACGCAAGATGGCTCGTAGACCATTAAGCCACTGGGACCTGGTCAAATGGCCGGATAATTTTAACTTTTCCCAATTCGTGATATAGCACGACCACTTCGCAATGTCTACTTCAATGAGTTACTGCCTCACCTTCAACCTGCTCAAACTTACTGGTCATTGCTTCCCACTAGAACTTGACAAGTAAGTGTGTGATCAGATGCTTCCAATTGTATAGCGCAAATACATCATATTTTTCAGATAGTCTAAGTCTTCTAATAACACTATCCAAATTTATAAAAGAGACTTATTGTTTTAATTTAGATCAATATTCCAATGTAGGGTCGGTAGCCATACATCTAACCTTCCCTAGTTTTGTACGCTTAGGACTGGTTATTAAACTGATGGGCTAGTGAACTGGGCAAGATTCAAATTAATTGACTTTTGATTCACCTTTTCTTATATACGGATAGCCGTTTGAACTAGACGTACTTTTGTGAATAGTGGTATTATGCCCAAGGATAAAAGGATATACCTCTGATGTTAATACACATAATTCTGGTTGCAATTTCAAAATTGTCTTACGCACTATTTTTAACCTACGCTGGTATTTATAAGCTCCTCTGGATATGCGATTACATTACACAGAACATCTCGGACGGATTGAGGTTCTTTGTATCCATACCCTTCGGAGCGAGTCTACTTCTCTGCATATGCTGACTATCTGAATAATTTGTGTTTGCATTCCAATGGTAGAAAGCTGTGGAGGTGTTTATAATTAAGGTAGACAATTCGATTGCTTTTTTCACCCCATTAGGTGAATGGTGCTGGAGACATATTAAACATATAAGATCACATGTGTCACTTGGAAAGCAACATTGAAACGGATGTGCCGCTGGTTGACTTAATCATAGCTAAAAACTGGAATCCGAATTTTATCCAGATTACAAGAATTCTGTAGATGAGTTACTCGCATACGATTGTTGAAGAAATATCACCCTGATGTTTGTTGTCCCAGGAAAATTACTATTCATCACATACAGAATACTTTGATGTGTACTTATTTTTTCTTCATTAGACGGAATGCAGATGGCTGTCAGTACGTGTCATGTACTGAAGTCGCGTACACAGCTGATGAGCTCATGTCTGATTAGCTGGAACGGCTATTGTGCGTCAAGATAACGTCTTTCTGACTGCCACGTATAAATGGTTGATGCCAGTGGTGTACATCTACTCATCGCAGTTATATAAGTAGTATGAAATGTTATGCGTTTATGCTGAGTTTCTTGATCACCATCTGGTATGGTATCAAGATGGTCAAACACTGTTGTCTGTATAATTTCCGTTTGTAAAGGAAACTGCGTTGAAATAATCACTACGCGTCGTTCAAATTGCTAGCTAATTTGTAAATGGCGATTTAATTAGCTACCTGCGAATGACTTCGCTGAAAGGATGATCACAGCTAAGCTATTTACAGCTGATGATATCACCTAATTCTCAATCAGTCTGCAATCGTCCGACATGAAGTTTCATTCACTCGTTTTTAGTGAAAGGATGCTCAACAACCAATATTCGAAGGATTTTGTCTGTTTTCTGTGATACCACATCAGTCTAAGGAAATGCATTTACCCTTCGACATTTATGTCGGTACGAAATTCTTTCTGTTTCACATGCGTACCAGACATCAGCCTTCAATACAAAACAAGTGATAACAACCATTATGCATCGCGTAGTCATCAGATTCACTTGTTTGCACAATTAGTAGTTCACCGAAAATACCCATTGTGTCATGAAGAAAATAAAAGACAGATTCAGCGAAGAAAATTGTCTTCATCGACGAAATCGTCTTCACAGCCTGGCTGTACAGTCGTATTTATACTTACAAAAATATATAGTGGTCTATTATTGAGTAATAGGGGGTGACATAATTGATAGAATTACTCAGAAGTGGCTCTAGAAGTGAAAATTAAAAGTTGTAAATTACATGGTACTCAACGGAACAAAGATAGAAATTTGATAAGGTTAAAATTGCTATTGAGTAAGAATAAAGGTATTTGAATGTCAATTTAACAAGTGTGAAGACGGTGTGAAAATATACAAAAGGAGCATATGAGAGTAATAATAGTGAATTGATTGTTAAAGCAAAAGCAAACTAAGAGTAAGATTAAAAATTACAAAAGGGAAAAGAAAATAGTCAAAATGTTTTTACAGGGAACGATTAGTGAGAAACCTCTGCAAGCATAGTGTTTCTGATTCGTTAGAATTCGTAGATTCAATAAGTGATGCTAATGTATCCGGGGAGAAAATGATATCCATGGATGTTACTTCGCTTTTCACCAACGTTCCCCTCACTGAAACTATCTGCTTTATATGCAAATTCATTGAGGATAATAATGTAGACGTATGTGTTCCGATCCACTACTTAAAGGAAATACTATTGAGGTGCACTCTAAATGTCTAGTGCAAGTTAAACAACACGATTTATAGACGAAGAGATGGAGTGGCAATGGGGTCACCATTGGGTCCTTAACTTGCAGACTGCTTCTTGGCTAGTTTGGAGAATAGTATTTTACGGCCTACTATCGAGAGTTTCCATCTATACCAAAGATACATGGATGATACTTTCATCATATGTGACGACAATACCGACATCGAACTGATAACTAAAGAGTTCAACAGCTGCCATCATGCCATCAAGTTCACGTTGGAATGAGAGGTTAACTCGGAATTTCATTTTTTAGATGTTTTTCTGAAGAGGAGATCTGATGGTTCTCTTCAAAGATCAATCTACAGGAGACCGACATGGAATGGTCAGTACACAAATTTCCATAGCTGGGTCCCTTTGAGAAGAAAGAGAAATCTGATCCATTCCATAACTTCAAGAATAGGAAGGATATGTTCAAGTGATACAATCGATGGAGAACTGGAGCGACTCAGGCAGGTCCTCATAGAGAATGGATATCCTCCAAGATTTATCGAGAAAAACATGAAGTTAAGGGAAAAGCCTGAAAGAATCCAGACGGTAACAAAGAAACTGCTATTTAGGATTGCTGAATTTAAAGGTGATAAGGCAGCTGAGATCCTAAAGAATCGCTTATGCAGATCACTGAGGAAAGTCTTTTTATGGCTAAGCTACGTATCAACTTCTACAACCGACAAATAATCAACGGATGTGTGAAGGATAAACTGCCGCTTTGGGCCACCTCAATGTGTATTTATAAGTTCATCTGCTCGTGTGGAGCTAGTTATATTGGCCGCACAAAGCTCACGCTTTCCAAACGCATCTATGAACATTATCTGCCATGGTTAGCAAAGGGACAATGTAAAACAATTACTAGCTCAATTCTCGAGCATTTGGTGAACTCAGGGCACGAAGCTCCACCGGCGTCGTCTTTCAGGATCACCTACGAAGTGAAGCCAAATGGTACGAAGAACGTTAGGTTTCGGCTTTTGTGTATGGCGGAGGCGCTGGCAATTCATCAATACAACCCTGAACAATTATTCGTTTCAAACCTACCAGTTCGTTGTGAACAGACGGAAAGGAAATGAGATTGGGAGATGATAACAAGCTTCAAGTAGAACAGAACTACATCAAATGAAACCAACGATTTATTGTTATTTCAATAGTAACTTTTAAACACTGAGTAACTATATCCGGGATTCCAGGGGAATAAATACTCAGTTACTTTTACTGCACCATATTTGGTTCCTTAGCTCGAGACAATGTATCACTTCACTGAATAGCCTCATTCACTTCTGAACTTCAACTCAGTTGATGTGAAATAATATTATACTACAGTGTTTTCTTAACATTTCAAATAACTTTCACCTGTAGGTAGGATTTGAAACTCACGGCCTCATTGGCTCTAAGACACCCAGTGGTTCATTCTGACTTCTATATCTACATAGAATCGATTTACCCCTCCTGTTATTATTATTATTGTTCCCTTGGGTTCCTAGTGAAACATAGGGCTTCAAATACACGTCGCCAGCTGCGTCTCTCTTCTGCTGTACTTTTCATCTGCATCCCTGTTAGTCCATATTATTCCAATTCCTCTTCACACGATCTCCTCCATGTCAATCTTTGACGTCCCACTCGCCGCTTCCCTTTCAGGTTCCACTCGAGCATTGGCCTGACTATAGATGTCACCCAGTGGCCTCCTCAGTGAGTGTTCAATCCATTTCCACTTTCTCCTGCAAATTTGTTGAGCGATTGGTTCTTGTTTTGTTTGTTCCCATAGTTTCTTGTTGGTGATTCTTTCCGGCCATCTGATCTTGAGTATAGAACGAAGACAATTGTTGATAAAGGTCTGCAACAGGCTGTTGGAAATATTCTTGGTGGCCCGCCAGGTTTCTGATCCGTACAGGAGAAGTGACTGACTTGGCGTTTGTATTGAAAATCCGAATTCTGTTGTTGATGCAGGCTGAGTGACGAAGATTTCCAGATTGGTTTCAGGTTGATGAATGTGTTTCTCGCCTTCCCGATTCTCGATTTGACATCTTCGTTCGTTCCTCCTGTAGTTGAGACAATGCTCCCTAGATAAGTGAATGAAGTAACCTCTTTCGAATCCCTTCCGTTGATGGTGATTTTCGCTGGATGCTGCTGCTGCTGTTGTTGTTGTTGGTTGGTTAGTATTTCGTATTTATGCCAGTTAGAGATATTCTTCTGTCTTTTCTTTCACTTCAAGTACTCACTTACTTACTTATTTCACATGTGCTATTCGATGCATTATTTCAATAGGTGAGTAGAATTTTCTACATGTCAATTTTTTGCACTGCATTTTTCAATCATAATTCAACCGATAAAATTGTGCATGTGTAAAAACGCAAATATGTTCAAGACGTATTTAGACTATCATAAGCTATTCACTTGATTTCATGCAAAGTGCTACGTCTGTTATATTGAATACTGATCAGTGTCGCATGACCGACACGTAGACACTGTCATTTATTAATTATGAATATATATATATATATGTATATATATTATGTGAGTGAACTGCATGTACAGGAATGTTTTCAAACAAAGTAATTAATCAGCCATCCCTCGATCATTCAGACTACAAATACATCAGTGTGCAAACTTATTGAATATCCTCTGTCACTTCGCCACATCCTTCATGCCAAAATAAATGTGGATCAGACGATTGATACACCTGGGTTGACGTAGACTTCATATTTGTAGGATGATTCTTCACTCATTTCATTATGTGTGCGTCGATGGCACAGCGGTTAGGATTATCGCTGACCATGCACATGGTCCAGGGTTCGATTCCCTGCCGACGCACACCTGATATCAATGGTCGGTCTGCAAAATTTGGGCTACCGATATCACATGCTGAAAATTCTGTACTTATACAAAATATACGGTGTGGAATCAAGCTTTCATACCGTTAATCTTGTTGATCTCTCCAATCACTTCCTCCAGGATGTTGGTCATCGAATTGTGGACACTGACTGTCCTGTGTATTGATTTTCAGCTACCAAATGAAAGCAGTCAATTTTATTCATACCTTCTAGTTTTTATCACTCACCTGCAGAGTAGCATATATATGACTTCAACTTACGTAGGTGTGGGATTTCCGCACTGTGTTCGAATATATAATCCCATATTAGATAAGTTTGTGTGATACAACTAAAAGTAATACAGTAGGCATAACTGTATAACACTTTGAGGACAGTTAATTTCTCACAATCATATCAGTGGTTGATATGATTGGTTTTTCCTCTTTGTAATATCTTACAGATGACATTATCAAGATTATTTCAGAAATAATACTCCAACGCCTGCAAATTTTGTGATTTTTACTTCTTTTCAGTGATTTCTGAGTTGATTTATTCTTTGTTTTAAATTTTATTATAGCTTGATTCCACACAGTATTTTGGTACAAGTTTGAAATTTTCAGCATGTGATATGGGTAGCCCAAATTTAGCAGGCCGACCATAGATATCAGGTGTGCGTCGGGAGGGGATCAAACCCCGCACCGTGTGCATGATCGGCGAGAGTCCTAACCACTGTGCCACCGACGCAGCGAAGATACATACAACTTAATAAAGTTTGTGCGTATTTGGTTTTGAATCAGTATAGATAGTGACCGACCATTATTTAGAAGATTGCTTAAGGATTTCCGTATACTATCATCATATATTCATAGAGTAAGGCATTAAAAATTGATTCACTATCACTATTATTATTATTATGGTTCCCTTGGTCTCCAAGTGGAGCATAGGGCTTCAACAATACATCACCTTTTTGCTTTATTTTCTCCTGTCCTGTTCAGCTGTGCCTACGATTGGCCACAATCCCTCATCTCCTCCTCCTCACCTCACGATCTCATGTATGTCACGCTTTCACTGCCGACCCACTTTTCACTTCATATTCGCATTCCACTCGAGCGATGGCCAGGCGCAATGTCATTCGATGACTTCCTAAACGTACTCCTGATCCACCTCCATTTTCTTTTGCATATCTGTTAAGCAATCGGCTCTTGTTTTGTTTGTTTTCATAGCTTTTTGTTGCTAATTATTTCCTGCTTGCTGTCTAATCTTCACAATGCAACCAACGAACTCGGCTGCTGATAAGAGTGTGCTGAAGAATGTTGAAAGTGCTTTCCGAGATGCGTGTGCGAAGTTTCTGACTCATACAGAAGAAGTTACTGACTTTAAATTTGTATTGAAAATCCAAATCTTGTTGTTTATGCTTCAGAGTGAAGAAGATTTGCAAAATGATTTCACTTTGATGAAGGTGGATGTCGCCTTTCCGATTCTGGCTTTGACATCCGACTGTCTGTATTTGAAACGTTGATTCCTATAAACGTCAAGGAAGTTAGTTTTTTCAAGTTTCGCCCATTGATGGTGATTGGTGCTACTTGTTGTTGTTGTTGGCTGTCTTCATCACCTCTGTCTTCTCTATGTTCACCTGGAGTCCTGTCTTCGCTGTCGGCCTGCTTCTTCTGCCAGTTTGTTGGTTTTCGCCCGCAAATCTTTGAATCACCTGTGGGATCCAGATTTTCCAGCCCTTTGTAATCTGTTCAGAGTATTCCTGTCTTTTCACTCCCAAAATAATCCAGTCTACCACAATTAGGAATACCATCGTGGCAGTTTTGTCCTACTCCTGTTTTCACTTCAAACGCTCGGCTGAAACCTCCGTTATTAATCACCTAACACGTGGTATTATCATATAGCCAGCTGTTGAGTGAGGTTGATAACGATTTGGGTGCTGCAAGCTAAAGTGTTGAAGTAGTTTCCAAATTTCTTTTCAGTCAAGGATGTCGAAGGCGTTTTCGATGTCGATGACGTTGAAGAAGAGGTAGAGTTGACTGCGATTCTGTACTTTGTTTAGTGATGATGCTTGAAGTTGCCATTCGATCATCACATGATTTGTCTTTTCTGAGTCCAGCTTGTTCCCGTGGGTGAAGTTCTGCATCCAGCGCATCTTTTATTCTCTCCAGGATGACGCGACTCAATACATGCTGTCTACTATATAGGTGTGTTTTTCTCTGTCTTCCTATGAAATATAGTCATTGTGAAACCTCCAAGAAACAGCAATTTATAAAGAAGCGTAGATAGTTGAAAATAATACAAGAGCTGTCACCAAACCGGAATACTACAAATGACAAAATAGGAAGGATGAATGTGCTGAGTTCAGAGTCTTTAAATTTGAAAATGTCCTACTGTTCTCTGTTGTTATAAGAATAAAACTTGTGCACTATGGTAGAGTGTAATTCCATTATGGGTAAATTTTGTTTTGATAACGTCTCACAGTATTATACAGTAATGTTTACTGATGACGTTTCGAGCACAAGCTATTGCTCATAATCACATCAAGGTAATCATACGACTTCCTAAATTCATTTATATAGTTCCATTGTTTCTCACTTGATTTTCACTTGATTTGATTGGTGGTAATATTTTCCATATTTCGGGTATGAGTGATGAATCATTTCTATTGCATGTGTTGGGTGTAGATCCGATGAACAAGGATTCACTTATCAACCTCTCTCTCCACCTACTTAGATTACCTTTTAGAATTTTAATCCTCTCCCACCCTATTGTGTGGTTGTGTGTTAATGCATGCAGTGCAATTGCTGAGCTTTTTTCTAAATTACTTATCTTCGTGGGATCAACCATTCTTACCTTAGCTAAATTCTTATGTTCTGACAATCTGACTACCCCTGACCTACTAGTTTGACCTATGTAGTTGACCTCACAATCATTGCAGGGTATTTTGTAAATTATATTATTTTGTCTAATTGGGTCAACTAGGTCCTTTAACTTACAGAGCCTGTTCCTGAGTGTGTTT
This sequence comes from Trichobilharzia szidati, assembly GCA_944472155.2. NCBI lineage: Eukaryota > Metazoa > Platyhelminthes > Trematoda > Strigeidida > Schistosomatidae > Trichobilharzia > Trichobilharzia szidati. The sequence continues at coordinate 86,461,074 of OX235276.1, read as the reverse complement.
GTAGGTTTAAATGCCACCTTAATTCCTGCTTTATTTGGAATCCTACGTGGGGTCTCAGATGTCCCCTCTTTATATGGTAGACTGCTGTAGATACCTTTTTATTCTCTTATTTATGTTATTATTACTATAATTATACTTTATTATTATTACTAGTTTCACAATTATTTTTCTTTTTCTTTTGGCCCTTACTGATCTTCCTAATGAATTTCAGAGGATAGTGATTGAACACCAACGCTTCTTCCATCTGTTTTATTTCATCATTTAGGTCTTTTTTGTGCTACTTAGTGCCATTGCTCGGTGTGTTAAACACTTAACTAAACCTGCCTTAACATTTAAAGGATGAGATGAATTAAAGTCTAAATATCTATTAGAAGGCGTTGGTTTTCTATAAACACTAGTGTGTGGTTTGCCTTCTTCTATTCGTTTTATTTTACAATCTAACATAGCTAATTCTCCTTGTTCAATTTCGGCTTCAAATGTGAATTTTATTCCCTCCACTAGTGAGTTTATGTGTCAAGAAGGTAGAGAGAGATATGTTCTGTTTTTGACACTGTGAAAGTGTCATCCACATATCTCCCCCATATTTTTGGAGTAGGATTAAACCTATTAAGTGCCATATTTTCCCAGCTATCCATAAATATATCTGCTACGATAAAGGATATATATATATATATAGACAAACTGAAGGTGTAGCAATGGGATCACCAATATCCCCTATCGTAGCAGATATATTTAATTATTGATATTATTTTTAAAATAGGAATTAATCAAGTGAATATTATTGAAATTTCAAAATCTTGGATATTCAATAGTTGGCGGGTATTATTCATTTCTGTCGATGTATATATACACACTTGGTTAAAATACAAGAAATGGTAATTTTAAGATTGAAGAGACTTCAATCATACTCTTGATTGCATGGAACGTAGACAGTTAGATCTTCATGATGTACTCTAATATACATCGCTTTATATTGAAAAGACCATTGCAGTGGAGAAAATTTACTTTTCGAAGCAGTCATCAACTGTGCTGTCCATTCGTATATTTATACAGTAAATAAGTGAGAAAGTCCCAGCACTGTTTCAGGTCGGTCGACGGTCGAATTAATAATATTAGAAATTGTAAGAAACAGGAATATCAGATAAAGGAGAACACAGTAAGATCATAATTGCTGAAGAAATTGAATGTTTGTGCAATTAGGATTTGAATGTGTAGTAATAACGAAATAGTTGGGAAGTTCGGATGAAAACAGAGTAATGCAAATAGAAATTGTTTTGATGAAGTTGTGATCTCTGAGCTCTCTGGATGGTTTATTTGCAAAGATTTCACTGCCCTATTAGGCAACATCTTCAGCGCCTACCTCAGTTTGTTGAAGTGACGTTTCAGATTTCTCCACGGGTTTAGTGGCCATCTCTCCTAGTCACCTTGAACGTGCTTGGTTGTATTGTGTGTTTTCACGCCCTTTAGGTACTGATTGTTCCCTTGACTAAAACTTTGACCCTTTGTGTGTGTGTGGTTTCGTTCTTATTGGTTGGTAAATGTTGTCTATTTTGATGTGTCTATTGATTGATGATTCACTGAAATACCAAGCAGCCTTCTAAAAATTCTCTAGTATTCTTGGTGTTTCCTCTGTCCAATATTTGAACGTTGTCCCAGTCGAATTGATGTCGGTGGTTGTTTATATTTAGTGATATGAGTGAGGGAGTGGATGTCATGTCTTTTGACGGCTAGCTTATGTTCGTAGATACGAAGACGGCCAATGTAGTGTTTTTCGCAGCCGTTGCAATTTATTTTTTAGATGATGTTGGTTGGGTGATTTTCTTTATGCTTCCCTTGGGGGCGTTTGTTTTGATAGGTTGGCTTGTGGGTATATGTCTTCTGATGAAGTTCCGTGGATATTCATTGTTTTGGAAGACGTCCTGCAGATATCTTTTTTTACTTTTGCTTAAGGTAGGAAAGCTCCGATGAATCCTGGCTGGCCCTCTTGAATAGTGTTTGTATGCAAATTCTTTTGTGTGTTATTGGATTGTTGCTGTTGTAATTGAGTATTTGGTTCGTGTTAGTTGATTTTTGTAAAAGTGAGTTTATCATTTTCCTGTGGTTTTTCGCTTGACTAATGCGTCCAAAATTGGGACTTTAATCTTGGATTCCTCTTCTCTTATAAATTTGACATCGATGAAGATGTTGTTAATTTCTTCGTGAGCTTTTTATAACTCGTTTTTCGAATATGTCGTCCACATAACGTATCCGAATTTGGGTTTGATCTTTGGTAGGATTATTTTTCGGGCATTTGCATCACCGCTTCTGCAATCAAACCTGATATTGGCGATCCAATGGGTGTTACTTTTATTTATTTATTCATATAATTGGCTGTTGAATTGGAATTGCGGTGTTAGTTATAGGTTTATACATTCCATCCAGCTTGCGTTTTGCATTTTTGATTGTTTTTGGAGATGTTTATCGTTGCTGAATGGTTGCTCCGTGGTCTCTTTTGCTAGTTTCTGTCCAGTTGAGGTATATAATGCTGTGACGTAGACGCATAGCATTAGTTCTTGGTCATCTGCTTGAATGCTTCTGATTTTCTCTAGAAATTGCATAACAAAGTTGATGGTGTGATCGCAGGAATCCGTTAGGTGTTTCAATTTTCTATATAATTCTGTAGATAAATTGTATGTTGGAGTTCCTGGGAGTGATACAGTTGGTCGTGTTTCTGGCTAAGGGTTTTCTCTAGTTTTTTTCTTATTGAGCATCCATTATTTGTTGATATCTGTTGGTCCAATCACGCTACTGGATCAAATATTGACATCTTTTTTGTCTGTAAACAATGTTATACAATATCCAAATGGATATAGTGAATATACGTCTATGAAATTCATACTGTAACCTGTTCGTCGACCTCACAACAGATTATCTAAAGCAGGCATAGTCAGCATATGCTTTGTTGCCGTGCAATAAAAAGATATCACTTTTAGCCTGACATCCGTTAGTGTAACACAACTCCTTGTCTAATGTCTACCAGAGAATCAGTGACTCTGGGTGTCGTGATTTCCTTCCCACTAATTACTCATAGCTTGATAATCATACGAACAACATCCTACTCACCACACAAATATGGAATTGGTGATTTCATTCAGTTTAAGATTTCCCTGTCTATTGATTGGACAGAGCCTCTCTAGGAACACCGTCACTCACTGAGTAATGCAGCCTCATCCGGATGAAAAGTCCCAAATAGGACGAAATGAGCATCATGGATTCTCCTGCTAGTCACTATCCACTAAGTGGAATTGGAGAAACAAAAATTAGGCCTTAGATGGAGTCAATAGTTTCTTCATTCATATGACAGATATTTTGACATCTAGCCTCACTTCCTCTAGACAAAATACTTGAAGTTATGTCACTAGACATTTTCCTGATATAAAGCTAGTGATGTCAGAAATTTATGTCTCCAAAACTCTCACCTCTGTAACCTATTCTGTTTATCACTGGTGTATACCACATTGGCTGTAAGATGAAGCGCTTAGTAACAAGTGCATTGATAAATATTTTGTGATATTCTGTTGGTATGATACAGACAATGTGTTTCAACGGAATATTATTCGCACATATTCCCACAATTCAATTCGACGTTAGCAACAGAATACGATATAATTGTTTGAGGATTCTATTTGATGTTGGAGTCAAAATGCTATTCCCACAGTCCATTACTGCGCAGAATTTATCGATTTAAACATTCTCTTTGATTTCAGAGACAGAATACCTACCCACAGTTCGAGGCTGCATTGGCAAAATAATACTATTGTAATAAAGGTTTTTGTATTTCCCAATGAATAAAAAACAAAACGATATTGTTTTTACTGACGTTTCGCTATTTAATGCTAATAGCTTTTTACGAGTTGATCACGGATTGATATCAGTTGGAGAACCATTGAAAATCGGGGAGTACTGGACAACTGCTGTTTCATCCTAGTTCGAAAATCATCGGCAATACACACCCACTGGGATTCGAACCCAGGACCTTCCGGTTACAAGGCAAGCTCGTATACCATTCAGCTATTGATATCAATCCGTGATCAACTCGTAAAAATGTAACTACAAACCAAACTATAGAAAATTAATCTGATGCTCGCTAGTAACTTGCTACAGGATGGAGTTTCCTGAAGTTCTAGTGAGAAGTCGTGACCAGTGAGGTCCAGTTAGATGTCACGTGCGTGGATGGATGTCCCACCAACGACAGTGGTTGGGGTCGCGCTAAATCAAGAATTGGTAGAAGTTAGAATTCATGAGCCATTGAATCGGGTCCCAGTGACTGAACGGTATACGAGCCTGCCTTGTAAACGGAAGGTCCTGGGTTTGAATCCCAGTGGGTGCGTATTGTCGATGATTCCCAAACTAGGATGAAACAGCAGCTGTTCAGTACTCCCTGATTTTCAATGTTTCTCTAACTGATATCAATCCGTGATCAACTTGTAAAAACATAACTAACCTTCACAAACCAAACTATAGAAAGCTGATAGCTTTATCAAAGTATTATTAAACCGGAATTCACAAAATCCAATCAGCATATATATTACAAAGAGTTAAGGGGTGAGAAAATAGACTTAGGTCAAGTTAAAAGGACATTTGAATAATAACAATGAATATCACTAAACCAAATAACAAAGGTAATAGTACATCTGCTATGGTATCAAAACAAAGTTTACTAATTTGATCATCGTTCATGAGTCTGGGGTCATTTTTCGTTGTCAAGTTGGTCATTTGGTAAAGATAACGAAACCAAGTGTAGATTGTTGGAATTGATCATTGTTTAAATTTATAAAGACAGTGTGTGTTTACATAGTGAACTTGCATATCACATTCGTGTTGATTTTGTCACTTCATGGGGGAGGGAGATGTTGTAACCAGGTCAGATTCTGTTTTAGTCCATCAGTCCTATTCAGGCAATTTGGATTCCACTTGATATGAAGTGCTTCCGATATTAGACGTTCTTTATGATTTCTGAAGCTTTTCTGGATTATTTCAATATTGTCAAAATCAATTTTGTGACCTGATTCTATAGCATGTAGACCTATGGCTGATGATTTTTCAAGTTTTTTCTAGTTCAATTGGATTTCTCGGTGGTCGAACAGATGCTCTATGGTGTTCATTTCTTCTGATTTTGATTTCTCGAGATGTTTGTCCGATGTATATCGCATCACATTCCAAGCATTTTATTTTATAGACACAATTAGATAGAGAATCTTTAGAGATCTGGTCTTTTATGTAGACCGAAATCACAAGCCCAGTGGTTGGTTAACGAATATTAACTGTACATATATAAACAGCGTTTGTGAACTGGTGACCGTTATTAGCCTCTACACAAATAAGTGAGCTGATAGTTATTCTGGCGGGCAAATGTAGACAGTTTCCAGAGTGTAGATGTCCCGAACTTCCTGGAAAAATTTGAGGGCCGAGTTAGATTCAATCATCGTAAATTATTTAAATTAATTCCAGTGTGTTTAAGAAAAAAATCAAAATAAGTTTTCCTGAAAGTTTCGTTGTGTGAGCCACAGCTTCTTCAGCAGAATTATTCGGATTTTATTAATCATCTAAATATATAAACAAAAATTTCACGCAAATTGAAGTCAGTTTATTTGAAGATCACCTGTCCATAGACATTTGTATTAATAGAAATATGCAAACAGTCATCACATATTTGTAATGACTAATGTCGAATTGTCATTGTGCATATTTGTATGCATGAGTGTGCGGCAGTGTATGTTGTTTGTCATATGGAAAACACGTCAACTCACATGTGATAAACATGATAATACATTTTTAAAGGTCATGGAGGTTCATGGAGGTTTTTGTTGTTTTTTCATCTGTCTTGCTTCCTTAGAGTTTCCCATATGGGTAATAAGTCTATCCCTTCCTTCCAATTAACTGCATTCGATGTGGTTAAAATGTGCAAGGCTTCAGAGGTCAACCGTTCTTCATGTGAATGAAATCCTCTTCCTAGAATTTCAACATTGCCGAAATCAATCTTATGTCCACTGTCTATTGCATGCACTGCTATAACCGATCTTTTCTCTAGACTTCTAAATTCCACTTCATTTCTAGGTGGACGTTTCGTGCACAGTCTATGTCCATTCAGTCTGACTTCACATTCTGAACACTTCACCCTATAGACGCAATTACTTTGTGAGATTTTGCGAACCATATATTTGACATTCACCAAAGATTTCTCCGGAGAGTCAGATGGCTTGAAATAGACTTTAATATTATATGAAGCAAGTAGTCTTTGAAGCTGCTCAGCTGTGTCCCTTCGAAGTGGAATGGCTATCGTCGACAGCCAAGATTTTTCAATTTTTCCTGTTTTCCCTTATGCTCCTTTTTATTAATAATATTATCTAGTAGCTTTTCCGGATAACTATTTCCAATCAAAATCTGTTTTATGTTGGATATCTCGTTCTCCATATCATCATTATCTATAGTGATGTTTCTAGTTCTGTTAACGAGATTTAAAGCTACTGAAATTTTCATTCTTGTTGGACAGTTGGATTGGAAATTCAAATGCTTGTTGGAATGTGGCGGTTTCTCGTTTCTCGTTAGTTTATCTTTTTACAAGACAGTCAAGAACGTTTAAAGTTCTCTCAGACGATTCAATTTCATAAGTAAACTCTGTATATTTTGAGATTAAGTCAATCTCTGTTAGAAAGTTTTCTTTTTCAGCTTTCTTTTTGATGATAAATTTGTCATCCACATATCTGTACCATATTCTAGGATGACAACTAAAACTTGTTAGTGCTTTTCTTTCTACAGCTTTCATATACAGGTGCGCTAAATTTGGAGATGCTGGTGAACCCATTGCAACTCCATTTGTCTAAGAGTATGGTTTGTCTTTAAAGGTAAAATATGTAGATTCTAAACAAAGCATTTTATAACTTCTTCTACTGATAATAAAGATTTAGGTAATATTTTCTGATTGTTTTCAAGATCTTATTTCATAATATCACATAGTGGAATACTAGTTAAATAGAGAAACCACATCATAACTTGCCATAATTTCGTCCTCTTCAATAAATATGTCCATTATTTTCCTTTTAAACTCCTCAATAATTTTAATGTTCAAAGTGTATATCACTGAATAGGTGAAATCAATTAATGGTCTTAAATGAATATCTATTCTGTGTATTTTTGACCTATAAATCTCACAGCCGTGTTTATTTTGGGAGCTATTGAAACCTAAAATGGATTCCCTAGTTATGGTTTCAATTCTCTAAGAATTGTAATTTTTTTATTGATGAAAAATTCGTTAGCTTATTTATCGTCTTCGTTACATAATCCACTTATGTTCTGTAACCACACAGATATCTATTTCGTCTGTCATTCACTGGATTCTTCGAATTCGGCTCGAAACAATATACTCTGATATTCAGTTACACTAGAAACACTACAAAATAGAAACGCTTAATAGAAAAAGGTAGCTGTCTTCAGCCAGAACTACAGCGTCAACAGACATTATTATTATTGTTTCCTTTAATTCCTAGAGGAACATTGAGCTTCAGCCGTGCATCTCCATTGCGTTCGGTTCTCTGCTAGAGTCTTCATCTGGCTCCAAGTCTGTCCACACACTTTCATCTCCTCTTCACGTGACCTCCTCCAAGTCACCCTTGCACTGACGACCAACTTGCCGCTCCCCTTTCGGGTTCCACTCAAGCAATGGCTTGTCTAGTGATGTCACTTGATGGTGGTTTGTTTTCTCAGAGTATGGTCAATCCATCTACATTTCTTCCTGCCTATTTGTTTCACAATCGGTTCCTGATTGGTTCACTCATTGCCAGAGATTTCTGTTGCTGATCTTTTCTGGTCGGCCATCTGATCTTGATTATTGAGCGAAGACAATCAAACTACCATGGAAAGATTAAACCAGATGGAAAATTTCAAATTCATGGTAAGATTTATTCATTGAGCATAAAAAGACTAAACACTGTGTCAATCCTTTTCTAATAAGTATATATGTTTGACTGATACCTCTAAGAACGTCTCCAATCACAGCGAAGACACCATTCCTTCTGACAGTATTATTATTAGACGTATATTTATTGTTCCGTCGGGTTCCTAGTGGAACATAGGGCTTCAACTACACGTCTCCACTTGCGTCTCTCTTCTGCTGTACTTTCCACATGCATCTATGTTAATCCATACTGTTTCAGTTCCTCTCCACACGATCTCCATGTCACCCTTGAACGACCCACTCGCCGCTTCCCTTCCGGGTTCCACTCGAGCATTCGCCTGACGTGTGATGTCACCCAACGGCCTCCTCAGCGAGTGTCCAATCCATCTCCACTTTCTCCTGCACATTTGATGAGCGATTGGTTCTTGTTTTGTTTGTTCCCATAGTTTCTTGTTGGTGATTCTTTCCGGCCATCTGACCTTCAGTATAGAGCGAAGACAGTTGTTGATAAAGGTCTGCAACAGGCTGTTGGAAATATTGTTTGTGACCCGCCAAGTTTCTGATCCGTATAGAACAACTGACTGACTTGACGTTTGTATTGAAAATCCGAGTCATTTTGTTGTTGATGGTGAGTGACGAAGATTTCCAGATTGGTTTCAGGTTGATGAATGTGTTTCTCGCCTTCCCGATTCTCGATTTGACATCCTCGTCCGTTCCTCATATAGTTGAGACAATGCTCCCTAGATTAGTGAATGCATTAACCTCTTTCAAATCCCTCCCGTTGATGGTGATTGGCGCTGTATGTTGCTGCTGCTGGTAATGTTGTCGGTTGGTTATCTTCATAACGTCCGTCTTGTCTATATTCACCTGGAGTCCTGTCTTCACCGGCTGCTTCTTCGACCAGTTTGTCGGTTTTCGCTTGTAAGTCTTCGATTTTGTGTGACATCAAACATAAATCATCCACGCGCGAAATCCAGGTCTTCTAGGTTCTTCACGTCGGTCCACGATATCCCTGTCTCCTCGTTTCCCACTGTCTGACGCATAATCCAGTCCACAACAATTAGGAATATCAATGGTGATAATAAGCACCGTTGTCTGACTCCTGTGTTTACTCTGAACGCCTCGCTGAGTTTTCCATTGTGGATCACTTGACATGTGACGTTGTCATACTTGGCTTCGACAGGAGCATGATTACTCGCCAGTTCTTGCAGAGTCCTAAGTTGTCCTTCTTTGGTTGTTCCACAAGGTAACCTTTTCTCCAGTCAGTAGGCACCTTTCCCTTCTTCCAAACTCATGGTGAGTTCTCTTCCTGTATTGTCTCCTCCCAGTTCCGCATTCATATCATCCATCAGGATTCTTATATCTCTATTTGGGACGTTGTCCATTACTGTTTGTAGTTGTCTGTAGAAATCCTCCTTCTTCTCTTGTTCTGAGACGTTTGTATGCGCATAGCATTGTAACCGTCTCCCCTTCTGAGTTGAACCTAGCTGTCATTATCCTGGAGGAGATTGGTTCCCACTCTATGAGAGCGTCGGTTGCTGTTGGTGACATCATGATGGCCACTCCCTCGGTGTGCTCGTGATTGTCCTCTGGGTGACCGGACTAGATTATTGTCTCTCCAGTTGATAGTTGGCACCTTCCACATCTGTTCCATCTACTCTCGCAGATTCCCAACACTTCTATTCCATATCTTCTCATTTCTACGGCTACCTGGGCTGCCTTTCCAGTTTTGGAGAATTGTACGAACATTCCACGTCCCCATCCTTATTTTTGCTTTCATCGAAAGGAGGTACATCAGCTGACTTGCTTCCCAGGGGGCTTTCACCAGCCTGCGTCGTTTCACTTCTCTGATTCCAGCGAAAAACAAGGTTATTGTTTATATTTTTAGTATTTTCAATTTATTTATGCGTTGAAGTTTCTGTAGCAATTTCGCTACGTTTTAGGGGTGGAGTTGCTAGCACAACGCCTCAACCCTCCCTCTTTATCCGGGTTTGGGACCGGCCAGAAAAATAGCGAGCTAGTAATCTAGGCGATATTCCTTCTGACAGTAAGTTCCAAGAAGTTAAAATTTAGTGAGAGAACTAGTATTCCACTTCTAAATATATTCACGTGACTAGTTGGTATCATTGCAACTCTTATATTCAACTTCATATTTTATTCATATCATATATGTAAATGTGCTCGAAATTATGAGCAAATATGCAACTCATCTAATTCAACTTTAATGCAGAAAAAACGATTAGTACTTCACAAGAATGCAATATCACGCACATACATACATATGGAACTTAAAGTTGCTACAAGCACTATAATTACATAATCTTTTTCAGACGCATATGAAAATCGATTTGCATTTGAAGCGTTTTAAGTGCAAATTTGTTAACTAGGAACCTAATATCGCATCACAAATCACAGTTAAAGTTTCCATTGAAATCAGTCTATGATAAGTGTAACTTCAACAATATTCAAAGTATAGCTGAAATTTGGCGAACGCTGAGCTAGCGAATAACAGAGACACAATATATGTCCTAGTGAGCTTATCACCAATATCCTCAGAACTTCATAATAATAATAAGGACCAATTAAGTCTATTCAGTCGGTAACAGTGTGATTCCTTTAGCATACATGCATATTAAATTGCAGATGTCTAACGTGTCTCACCTCAGTTCTCTTTGGTTATTTATTCTAAACTAATATACTCTCAAAACTGCAAAACTTTTTTTGTGACGCCTCAAAATTCAAAGTAGATTCTTTTGATTTTAACTTGTAGATATTTGAATTTGAAGTGTATTTATCAACACACTTGCTCGTGTGGAGCAAAGTGTATCTGCCGTACGCAGCGTCAAGTTCACAAACGTATTCTGGAACACTGCCCAGCTTGGTTAGCCAGAGGAGAAAAGAAGAATAGCAACAGATCGATCCTGGAATACCTTGTCATCTCTGAACATCGAGCACCCCCACATGAATGCTTAACAATGTTACACAGAGTCCCTCAATAACGTACAAAGGGACTTTGGATTCGCCATCTGTACATAGCTGAAGCATTAGCTATTCGAGATCTAAAACTGGACCTCTGCATCCAAAAGCGATACACACATTCTCTTGCCTTACCATGGCCAGATTAAAGTTCTTATCACAATTTCGCTTCTTTCCTTTATTATGTAAGTTCAATATAATTGCTATTATTATTTTATTTTATTAATACTTTTATTATCATTACTGTTCCCATCATCCACATTTTACTACCACTCTATTACTGTTTATTAATAACATTGCTTTTCATACATATTTTATACAAAAACACTTTATAGCCTTTTCACTAATTCCTGTCCATTTTGCACGAGTCTATTGATTATTACGTCATGCCAGCTTCTGTCTCCTTTCTAACTTACAATTAATCATCCCTTCTTACACCTTACATTATGTAATACAATTTTTCAAGGACAAAATTTATCAGTATCTGATTGGTCTAAAGATTTCTTTGTTAATTATAGTTACGACTGCACCGCTCATGAAAATGAATCGTCGAAAACAAAATTTTCTTCGCTGTTTGTGCATTTATATTTCCCCCACAATTACTACAATGTATTATTTCAATTTTCCGCTTACCAAATTTAACCAAAATGTTTTCATAATCATTTAGAGAATGAAAAAGAAAAAGAAAAGACTGATCCGAACACTAGTAAGTTCAGAGTATGCATGATGCTTTATGTGTGCTGTTTAACTGGACAATGAATTTGAGCAATACCGTTTTGATATGGTTGTGTTCTCTGAAGCAAGTGACTCAAACGAGAATCCCGATTGACTTTCTCGTCGTTATTTTATGACTGAGTCACTGAAGAAATGTTCTTGTATATTACGCAACAAGGTATTATTTAAACACCAGATTGCAGTTCCTCAGATGTAACAATATTTTCGCAGGTGAATTCACTGAATCTGCTGAGAAATTCCTTGTCTATAGTCTACGTGGAGTTTAACTCATCCTATCGCAGGTGTCACATATCATTCGATCGTGAGAGCCACATCAAGATTACTTCTCTTCTAGACAAAACCCTACACTTTAGTTATTATAAATGATTATGATACGGTTTCAGTATTTGATCAAGATGTTTTAATTATCATTTAGAAAAGGAAGCAGAGACACAAACTGTGGACAAGTGTGAGTTCGTGTTAAACATCATATTCCATGTGTTCTGTTTAAATTATTAATGCCATCAAGGTGCGCATATTTGTCACTGAGTTCCTCTCTCAATCGCTTGAAATCTCGCTGGAAAATATGGTCCTTGTCGCATCTTCTGACGTTATTTTTGACTTTATGCTGTCTGGCAAAAGGTGATTCAACAGTTCTTCTAATATTATTATTTGTGGTGTTGTCTCCAGAACTAGTGGACACACTAGAGTCATATGTGAGATCTCTAATTTGCTGATGCCACATTAAAAATTACATTCTGCAACCAACTGTCCTATATCCCTTATGGAATATTACATAACTGGAATTTTTTCAGCACTTGCGCGCAACATTTGAAAATGCAACGGAACAGTTACTTATCTCGTGTTATATTATTATTATTGATCCCTTGGGTTACTACTGGAACATAGGGCCTCAACTAAACATCTCCACTTGCTTATGTCTTCTGCTGTACATTTCACCTGCATCCATGTTAGTCCATACTGTTTCAGCTCCGCTTCACACGATCTCCTCCATGTCACCCTTGGACAAACCACTCGTCGCCTCCCTTTCCGGTTCCACTAGAGCATTGGCCTGACTCGCAATGTCACTCAGTGGCCTCCTCAGCGAGTGTCAAATCCATTTCCACTTTCTCCTGCATATTTGTTGAGCGATTGGTTCTTGTTTTGTTTGTTCCCATAGTTTCCTGTTGGTGATTCTTTCCGGCCATCTGATCTTCAGTATAGAGCCAGCGAAGACAGTTGTTGATAAAGGTCTGCAACAGGCTGTTGGAAATATTCTTTGTGACCCGTCAAGTTTCTGATCCGTATAGAAGAACTGACTGACTTGACGTTTGTATTGAAAATCCGAATTTTGTTGTTGATGCTTGCGGTTAATCGACCTACTGATCATAACTCACTTATTTGATTTATATATGCTTCGTTGGATATAATTAGGCAGTTTCATTCCCGTATGTTTCTGACTAACGAATGTGTCTCTACTTGTCAGCCACTTAATGAAACTTCTTCAACCAACTACAAAACTCCATACAGTTGAATAATTTCTCTTCATGCCATAGAAATACTCAACTGGGCATCAGAGGGGAACGAATAACCGGCAGAGCTTGTGTTCGTCAGGGAGAAATGTTTCTTCTTATTGGTGAAATATTTCTAGTTATGGTGACAGGATTATATCATGAGCTGACATTGGTTAGAGAACCATTGGAAAGCCTGGGAGTACTGAACAGCTGTTTGAGACTCTTAACCAGTACGCACCCACCAGTGCTCGAACCAAGGACCTTGTGGCTACGTTGTCGAAATGGTGATATTCTTTCGCATAAATATCAAGGTTAACAGCACTTACTGAAACCTGAAATTTTGAAAGCATAATTATTTGATCAGATCAAATTAAATGCAGTTAAGGTAAGCCACATACCTGATTGTATTTACACAACAGTGTCTGAGCATACATAAAAAACACATGCCTTAACAATCTAGTTACTTAATCTCAACGATAAACTATCCGTTGTTTGGGACGCAGACTCACTACTATATTCATCATACTATACCACCTGACGCACGAGGAACGGACGAAGATGTCAAATCGAGAATCGGGAAGGCGAGAAACACATTCATCAACCTGAAACCAATCTGGAAATCTTCGTCACTCAGCATCAACAACAAAATTCGGATTTTCAATACAAACGTCAAGTCAGTTCTTCTATACAGATCAGAAACTTGATGGGTCACAAAGAATATTTCCAACAGCCTGTTGCAGACCTTCATCAACAGCTTTCTTCGCTGTATACTGAAGATCAGATGGTCGGAAAGAATCAGCGACAAGAAACTTTGGGAACAAACAAAACAAGAACCAATCGCTCATCAAATGTGCAGAAGAAAGTGGAGATGGATTGGACACTCGCTGAGGAGGCCACTGAGTGACATTGCGAGTCAGGCCAATGCTCGAGTGGAACCCGGAAGGGAAGCGGCGAGTGGGACGTCCAAGGGTGACATGGAGGCGATCGTTTGAAGGGGAGCTGAAACAGTATGGACTAACATGGATACAAGTAAAAGTACAGTAGAAGACAGAAGCAAGTGGAGGCGTACAGCTGAAGCCCTATGATCCACTAGGAACCCAAGGGAGTAATAATAATAATAAACGTTAACGTAAAACACTGTTTTACAAGAAACATACTAAAACACTCTACATTCACGAATAATTCATAAAAGTGCTTACGCTCCTGTCCTATGGCGTTACAAGATATGACAGTGATCAATATTAAACATAACAGACGTAGCATTTTCCACTGATTCAATTGATTAAAATAATGGTTTCAAAACTTCTTAAATATGTACTCACAAGTCTTCAAATGTACAGTTTGATTGGATGAATTCTGATTGAAAAATGCAATGCAAATGACTGACAGGTAGAAAATTCCTATAAATCATTGGATTAATGCAACGAATAGCACATCTGGAATTAGTGGGTAGGTAAGTAAGTACGTTAATTGAAAGAACAGACAGCAGGATGTATCAATTCTGCATAAAAATAGAAGTCACAATGATTGATTGGATGACTGAGGAGCCAATAGAGACATGATGTTTAAATCATACACTTACAGGTGACAAATTATTTGAACTGCTATTTGAGCACTTGAACTTCAAAAGTTAATCGGTCAATCGAGACAAGTGATTCAGCCGCTTGAGCTAAGGAACGAGGAATAACTCACTAAAAATAACTTCGGCATTTATGTGTTTCCAGTCCTGGATATAGATCCTCAGAAAGAATTTTCCACCAAAATAAATTTCTAAGGGTAAATGCATTTCTGGGGACTGATGTAGTAACACTTGACAATAATCTTCAAGTTGAATGGCTTTCGTGTTTTACATCAAAGGATATCAGTTAACTTTGTGAGTAACTTCCAATGTGAAGAGAGGTGGGATAAGATTTCCATGTAACTAATCTCTAAAGATCTTGTATGTGTATTCACACGACGTATAGAACGTGAAATGTATGAATATTTATTTACATCCGAGCACACGATGGCAAATATGTTTCGAATGAATATCGCACACTTTAAATATTACCGATACTTTTTCACTCGTCATCGTTTTGCAGAATAAGAAGAAAACATGGTTATTTTGTTTACTTGGAAACTAAGTAGCTGCTAATGTCATACATCTAGTTCTTGGTGTTGGTGCTGTGAGAATTCCCTATCAGTCGCGTTTGCAATGCGGTCACTATTCTGGTTGGCAATGTGAATTATCGTTATTGGAATGACCACAATTTGTAGGAAGTTCCTTGCTCAAATCTAAGTGTTGCTTAGGTAATCATCACATAAAATAGCTAAATCGTTCGAATATGGTTTCTTTGAGCATCATTCACAGAAAAAACGCGTCAATGAAATTCCATGTTGAATGACTGCAGATTGAGGGAGTTCATCATCTTGGCGAAATCAATTTGATAAATTAGATCCACAATTAGGTGATGGAATTCGGTGGTTTTTACTGATGTGTTAATGTGGTCACTTGTGAAAAACTGGAGACTAGACCAAATGTATAGCATAAGGAAGTTTGCAGTGATATAATTTTGAAAATCAAATTTACTTTAACTCACTGATGTGGTAAGAGCTGACAATAATATTCAAAATGGATAGTTTCTCTGCTTTTCGTCAATGGATATATTAGCCTTATTTGTCAGTTCATTCAGTTTGACAGCAAGCTGAATAATTATTCGTGTAATTGCCATGTTATCACTAGATATATATTAAGACAACTGTCAATGGACGCGAACATTGAACGTTTGTTTATTGACCTTGGTAGCCATTGGCGGGCAACTCGAAGGCGCGAATGGTTCAATCGTGTACAAGTTGGAAGAAGACGAAAGAATACGAATAAAAGTACACTGTATTTATTTGTAAACATTTGTTTATAGACTTGTAACTATCTTTACTTTAATTGCCAAACAATATAACTTTCCAACAAGTACTGGTGTTTTGGAGTTAAAGTCGAGAAAAGTACATAGTAATTATTGATTCGGAGCGTCTTCGTAACAATAGGAACTCAGGGTTAAGTGTCCTGACAACAAACTTTAGTGCATGAGAAGTATAACTGTATTGAGATGGAGGGCAGGTCGGTTTGAAATAATAGAGCGTTGCAAATATTACACGAATTCCCCTTTCATACATTTCAACAGAGACAGAACAAACATCGGTGCAGAATAATATGGATCCACTTTGACTCAGTGTTTCTCTTCAGCTGAGCGTAACCTATAAACTTCAATAAAAGCAGTTAGAATATATTTCTAAGATATATTTTGTTTCTCATCAAAAATCAGTACTCCAGTATGGATTGTTGTAAGAAAGTCACAGTGGAACAAAAGATAAGGATGATACATGCATTACACTAATAATAATAATAATGATTTACTTTATTCCAAAAACAGTACTTGTGATACAGAATGGAATTTTCAGCATTATTCACAATATTGCATCTAATTTCCTCAAAATATAAATAAAATTAATCACACAGAAAATTTTTCTACATTTACAATAGGGGTAATATCAAAAAATAACATGCAGTAAATAAAATGGAAATAATAATAATGATAGCACCTAAGGTAATGGTAATAATACAAGTGGAAATTGCCAAGGGCTTGTTTCACACAGTATTGTCGATGCGGTATACAAATCCTTGCATGATTAAAAATATTGAATATAATGTTTTCTTTAGATGATATGGTGAGGGAAAAAACAAAGATTACAGCAGTCATACAGATAAGTTGGTGTTTGCAGTTTTGAAAGTAAAAACAAAGAGTCAACAGGACCATAAATATAATAGAAATAATAAAAGTAAGACTTGAAGGTATATAAAGGTGGATGGAGGAAATTGTTCATTTACTAGATGTTTCTCGTAAAAATGGACAATTATGTTGTTAGAGTGGCGGTTATTCAGTGATAACTACGTAATCAGACGTTATAAGATAAAGTGACAGGAACTCATATGATTTGAAAATCAAAATGCGTTGTGCATGAATTCGAATCATGAAATGATGATGAGGGTGATCAGACAAAGAGAGTAGAATCCGCAGTGTAGAAAATTAAGTGTGAGGGTTAAAGCCAAGTGAAAAAGCGTGAGTCAGAGGTTAAAACGAGATTTTTAAACCAGAAGAAAAAGGGTTATCAGTTAAAGAAGTGTAGTCCTAAGAAACATTCCTTTACGACACATATATCAGGTTGCAGTCATTTTATTGTAATAGCTCGAGATAATCAAAAAGGACTTAGCCGGTGTTAATGCTCCTGTTGTGACAAAGTTGCTTCCTATGCCTATTAGTTGTTTGGTTCATTTAAAAGTCATTTGGTACATGTTCACTGAATTGCATCTATTTCTGTATTTGACCAATGCAACTTCTCCTGCAGTTACACGTCAATTGATGTACACATTTGAATGTTACTTATATGAATTTTTTTTCCTTCACGTTCGTCAGTGGAACATAGGGCTTCAAGCTAATGGCTTGAAGTTTCTGTAGCAGTGTTTATTTTTACAGGATGGGGTTTCTAGACTCATGCCCAACCTTTCCTCTTTACCAGCACTATTTCTGGCTCAGCGAGGTTAAGGAGTGCGTCGGCCGGGGATCGAACCCTGGATCATGTGCATGGTCGGCGAGCGTCCTAACCTCTATACCACCGACGCACATTTATATGAATGATGATCCTGAGTTTTGACTGTGTCAACAAGGAGGACACTGCAAGTAGAGAGAGGGTACCTTTGGTACTCATTAGGTTGCATTCAGCACTGCACTTAAACGTTTATATACCACTAAGTTATATATCATCACGTCTGAAGTCAAGCTGGATAACAACCGATTTCTCGTTGACTGTAATTTTGTTGGTATTTTTATATTCCTTCTTGCCATATTTGTTGATTAATCTTTCTGAGTAGCTATTTTCCTTCTGCCTTAAATCAAATGA
Organism: Trichobilharzia szidati; assembly: GCA_944472155.2. Taxonomy (NCBI): domain Eukaryota; kingdom Metazoa; phylum Platyhelminthes; class Trematoda; order Strigeidida; family Schistosomatidae; genus Trichobilharzia; species Trichobilharzia szidati. Next base: position 86,443,005 of record OX235276.1, on the reverse strand, counting down.
CGTAAGTTCACTGTTTAATCACTCGCTTCACAGTCGCTCATTCACTGAATCAATATAATCGAAATAATATTCATATTCACTCATTTGCCTGTAACTCATTCAGTCAGTATGAGGTTAAACGACTTTCAACTGACTGTTTTGTGTGAATAAGTATTTCTCTGTTGTCTGGTATGGATGACATTTCTCGAGCACCTTTTAATCTATTCGTAGCTCTGTTTTAACACAATTTGTAGCCAGCCAGTGGTCTAAGGAAAACGTTCTTACCTTAAACCCCTCCAAATGCCAAACAGTCAATTTCACCTTTAGGCATACATCTGACCTAAACAAACTGGTTGGCTGTCACGAGGTATGCAACATTGATGGCACTGAAATAGAAACCAAGTCAGAAATTAAATACCTAGGCGTCATTTTATCTGCTGATCTCTTCTGATCGTCTCATATCTTGACGATTTCTAAGAAAATATTCCGTCTTACCTTCTACATCAAGAAGTTAAAACATTCTGGTATAACCCAACCCTTACTCCTACAATTCGTTAACTCTCGCATTCTGCTTATTATTCTCTATTGTTCCCTCTTAGTTCTCCCGGGCTACTGAAGAAAGACTATAACATATTACGCAGGATGTTAGAGGTTGTCAGCATGGTAAGCAATGTGCAACTTAACCGGCTTATTAATATTCTGGCCCATAGGCACATAAACTCATGTGAAAAATGGGCCAAATCCATTTTATCTAACTCTTCACTCACAAATCCCCCCTTGCATCTCATCAGGTAAAACCAGAAGCCTATATAGGAAACTACATGCTCTCACTAGCAAGTACAAAAACTCAACCATACCCTACTTAGCCCGTGTTCTGTGCGATAAAGAAAGCATTAGGCGTGACACCTATAGTTTATTAAATAGTCAGTAGAACAACTGGACCTCGTCTTTCCAACTCATATCATTTATAGGTACAACATTTTCTTTCCTTCTTTTCCTTTTCTCTCTCTCTCTTTTTTTCTCTTTGTTCCGTTATGTGCTTCATTGTTTCTTTCTTCCACTTACGCAAGTAAATATGATAGCACCTACTTTTGTAACACCATCGGACAATGTTCAACTTTGGCTTTGCTACCGACATCCCAATATGTTGTTATCATAATGAACTGAGATTTCGCTAATCTGTGTAGAATTTTATTTATTGTTAATGTACTAACTGGATGCAGTACTGTAGTAAAAATGCTGAGAATTCCATTCTGTCTCACAAGCACTATTTTGGAATAAAGCAAATTATTATTATTGTTATTATTTGTACACAGTGAATACGCAGTTGATATTAACAAGGCATTTAAAGTGATTTATCACATTCCGACAAATATGAATTGTGCCTCATGAGTTCATCTTCCAAATACACCTGAAGCCATAGGAAACCATGTGAAGAAGCCAGAAGTGTGTGTTCAGAGAGAAAATATTAATGCATGCAGTTTGCCAACAATGGAGGTTATTTCATGAATGTCAATCAGTGACAATTTCTTATTCCCTTTGAGCATTTCGAAAGTTATCATTGTCCTGATTACACTATTATTCTGACTACTGCATATCTAGTCGCTTAATACGACATCGTCCTGTAGAACGCTCTTTTATTTCATCAGCTAATGTTTCATGTGATGACGAATTAGTTTTGAACAGATAAAAGTGGTTTACACCTGTTAAAAACTGGGGCTTCACCAACCTTAAGAAACACACCAATTTCCTTAACTACACCTCATTTTGCTGAAATTATGCATTCCGCATTCCATTTGTTTAATGTTTGCAGATATTCCTATCCTTCAAATGATATATTACTGCTTTTGGTTAATTATTACCCACAACAGACCTGTACCGCCTTCTGTCATGTTGACAGTGACTGAATATTGTTCACAAACTTATCATGACCACTAGATTGTTAAAATTCTATATGTATTAGAGAAGAGCCACAGCTGAGGGTGTCATTCAGTAGTAATTACTTCACTCAGTAGCACTTCAACAACAGGTGGAATATTTTATTACCTCAACAGCATCTGTCTATATTTACTGTTCGCCTTCCATGGATGCTTGAGAAATGAACTATTGCTTCATCTAACTACCCCTTTGCGATAACCATATTCGTGGATTTTATTGTGTGCAATTGGACAGTACCTTACTGATACGTCCTGTGTGTACGTAATTCTAAAGACGTAAGTGAATTGAAATATGCGCATGGATGTTACCGACAGAGGGATATTTTCTTTCACGTTTTGATGAAAAAGAGGTCACGTAGATGTGAAGTGACATCTGCGTGATACACTGAGGAGTATATTTGGGATGGTTGTCGATAATCTGTTTCGATTAATTTCAGATTTTCTGTCACCTTTGGAATTCAGGTCTATTGTCAACTTATTCCTTGATATTTATGTCCATCATTTGTGGATTATCCATTTTACGTTTCACATGTTGATTGATAAACGCTGGTAAATGACCATTCCTAATATTACATGTAACGCGAAGATTTCAGGATTCTTCTTAGTGTCTTCCTTTATATATGACTGATTCTTCTGATACGAGATTTCATAAGGCTTATTCATCAGCTGAGTGAGACAAAACTGCAGAGGTCAGCGAGCCGCTCGTTCCATTCTCTCCATGCTCCGTCATACTAATCATTCCCCATCAATATCAAAGAAACTGTCAAAGTGATATGTCAGGTAAGGTCAGTTCTTTCGAAAGGTTTCTGGCTACATTTTGCGTCCATAACACAAGCTCTTGCTTTACAGAAAGAAAATTTTGAACTATGTATACAGAAGAGGTTTACTCAGTCCCTTTCACTACTGTGGCCTATAATTCGTAAAATAACTTGGTCTGTAGGCCGTATTCATTCAGTTTCTTAATTATCTTCGCCGTATTTAATTTCTCTCAAATTCCGTATTTTAAATTATACCTTGGAAATACTCTGAATTTCTTATTCTGTTCAACAATCCAATCTCGATTCCCAGAGCTTGTCACTTTAATTTTTCAGTGTTAACCCTTTCTGAAATATGATTGCTTTGAGATAGCGTAACTCATTATGCCACTTAATATGCTAATTTATATGTTTCGTTACCGACTGCTATGATTAACCGACCTTATAAGAAATCCGCTAACCATTATTGTGCACATTGGAAGTGAAATTCTGAAATGAGTGCCATTAATTGACCTATGTCTTTTCGATTACTTTGACATTAGTGTTTTGCAGACTTCATAGACAATTCGTAATTCAGATCAGGAAAGCGGTTGGTGCAGTCTAGGTCAAATGTGCATTTTACTCAACATTTCTACTTGTGAATCTTTGACATTTGACTCATTTCAGTAAATATACGCCAAATGTCTCATTGTCGTTTGACGACTATTGATGCTGAATTCCTTCAAATTTATTTTTCACAAGGTATCACATGGGATGTCTCACTCTATCAGACTGTTAAATGAAGCATTCTTATAGGATGACACACTTTTAACTGATAAACACGTGATCAATATTTCAGGTAAAAACTATCATGAGACAAATGTACCTTTAATATTATAAATATTTGGAAAACAGAAAGATTGAGCGAAGAAATATTTACTTTTCAATTAGATCCTCTTCTCTGGCTCTACTCTAATATATGTTGCATTTTTACAATACACAACAATTTAACAAACAAGTGGTGATATGTTTGTTAACAATAATACTTGAACAGTGTCAAAATGTCAATAGGTTGATAATTAACGCAGAATATCAATACACATTTAAAAAGAAGAAATGGATAGAATAGATTAATTTTACAAGAATAACACGTAATTAAAAATAAAGTGGTCAAAATAAAAATAAAATAATTTGGACAATTATAATTTAATAGGGGGAGGGGGCCACGGTAAGGAAAGTGGCTGTACAAATTTCTTCTGTACACATAGGCTTGATTTCTTCTGGTGGATTCCGATTGCTTCAGCTGTCTCTAGAAGACGAACTCGTAGAGCAAAGTTAAGATTAGTAGGAATGCGATAAATAATTTTAAATGCAGTATTCACATCAACCTTGTGTTCACTATCAACAAGGTGTGCTAAAATAGAACTACGAATAGATCTTGTTTGTCCCTTGCTTAACCACGCTGGATGATGTTCAGAAATACGACGATGAAACTGCTTAATTGTACGCTCAATGTAGCTAGCTCCGCAGCTGCAGTCAAACTGGTAGACACACATAGAAGAGGCAAAATTAGGTAGTTTATCCTTATTTCCCAAACATAAAAATAGGGGTGGTTGTGAAGAGACAACGTACTTCTGCTGCATAATAAGCTCTTTTAACTGCATTCTTCAAGCGCTGTGTTATGATTTCGCTGATGTTGTCACCGAGGAAGTGCAATTTTATGATCATTGGTTTTTTCGGAACTGTAGCCATACTGACTCTCCTTGGTGCTGAATTCATATTCTTCTCAATAAATTTATCTGGATAACCATTTTTTATAAGTAATTCTTCAATAATCTTAGGCTCCTCATTGAAGCAGTTGTCTGAACAGATTAACTTAGCTCTATGAACCAGACACTTTACCAGGTTTCGTATTGTAAAAAATGCTATATATATATATATATATATATATATATATATATATATTAGAGTAGAGCCAGAGAAGAGGATCTAATTGAAAAGTAAATATTTCTTCGCTCAATCTTTCTGTTTTCCAAATGTTTTTCTATAATAAATATTATCAGTAGATGGTGTAAAAGTCTGCCAAAGAGAAGAATCACATCATGCTGTTGCAATGAAAGACAATAAATGACACCTAATGAAATTATTACAGTGATTGAGTGAAATTTACTTTAATGTTTATGATAAACAAATGGAAATTGAGTTAAATGATTACGCAATGTATGTTACATTATGATCTGATTGCATATGTATGTAATGAATAATCTTCAAATTAATGTGAAATTGTTAATGTTTACGTAGTATACACTTTCATTTAATGCTTGATATACAATACAGTCTACTTCTAAAATGTCTTCATCAAAGTCTGTCAAGATAAACCTCTGTATTCAACAGTGGAATTCGGTTGAACGGTTATCTCGCCACTCATTTACATCACAGGTGAACAAGGCTCATGAGTGTGAAGGTTAGCATCGTTGTGTAGAAGATGAATCCTCTAAATGTGAAACAAAAGACAATAAATGTTTCTTAATACAGACATTTAACATATTTAGAAATTGTTATAGTAATTGCATGGGAGACAAATAGTGGTATTATCTTGGTACTGTTAAAGCAATGAGATATTCTGTTGTTTCGTCGGTTTAAGAGGATTTACAGGTGTGTACTATTATTCAAAGTGATTTGTGTTTTCCAGTGAAAATATCCGCCTACTTACATGAAATCACACTTGATGTGTCGAATTCGGATGTACTGAGAAAATCTGATTCTCATCTACTTCCATACCAACAGAGTTTATTGTTATTAAATCTTTCCTCACTTATCCGTCATTGTCTTAAGAGTCATTCTGAAAGAATTCAATTTCCCCGCTTTTAATTCCGTTACGCAAATGGATGGTGACTGGTAGTGAAATCGAGGATGCGCATTTCGTCCCATTCGGGAATCGTCCCGAGATGCACCTTCACTCCTCAGTGCGAAAGTCTCTTCCTCATGAGGCTCTAACCCAGGACCCATTGCTTCAGATGGCAAATTCTTTGCTCAGTTATTTTGTGTTTTATAAATTTCGATTATACACATGACACATCAGTAAACAATGAATATTCTTTCGCATAGTATTTTTATCAGGTTCTACATTCTTAAGTAACATCCAATCGTTGACATCAAAATGTGAATGGGTATACGCGAACAGATTGTTGATGGATTCCAGGTCAGAAAATGTGCATGTTACAATATCCTTGAGAAGAACACTGAATCCAACAGTGAATATCAAACATCATTGGTGATATATGACAATAAATGACCGGTACTGAATGGTGATGATTAGGAGTCTTAATGTTCCATTCAGTGTTACATTTATGCATGTTATTAGATGTAATGAAGAAGATTTGTAGCTGAGGTGTAGAAATTGAGAAGCTCATTTCAAATAGGAATATGCTCTAAGGATGTTGCCTAGTAAGGCAATGTTAGCTCCGCAAGTAAACTATCAAGTCGTGAGAACACAACTACATTGAAATGCATACTGACGGATGCATATGTTGTGAACTGCAGTCTACTAACAATCCACTAGTCTATACCTCTTCGAATTTTGATGTCAATGAATAGATGTCAATTAAAATACGATGATGTTTAGAATAACTATCACTCTTTCACTATGATAGATATACAACTGTAGTATGTGATAAAGAATTTGTCGAAAAGAATATTTTTTTTCGTATTCACCAATCAGGCTGTTGGAACTTGATACAGTCATCTTCAATCAGTTGCAGTTTAGAATGAAACTGAGGGACATTATCCAAGAAGCATTTTCTGTAATGATTTGATTCTAGATTTCACTGTTTATTTGCAGTGAATGTCTCATCATTATTCACTCTGGTTTCCTAAGTAAGACCTTCTCTATCAGCGATTGTGCATGAAAGCTACTACAAAACAATCCAAATAAACTTTCAACTCATTGAAAACCCTGTCACTCAATCTGTTGTCTTCCCATAAGTTATTTTCCCATATTGAGAGATGATTTTCGACTTTTCAGAAATAATTCTCTCACATAAATCTCACATGATCATGTGAAATCAAGGTTATACAACGGATTTATATCAAGAAACGGAAATCGATATACAAATGCTACAGTCATTGATAAACATTATCCATGGCTTAGTGAATATTCACACTTACCCATGAATTCTAAATAGATTGAGAATTCAGAAGATTATAAAGAGAATAGACGTGATTCTACAATCTTATTCATATCCTATGATTCATATCTCTCTACCACGTCATGAATACTTTACTTATTTCAACCAAATATTCGGTGTATCTCAGTGAAACGAATGAGACAAATGTAACGTGATTTACGAAGATGAGGAGTGATCTCAAATGATTTGTCACAATATAACGACACTCTATTTCATTGAAGTCACCACCTTTCCAATCACACTGACAGAGTACTTCTGTGAATTAAAATTAAACCTCACCGAGCTTAAGCTTAACATAAGTGAAGAAAGAAGTGCACTGTATTTTCTCTAAAAATCACTCTCTACTGTTTCATTCACTGCACTCATTACCTTCCATGACCCATCTGGGTTAGAATATGATAATCCCAATAAACTCTCACTCACATCATTCAAAGATGAATTTTATCTTGTCACCAATTTCATTCTCTTTAAAAATTTCCACACAACTGTCATCTATCATCCATTTCTGTCAATTTTGATCTACACTGATGATAGTCGTATTCTGCATTTGAATGAAGAAAGTCAAGTATTCATACTTCTGACTGTACCACAGCATCACTATTTTACCACTTACCTATGAGCTCTTATTGGAATAAAGTTAAGGGATTATTTAATTGATTAAAAAAGCCCATTAAAATTTTCAAAATAATGGACACGGAACAAAGAGTACTCTTTTCGATAAATTCATCATCAGGTTCTACAATTACATATACATTATAATGAATGAATGAATTAGTCTTATGAACAACATTAATGCTGTTTAAATAACATCAAATCAATAATATTGACTGTGCGTCAGTGGCACAGCGGTTAGCATCCTCGCCGACCATGCACATGGTCCGGGGTTCGACCACCGGCAAACGCACTCCTTTACCTCGGTAAGCCAGTAATAGAACTGGCAAAGAGGGAAGGTTGGGCATGTGGCTAGCAAGTATATTCAACATTACACCTTCGAATGTCATAGTGTCAGCACTTGGTTTCAAGAAAGTTAAGACAATCACATGCACTATAAAAATGAATTTTCTTTATTGTCAGACACTCCAGCAAAGCTTACTTCAAATTGAAATATCTATTGGTAGGGATCAAAAGAAAATACTTCTGATTTAGAAGCAACATAACAAAAAGTATTGCGATTTTGAGTATAATAGTTTAAAATTGTAAGTAACGAGAAGTGAGGTTCGATTTGACAGACAACTACAATATTTAAATGCATGAAAGCTTTCGAATCCATAGATGGAATTCCCTCTTATTAGTGTAAATTTCTGGGAATATGGATGATAAGTTCATTTCGAAACACATCGCGTTGATGATTCTTTAGCTCAAAGTTTGACAAATTTCAGCGAAATTTCAACTGTTGCTGAAGTTACGCAATAAAGATTGAATTTTAATGTGCTATAATATTAATATATGTGTAAAACTTGGGCACTATGGTAGTAAGTAATTCCATATGAGTTTGTTTATTAGATATATCACACAATGAAATACTATTATTAAATGTATGACGTTTCGAACAAAATTTATTGTTCATAATCATATCAATTGTGATCACACGACTTTGACACTTGAGTTTTATAGCTTTCTTTGTTCTCTCCCATTTGTCGTACGGGTAGTAGAATTTTCCAGATATCGGGGACAGGTGATGAATCATTCCTAATACATGTATTTGCTGTTGATTCGATAAACAAAGCTTCTGTTATCAATCTCTCCCTCCCTCCACCCTGTGACATTAGATTTTAAAACTGTCTTCTTACTCCACCATCCGATATTGCATGGTTGTGTGTAATTGGATGTAGTGTAGTGCTACGGCTGAAATATTCTCTAGATTTCTCATCTTATTCGAGTCAGCTAATCTAGATTTTATTAGGTTTTCATGCTCGGCTAGTCTGACTCCCTCTGTTCTACTAGTTTGACCTATGTATTCGACCTGACAATCATTCCATCAGGGTATTAGATAAACTAAATTGTTTTGTTTTAAAGGCTCTACAGGATCCTTTAACCGACAAAGCTTGTTTCTAATTGAGTTTGTGGGTTTGAATGCCGTTTTTATTCCTGCCTTGTTAAGAATCCTGCGTAAGGCTTCCGAGGTTCCTTCCTTGTATGGAATTACTACTGATGATTTAGATTCTTTATTGTTGGTGTCGTCATTAATATTATTATTATTATCACTATTATTATTATTATCATTATTATTGTTATTATCAATATCGCTACTATCATTATTTATTTTATTTTTATTTTTACATTTCCTTACATATTTCTTCACTAATTATTAAGTTTCAAGGCTTCTTTTATGTGTATTAGTTCCTGTTTTAGGTAGAATATCTAAAACATCAGTCAGACTAGCTGAACATAAAAACTGAGCAAAATCCAGATTGGTTGACCCGAATAAGATAAGAAATCTAGATAATAGTTCAGCTACAGCACTACATGCAGTCACACACAACTATACAATAGGATGGGATAGGATGACAGTTTCAAAATCGGATGAGACAGGGTATAGAGAGAGATTGATAACAGAAGCTTTGTTTATCGAATCAACTGCAAATACATGTAATAGGAAAGATTCATCACCTGTCCCCGATATCTGGAAAATTCTACTACCCATACGACAAATAGGAGAGAACAAAGAAAGCTATAAAACTCAAGTGTCAAAGTCGTGTGATCACAACTGATATGATTATGAACAATAAATTTTGTTCGAAACGTCATACATTTAATAATAGTATTTCATTGTGTGATATATCTAATAAACAAACTCATATGGAATTACTTACTACCATAGTGCCCAAGTTTTACACATATATTAATATTATAGCACATTAAAATTCAATCTTTATTGCGTAACTTCAGCAACAGTTGAAATTTCGCTGAAATTTGTCAAACTTTGAGCTAAAGAATCATCAACGCGATGTGTTTCGAAATGAACTTATCATCCATATTCCCAGAAATTTACACTAATAAGAGGGAATTCCATCTATGGATTCGAAAGCTTTCATGCATTTAAATATTGTAGTTGTCTGTCAAATCGAACCTCACTTCTCGTTACTTACAATTTTAAACTATTATACTCAAAATCGCAATACTTTTTGTTATGTTGCTTCTAAATCAGAAGTATTTTCTTTTGATCCCTACCAATAGATATTTCAATTTGAAGTAAGCTTTGCTGGAGTGTCTGACAATAAAGAAAATTCATTTTTATAGTGCATGTGATTGTCTTAACTTTCTTGAAACCAAGTGCTGACACTATGACATTCGAAGGTGTAATGTTGAATATGCAGGACAATGACCTCTTAGCTGTATTACGTTAGAAGATGATTGCTACTTCAAATTTACCGAATATCCAAAAAAAATCATTCGGTGGTACGCTTTTGTCAGATTACTTCAACCACTTCGTAGTTTCATCACAAAGAGACCAATTAGTCACCGTTTGGTCAACACTAGTATTATGTAGGTAAGAAAACTGATAACCACTGCATAAGCTAATAATCAACCTCCACTGTGATTGTAACATCAGATCACTTGTGAATTTTTTATGAAGGATGAAGACAGAAGGAGCTTGTAGCAACAGTTATCAACGAAGTTATTTTAATTCTGCAATGACTTATTTATACTATTATTATTGTTCCCTTGGGTTCCTAGTGGAAAATAGGGCTTCAACTGCACGTCTCCACTTGCTTCTGTCTCCTGCTGTACTTTTCACCTGCATCCGTGTTAGTTCATACTGATTCAGCTCCTCTTCACACGATCTCCTCCATGTCACACTTGGACGTTCCACTCGCCGCTTCCATTTCGCTTTCCACTCGAGGGCCTGACGCGCGATGTCACCCAACGGCCTCCCCAGCGAGTGTCAAATCCATCTCCACTTGCTCCTGCATATTTGTTAGGCGATTGGTTCTTGTTTTGTTTGTTCCAACAGTTTCTTGTTGGTGTTTCTTTCCGGCCAACTGATCTTCACTATGATGCTAGCGAAGACAGCTGTTGATAATGGTCTGCAACAGGCTGATGGAAACATTCTTTGTGACCCGCCAAGTTTCTGATCCGTATAGAAGAACTGACTGAGTTGACGTTTGTATTGAAAATCCGAATTTTGTTGTTGATGCAGGCTGAGTGACGAAGATTTCCAGATTGGGTTCAGGTTGATGAATGTGTTTCTCGCCTTCCTGATTCTCGATTTGACATCCTCGTCCCTTTCACCTTCCTGTAGTTGAGACAATGCTCCCTAGATAAGTGAATAACTTATTTACTGATAATTGAAAATCATTGAAGCTATCCAAAATTTAAAACTTACGAAATGGGTCTAAAAGAAGCAAGTTGAAAATGATCGGAAAGCTACAATAGCGAACCATATCAAACTATGAGGAAAATATGGAAAAAAATATAATAAAATTTTTTATTTGAGCAGCGTTTTTGAGCTCTGTGCTTAACATATTAAAGACTTCAAATGCGGTGACTGCTTCAGGTGGGTGAAAACAGTAACCACACGCCTTTCCTCGTGACCATCTCCTGTTGTGTCTACTGTTCACTGCTTGAAACTTAAACAAACGAATAAGATTGATCTCTAGCTATATTGACTGTTATTATGGATATGTTTTTAACAGGCGAGATGTTCTAACAAGTCCCGATTACCTCATAAGATTAATTATTTGGTTGTGTGTTTGTGAAGTGGAGAGATGTTCTTTGAATAATAGAAGTCATGGATTATATTACGACTTTCTGAGCAGGAACGAAATTGTAATTTTCTGAGAACGTGCCACTCGTAATCGAAGCAAATCACAACGTACATTAGGAGAAACATGGTTGGCACTCACACCTCTCGCCTCTCGCCTTTTATCAGTTGCAATATACACCCTTAAAAAGCAATGTGCTTCTTCAATCCATTCAAGGAAACCTTCTCTTTTGATTAGACACCAGAGTGGATGAAGTTCATTCCAATATCTCTCTGTCATGTGAACACCAAATCAGCTGGTAAAACATTCATGATTCATCTGTAACTGTAGGCTATGCAGATTTCAAATCACAAAACTTACCTGGTCTCAGATTTAATTCAGGTTCTTTCACTGAAATATGCATTCAAATACGTAACAGTCATATAACAGAAGTACCAATGTTATTCAATACACATCAATTTGTGGATAAAGTAGAAATTTAGATATCAATAAAGTAGCTGCAACTCAATCACCTCAATCACTAAACTTGCATAGGTTACATTGTAAAAGTAAATAATATGACTGGTTTGTATTAGATATGACGATTGCTCAGAAATCTCATGAAAGTACACCCCTACATGAAGTGTCCTTCTAGGAGAATATATATGATAGAGAAGATTTGTAGCTAAGGTGGATGATTTTGATGTGGTTGTGTTCTCTGAGCTAGCTGGATATTTATTTTGCGGGAGCTTTCATCACCCTACTGGGTGATATCTTCAGCGCATACTTCAATTTGAAGTGAGCTTTTAGATTTCTCCACGAGTTTATTAATCATCACTCTTGGTGACCTTGGACGTGATTGGTTGTTTTTGTGTATTTTCACACCTTCTAAGTTACTTGTATTGTCACTCATTGTTTCTTTGACTTGAACTTTGACCCTTTGTGTGTGACGTTTCTTTCTTATCGGTTGATTAACTTTGTCTATCTCGATGTGTCTATTGATTGATGATTCACTGGAATGCCAAGATTCTAAAAATTCTCTAGCATTCTTGTTGTTTCGTCTGTCTAATATTTGAACGTTGTCCCAGTCGAATTGATGCCCGTGGTTGTCTGTATGTAGTGATATGAGGGAGTGGATATCATGTTTTTTGACGGCTAGTTTATGTTCATGGATATGAAGACGAAGGGGACGTCCACTTTGGCCAATGTAGTGATTTTCGCAGTTGATGCAATTTATTTTGTAGATGGTGTTGGTTTTATCTTCCTTCGCTGTTGAGTCTTTTGGTTGACATAGAATTGAGTGAAGTGATTTTGTTGGTTTGTGTACGACGTCAATTCCTAAAGGTTTGAAGAGTCTTGCAGTGATTTCTGAGATATCCTTTATATATGGTAAGGCGATTTTTTTTGTGCTTTCCTTGAGGGCTTTTGGTTTGATAGGTTGGCTTGGGGGTATATGTCTTTTGATGAAATTCCGTGGATATCCACTTTTTTGGAAGACGTCCATGAGATATTTTTCTTCAATTTTCCTTAAGGTGGGAGTGCTGCAATGAGTCCTGGCTCTCTTGAATAGTGTTTGTATGCAATTCCTTTTGTGTGCTATTGGATTCTCGCTGTTGTAATTCAGGATTTGGTCTGTGTGAGTTGATTTTCTATAGACTTGAGTTTCTAATTCCCCTGTGGTTGTTTGCTTGACTAAGACGTCCAAAAATGCGATTTGGTTTTCTGATTCTTCTTCTCTTGTGAATTTGACGTCGTTGAAGACGTTGTTTATCAGGTTGTGAGCTTTATCTAACTCGTTTCTTTTGATAATTACAAATGTGTCGTCTACGTGACGCATCCAAATTTTAGGTTTGATCTTTGATAGAATTATGTTTTCGAGCCTTTGCATCACTGCTTCTGCAGTCAAACCTGATATTGGCTATCTCATAGGTGTTCCTTTGACTTGTTCATATATTTGGCCGTTGAAATGGAAGTACGTTTTTAGGCATAGGTTTGTGCATACCGTCAAGCTTATGTGTTGCATTTTTGATTGTTGTGGAAGGTGTTCGTCACTGATTAGTAATTGCTCCATAGGTCAAAGTTCAAGTCAAAGAAACAATGAGTGACAATACAAGTAACTTAGAAGGTGTGAAAATACACAAAAACAACCAATCACGTCCAAGGTCACCAAGAGTGATGATTAATAAACTCGTGGAGAAATCTAAAAGCTCACTTCAAATTGAAGTATGCGCTGAATATGTCACCTTGTAGGGTGATGAAAGCTTCGCAAATTAACTATCCAGCTCAGAGAACACAGCCACATCAAAACATCCTTTCTAATTTCAACAGAAACATTTTTATGCAGAGTTTAATTCACCCATAACTACCTGGTTGCAAAATATTCAAGCCATCTCTTATTGATAAAGTTTACATACATTTGCTAGAAACACTGCAGTTAACTCAGTGGATACTTAACTAATTTTGCTGATCTTCGCAAAGCTTGTTAACTCGTCTTTGTCCTCAAGTTCACCCTGTTTTGATGTATTATACTTCTATTAGCATTTCTTCCAGTCATTACTGATTACAAAATGAAATTTCTGAATGAATCCTGGGAATTTTGGCGTATCTTAGAAGTGTAGATTTAATATTTACTGTTATAATAAAATACGTTACAATATATTTGTGTGGAAATGAAAATGTATTATGTTATACAGACTTATTGAATACATGTCACGTACCTGGTGAAACCTTTTCTAAACCAGTAAAGAAACAATTTAAAATGAAACTGTAGCGTATACATACTTATGAAAAACACTGACTCGTTAGCATTTAAGTGAATTATCAATCCTGGAAAATACCCACTGGAACATTAGATTGAGAAGAAACAAGAAGTTCAGCAAAGATATCTTTTCCGCGACTTCATTCTAAAGAGCTGTACAATCGCATTTATATAGATAAGTTTACATGGATCCAATTCTTATTCGTTTAATTCCACATAGTAACGAAGGTGATAGTAATTTTCAACTTGATATGAATTACAAGAGGCTTAGAACGAATTACAAGTGTGAACGAAATGAGCACGGAAACAAATTGAAATCAAAATTTTCAACTTGAAATGTAAGTTAGGAGGTGTGAATATAGATTACAAGGGGCGGAGGCTCTCGTCATGTGCATCGAAAAGCCGGAGCTTTGTGTTCAAAAGAAACTAGTCCAGCTTTTACAACTACCATGGATCTAGTTCGGTATGTTCCCTTATCCTTCATTTTTTTGTTATCTGTGTGTGTAATTTTCTCTCTTTACCTTCATTCAATTCACCCTATTTTTTCAGTTATAAAATCAGTTATTTTAAGTTTGTTCCCATGCTCCTCCTGATCACACTTTTAATCCGTTTAGAATGACTATTTTACAATTATATCCTAATCCTGTGTAATTTTTTGTTCCTATGCTTCTTGTAATCTATATTCACACCTCCTAACTTACATTTCAAGTTGAAAATTTTGATTTCAATTTGTTTCCGTGCTCATTTCGTTCACACTTGTAATTCGTTCTAAGCCTCTTGTAATTCATATCAAGTTAAAAATTACTATCACCTTCGTTACTATGTGGAATTAAACCAATAAGAATTGGATCCATGTAAACTTATCTACATAAATGCGATTGTACAGCTCTTTAGAATGAAGTCGCGGAAAAGATATCTTTGCTGAACTTCTTGTTTCTTCTCAATCGAATTATCAATCCAACAGAGTGATCGATTTCGACACTTACATTAGGTATTTCGATCACCTTGATTTAAAATCTCACTGGATCAGTGCATAATTATTGCATCGCGAATATGCATTCATGTGATTCACATATACGTGTCTGATGACAGATTTGTGTAGTCGTTTTAGACCAATGAATGCCTACAACTATGTGGTTCCAATTGTTCCGTGGGGGATAACTTGACTTCACAGAAGATTTCTTCCCAGAAAGAAGCTGCGAAGTATCAGTCAATGTGTCATCAAGTTGGAATTTGGTTTCTATTCAGAATTTTATTTTCAATGAACTAGATATGATGTATATGGCAAGACTTCGAGATACGCAGAAATACCATTTGCAAGACTTTTCCAAATGTAGTTATTTATGTATGTATAAATATGTGATCCGTATACAGAGGTTAATCCTCCTCTGCTGCGCTCACTGAAGCTGGTGTCCTCCAAAGTGCTGTACTCTCCCCACTTCTGTTTTCTTTCTTTCTACATGACTTACCATCTTCAAATGACATTAATTTTGTCAAATATGCTGACGACCTGACAGTATCTTTGCCTGTCAAAAGTCAAAGTGACTACTTTAAACTCAATGGCTTTCTGCTAGAAATCAGCCATTGGTCCAAGGAAAGCGGTCATACCTTAAATCCCTCCAAATGCCGAACAGTCAATTTCACCTTTAGGCATTGATCCGACCTAAACAAACTGGTTGGCTCTCACGAGGTGTGCAACATTGATGGCACTGAAGTAGAAACCAAGTCGGAAATTAAGTATTAAGGCACTTATAAATATGACTCTAGTGAAATATTGCCGAAAGTCTCTTTATCTGACTCCTCAGTAGATTACATTGTGATGATGACTACGTGCTGAATACCACAAACGTCAGTGTATTCTCTTTGCTTGCATAACATCACCCGCATAGGTAATGCTACTTTGGCACATTTATTCTCCAGGAATACAAACAGATAACTTACCAGGTGTCTTCACCACTGTCGCTGCCTGGGCAGCTAAAAGATGATTAGGAATAATTGATCATGCATGATCAAGGTATAAAGGTGAAATAAAACATTAAACCGGTTGCATTGGTGGGTTAGCGGTAGAATACACGCCGACCACAAACGTTGTTAGGGGTTCAATCACAGACCGCCTAACTCCTTAACCTTGCCCAGATGATAATAAAACCCAGTAAGCGAGCAATGTTGAGCATGAGGCTTGCCACCCCACCATGACGCAATATACCCCATTGCTACTGAAATTCCAAGGCTCAAGCATCTCAACCCCCACAATAGTCCACTAGCGTCGTAAAGGATCATAATAATGAATAATAGAAAATACATTACACCAATTGTGATATAAACAAAAATGCATAAGCATTCGTGAGTCATTTGTGACACAATACAACAGTAGAATGTGAGTCTAGTTTGTCTCGTGGCGTACAACAACTAAAATATTTGAGTGAAAGTCAGTTTCATTGATTCCTCCAAACGGAGTAAATTCGTCTAGGAATAGAACCTCTGCACTGTGTTCGAGGAGAATTCCATCATGGAGGAACTGTTCGTTTTGATAATGGCTCGCACTATTATACAGTAATATTTACTGATGACAGAATTTATTCCTGTTCATAATCCTATCAAGGTATTCATACAACTTTACAACTTCGTATTTGACTCCACTTCGCCTATTAAATTCGGAAACAGCTCTATAGTTATCAACGGTATAAACACTGTTGAAGCAATACAGTAAGTGCAAGGGGATTTGAAACAACACATGTGCACATTGCATTCTGAGGCTTCTGTTCATCTGAACGTAGCCAGAAGCTCCTTGATTTGAACACCAGTGAGTGCGTACTGATGAAGAGTTCCAAACTAAGACGAAACAGTTGTCCAGTACTCCCAGGTTTTCCAATGGTTCTCTAACGAACGTCAGCTCATGACGAAATCCTGTGACCATAACCAGAAATATTTCACCAATAAAAAGAAACATTTCTCCCTGACGAACACAAGCTCTGCTGCTTATTCGTTCCCCTCTGATGCCCAGTTGAGTATTTCTATGGCATGAAGAGAAATTATTCAACTGAATGGAGTTTCGTAGTTGGCTGGAGGAGTTTCAGGAAGTGTCTGACAAGTAGAGATGCATTCGTTAATCAGAAACAGACGGAAGTGAGATTGCCTAATGATATCCAACGAAGCATATATAAATCAAATAAGTGAGTTATGGTCAGTAGGTCGATTAACCGTGAGCATCAACAACAAAATTCGGATTATCAATACAAACGTCAAGTCAGTCAGTTCTTCTATACGGATCAGAAACGTGGCGGGTCAAAAAGAATATTTCCAACAGCCTGTTGCAGAACCTTATCAACAACTGTCTTCGCTCTACACTCAAGATCAGATGGCCGGAAAGAATCACCAACGAGAAACTAGGGGAACAAACAAAACAAGAATCAATCGCTCAACAAATATACAGGAGAAAGTGGAGATGGATTGGACACTCACTGAGGAGGCCGGTGGGTGACATCGCGCATCAGGCCAATGCTCCAGTGCAACTGGAAAGGGAAGCGTCGAGTGTGACGTCCTAGGGTGACATGGAGGAGATTGTGTGAAGAAGAGTTGAAACAGTATGGACTGACATGGATGCAAGTTAAAAGTACGGCAGAAGACAGAAGCAAGTGCAGCTGAATCCCTTTGTTGCACTAGGAACCCAAGGGAACAATAATAATAATATAACACGAGATAAGTAACCGTTCCGTTGCACTTTCAACTGTTGCATGCAAGTGCTGAAAAAATTCCAGTTATTTAATATTCCATATAGGATATAGGACAGTTGGTTTCAGAATTTAATGTTTTGATGTGGGT
This sequence comes from Trichobilharzia szidati, assembly GCA_944472155.2. Taxonomy (NCBI): domain Eukaryota; kingdom Metazoa; phylum Platyhelminthes; class Trematoda; order Strigeidida; family Schistosomatidae; genus Trichobilharzia; species Trichobilharzia szidati. Next base: position 86,424,903 of record OX235276.1, on the reverse strand, counting down.
TCAGCAAATAAGAGATCTCACATATGACTTCAGTGTGTCTACTAATTCTGAAGACAACACCAAAGTTAATAATGTTAGAAGAACTGTTGAATCACCCTCTGTCAGACAGCTTAAAATCAGAAAATCGACAGAAAATGCGATAAGGAGCATATTTTTCAGCGAGATCTCAAGCGATTGAGAGAGGAACTCAGTGACATAAGAACAATTAAAATCATTAAATATGCACACCTTGATGGTATTATCAATTTAAACAGAACACATGAAATATGATGTAGAACACGAACTCACATTTGTCCACAGTTTGTGTCTCTGCTTTTTTTTCTAAATGATAATTAAAACATCTTGATCAAATACTGAAACCGTATCATAATCATTTCTGAAAACCAAGTGAAGCGTTTTGTCTAGAAATGTAGTAATCTTGATGTGGCTCTCACGATCGACTGATGTGTGACACCTGTGATAGGATGAGTTAAACTCCTCGTGAACTATAGACAAGGAATTTTTCAGCAGATTCAGTGAATTCACCTGCAAAAATATATTGTTGTATCTGAGGAACTGCAATCTGGTGTTATATAATACCTTGTTGCGTAATATACAAGAACATTTCTTCAGTGACTCAGTCATAAAATAAACGATGAAAATGAATAGTGAAATCAGAGGTGGCGATGATAATGAGAAAGTCAATCAGGCTTCCTGGTTGAGTCGCTCGCTTCAGAGAACACAACCATATCAAAATGGTAATGCTCAAATTCACTGTCCAGTTAAACAGCACACATAAAGCAGCATGCATACTCTGAACTCACGAGTTTTCGGATCAGTCTTTTCATTTTCTTTTTCTAAATGATTATGAAAACATTTTGGTTAAATTCGGTAAGCGGAAAATTGAAATAATCCATTGTAGTAATTGTAGTGGAAATAAAAATACACAAGCAGCGAAGAAAATTTTCTTTTCGACGATTCATTTTCATGAGCTGTACAATCGTAATTATAATTAACAAAGAAATCTTTAGACCAATCAGATACTGGTAGATTTTGTCCCTGGAAAATTGTATTACATAATGTAAGGTGTAAGAAGGGATGACTAATTGTAAGTTGGAAAGGAGACAGAAGTTGGCATGACGTAATAATCAATAAGCTCGTGTAAAATGGACAGGAACTAGTGGAAAGGCTATAAAGTGTTTTTGTGTAAAATATGTATGAAAAGCAATGTTATTAATAAACAGTAATAGAGTGGTAATAAAATGTGGATGATGGGAACAATAATGATAATAAAAAAGTATTAATAAAATAAAATGATAATAGTAATAATAGTGAACTTACATAATAAAGAAAAGATGCAAAATTGTGGTGAGAACTTTACTCTGGCCATGGTAAGGCGAGAGAATGTATGTATCGCTTTTGGATGCAGAGATCCGGTTTCAGATCTCGAATAGCTAATGCCTCAGCTATGTACAGATGGCGTATCCGAAGTCCCTTTGTACGTTATTGAGGGACTCTGTGTAACACTGTGAAACATTCATGTGGGGGTGCTCGATGTCCAAAGATGACAATGTGTTCGAGGATGGAGCTGCTGCTATTCTTCTTTTCTCCTCTGGCTAACCAAGCTGGGCAGTGTTCCAGAATACGTTTGTGGACTTGTCGTTGTGTACGGCCGATATACTTTGCTCCACATGAGCAAGTTAATTGATAAATACACATTCAGGTGGCCAAAAGTGGTATCTTGTCTTTAGCGTTAGACTGGATTAACTGTCTGCAGGAGAATGTGATACGTTGAATGGATGTTGGAAATGTCTTCTCTAGACATTTAGAAAGGCGGTTTCTGAGAATTTCCGCTGCGACATCACCTTTGAATTCTAGGTTCATGAAGAGAGTCTTCTTAGGAACCGTTGCGATGTTTGACATCGGAGGCTTCTCCTTCATGTTTTAGTCAATAAATCTTGGTGGATACCCATTCTCTAGTAGCGTTTTACGCTCATTTATAATTATTATTATTTTTATTATAATTAGGATTGTACAGCTCATGAAAATGAATCGTCGAAAAGAAAATTTTCTTCGCTGTTTGTGCCTTTTTCTTATGACTCAATATGGAAATATAAATGCGTCAGTATGCCTGGTTTACTTGTATAGAATTTAGGCGATGAAATCAATCTCTTGTGCTTTTAAGGTTTAGAATTTTTAAAAAATATTCTGACTTCGTTAGAACGTCACGCTGATGTTCTGCATTCTTCCTCGTAGGATAAAATTAGCATTTCCTAAATCAAGGAGCTCAACAATTTCTATGAATTCATATAATATAATTTGTATTCAGCGAAGAATTACTATTTACAGTGATGTCATTTTCATTATGAGTAAATTTTGTTTTGATAAAGTCTCACAGTGTTATACAGTAATGTTTACTGATGACGTTTCGAGCACAATTTATTCCTCATAATCATATCAAGGTAATCACACGAATTCCTAAATTCATTTATATAGTTCCGTTGCTTTTCACTTGATTTGATTGGTAGTAATATTTTCCATATTTCTTGTATGTTTGGTGAGTCATTCCTATTGCATGTGTTGGGTGTAGATTCGATGAACAAGGATTCAGTAATCAACCTGTTTCTCCACCTACCTAGATTACTTTTCAGAATTTTAACCCTCTCCCACCCTATTGTGTGGTTGTGTGTTAGAGCATGCATTGCAATTGCTGAACTTTTTTCTAGATTACTTATCTTCTCCGGGTCAACCATTCTTACCTTAGCTAAATTCTTATGTTCTGACAATCTGACTACCCCTGACCTACTAGTTTGACCTATGTAGTTGAGCTAACTCACAGTCATTGCGGGGTATTTTGTAAATTATATTATTTTGTCTAATTGGGTCCACCGGGTCCTTTAACCTACAGAGATTGCCCTACCTGAGTGAGTTTGTAGGTTTAAATGCCACCCTGATTCCTGCTTTAATTAGAATCCTACGTGAGGTCTCAGATGTCCGCTCTTTATATGGTATAACTGTAGATGACTTATATTCTCTCTTATTTATGTTATTATTACTAGTTTCACACAGTGCACAAGTTTTATTCTTATATCGATGTCACTTTCAGCCTGTACAGTAACATGTATATATATATATATATATATATACATACCACACATTTCCATTGCAATAGAAGAAGTGCCACGGAAGATGTATCACTGACATTGTACGTTACAGACATCAGTTAAGCAATGCAGAAAACGCTACTTGTATTATAGAAACAGTAATTAGGCTGGAAAATTGAGTGGTGCAACATAATAAACAGGATTGAGTAGAACTCATTTAAAGTTGGATAGGTGACCAGTTAAGACTGGTGCTATATGCAGATCATATGTACTTGTGGCAGGTGAGGTGCACAATGAAGTTAATAAATTGAAAGCCAGAATATTTCACACCAAATAATGTGACAAATTAAATCCATTATAGTTGTAGTGACTAGCTAAACGTCTTTTGCATGAAGATTTAAATGCTGAACAGGTGGATTGACACAGATTTGTGGCTGGTAGATGTCTGATTCGTAGTCTTTAAGTGAGATTTTCGAGTACCCTTTAGGTAGATGACTATGACTACGGTCTGATAATATATGTGTAATACTTAGGCATTGTGGCAGTAAGTAATTCCACATTAGTTTGCTTATTAGGTAAATCACACAGTGAAACAGTATCATTTACTGGATGACGTTTCGAACAAAATTTATTGCTCATAATCATATCAATTGTAATCACACGACTTTGACACTTTAGTTTTATACTTTTCTTTGTTCTCTCCTATTTGTCGTCGTAGCGGCAGTAGAATTTTCCAGATATCTGTGTGGACAGGTGATGAATCATTCCTATTACATGTATTTGTGGTTGATTCGATAAACAAAGCTTCTGTTATCAATCTCTCCCTATACCCTGTGACATTAGATTTTAGAACTGTCATCCTATCCCATCCTATTGTATGGTTGTGTGTGACTGCATGTAGTGCTATAGCTGAACTATTCTCTAGATTTCTTATCTTATTCGGGTCAACCAATTTTGATTTCGCTAAGTTTTTATGTTCAGCTAGTCTGACTGATGTTTGAGATATTCTATCTAAAACAGGAACTGATACACATAAAAGAAGCCTTGAAACTTAATAATTACCCGGATAAATTAGTCAGGAAATATGTAAGGAAATGTAAAAATAAAATAAATAATGATAACAGCGATAGTGATAATAACAATAATATTATTATTATTTCCTTTAGTTCCTAGAGGAACATAGGGCTTCAGCCATGCGTCTCCATTGCGTTCGATTCTCTGCTAGAGTTTTCACCTGGCTCCAGGTCTGCCCACATGCTTTCATCTCCTCTTCACATGACCTCCTCCAGGTCACCCTTGGACGACCAACTCGTCGCTTTCCTTTCGGGTTCCACTCGAGCAGGCTTGTCTAGTGATGTCACTTGCTGGTTTCCTCAGAGTGTCGCCAATCCATCTCCATTTCTTCCTGCCTATTTGTTTCACGATCGGTTCCTGGTTGGTTCGCTCCCAGAGATCTTTGTTGCTGATCCTTTCCGGCCATCTGATCTTGAGTATTGAGCGAAGACATCTGTTAATGAAGGTCTGTAGCTTGTTTGAGGTGTTTTTTGTGACACGCCAAGTCTCTGATCCGTATAGCAGCACTGACTGACTTCACATTGGAGTTGAAAATCCGGATCTTATTTTTGACGCTGAATGATGTTGACCTCCACACAGACTTGAGAGTAATGAAAGCTTGCCTTGCTTTCCCGATCCTTGCTTTGATATCCTCGTCAGTTCCGCCTGTAGTTGAAACAATGGTTCCCAAGTAGGTAAAGGAGGTAGTTTCTTTCAGGTTCTTTCCATTTATGCTGATTCCTGTCTGTTGTTGTTGCTGTTGGTGTTGGCCAGGAATTTTCATTACCACCGTTTTCTCTATGTTCACCTGGAGTCCTATCTTTGATGCTTCTTCTGTCAACTTGTTGCTTTTCACTTGCATATATTCCAATTTGTGGGAAATCAGACATATATTATCGGCGAAGTCCAGATCCTCCAATTTTATCTTTGTGTGAGTCCATTTTATGCCTGTTTCCCCATTGACCGCTGTTTGTCGCATTATCCAGTCTACTGCAATCAGGAAAATCATTGGCGATAGTAGGCAACCCTGTCTTACTCCTGTCTTCACTTCGAAGGATTCCGTGAGCTTCCCGTTGTGGATTACTTGGCATGCAGCATTGTCATACAACTATTGGATGAGATGTATAATTGTCGGCGGCACCCCGTAGTAGCGAAGTAGTTGCCAAAACACCTCTCGATCGACGCTGTCGAAGGCCTTTTCAAAGTCGATCAAGTTGAGATAGAGAGGTGACTGCCATTCCAAACTTTGTTCAATGATGATCCGTAGTGTGGCGATTTGATCAGTACATGACTTGTTTCTCCTGAATCCAGCCTGTTCCGGTCGACGTTTTTCATCCAGGGCTTGTTTGATCTTTTCTAGGATGATGTGGCTTAGTATTTGCTTGGGATGGACAGGAGCATAATTCCGCGCCAGTTCTTGCATTGACTTAATTGACTCAATAATAATGGTGATGATAATAGTGATAATAATAATATTAATCACGACACCAACAATAAAGAATCTAAATCATCAGTAGTAATTCCATACAAGGAAGGAACCTCGGAAGCCTTACGCAGAATTCTCAACAAGGCAGGAATAAAAACGGCATTCAAACCCACAAACTTAATTAGAAACTAGCTTTGTCGGCTAAAGGATCCTATAGAGCCTTTAAAACAAAACAATTTAGTTTATCTAATACCCTGCCTGCAATGATTGTCAGGTCAAATACATAAGTCGAACTAGTAGAACAGGGGCAGTCAGACTAGCTGAACATAAAAACTTAGCAAAATCTAGATTGGTTGACCCGAATAAAATAAGAAATCTAGAGAATAGTTCAGCTATAGCACTACATGCAGTTACACACAACCATACAATAGGATAGATGGGATAGGATGGCAGTTTTAAAATCTAATGTCACAGGGTGGAGAGAGGGAGAGATTGATAACAGAAGCTGTGTTTATCGAATCAATTGCAAATACATGTAATAGGAATGATTCATCACCTGTCCCCGATATCTGGGAAATTCTACTCCTCATACGATAAATAGGAGAAAACAAAGGAGACTATAAAACTCAAGTGTCAAAGTCGCGTGATGACAATTGATATGATTATGAGCAATAAATTTTGTTCGAAACGTCATCCAGTAAATGATACTGTTTCACTATGGTCTGAAAATTTGTATTATGTCCACAATAGAGCTTTGTATGGATCCATTTTCTCCTGTGGAAAGCTATGAGATTCGATTTTTGAGTATAGGTATGGTCAGATAACGCTTCATATGGCCAACATATTCAGTACATACATATCCAGAGAGTCCATCTCTGTGATAGTTTTACAATTATTAAATGAAGCCAAGAATAAAATCATCTACAAATTCTATAGGATAGTTTTCTTCAGAAGGTGTAGTTTGAATAAATCCTGACATCCTCAGAAACGGCGTATAAGAATACAGTGTTACTGTTATTCATTCAGAGAACTCCAAAGTTAATAACGTTATAAGTTTCGGAGATTCATCTATAATCCCCATCCAGGCATTAATGAAAACAAAACACGTAGATCAGCGAAGAGTCTCTTTTCGACGGCCAATTCATTTTCTTAGCTGTACAATCGCAAATATCTATACATGTGTTATTTTGTATGTATGTAAACAATAAGTTTATCAAACAAAAATACAATTGGTTATAGTTATTGAAACTAAACAGGTGAAGATTGGTGATTGGAGTTATGTAATACAAAATCAGTCAAAAAAAGTAGGTGCCGGAGGTGTGCATACGAAAGAGGATTGCTCAACCACTTCTACTGTCTTGGTAACAACTTTTTTGATTTGATTTTTTGATTTTGGTTACTCAATTTTGTTTCTTTGCCTGTTCTTTAATTGCTTATAATTCTTGTATTCATTTAGAACTCTTACGTAATTTCGTACTATCTACTTTGTTCCTATGTGCATCCAGAGTAAAACTCACTCACCAAACTATTCATGTTATTATTGAATAACTTCTTTTAACAACTGTTTGTGACAACTCATCACCTTTGTTACTACCCTAATTTCACTAACACCTAATTTTCTTGACTGATTTTGTATCACGTAACTCCAATTACCAATCTTCATCTCTGTAGTTTACATAACTATAACCAATTGTATTTTTGTTTGACAAACTTAATGTACACATGCATACAAAATAACACATATATATTTGCGATTGTACAGCTAAGAAAATGAATTGGCCGTAGAAAAGAGGCTCTTCGCTGATCTACGTGTTTTGTTTTCAATAAAGTTTCAGACAGTCGATTTTTGTCAGCTCTTGTGAAATCACAAGGTACTCAGGGGATACAACTGGGAGGAATTACCAACGTGAAATTCAACAGGAGTGAAACAGGAGCTAAGTTATGAAATAACTACGCGAATAAAAAATTGTGTAAACCTTCATTGCATAATATATTTGTTCAGTACATGTAAAATATGGCGGCTACTCGAAACTCACTGGTATCGGTAACCGGCTTTGTTTCAACATTTCCTAAATGATAATTGTAATATCTCTGTCAGAGTTAGGAATAATCAGGTTGAAATAATGAGACTCACCGCTTGTAAGGTAAACCGAAATCCATAAACATGCCTGATTTATTTATATATGGTTTCAATGTTGAAATATGCGTTTAATAGATGACCTATAACTACACAAACGTGTGAATATATATCGCCTCACTCAACCCTTGAATTGGTTAATTTCTTCAAAGCGATAGAGAAGAGATTCGGTGTTTAAAATGTGCATTCTTTATTTTGAGACTCCCTTTCAGCTTAACACAACCTAGAATACACATGAGAACAATGAAATGAGGAGATACAATCTTCTCGCTCTTCCCTGATAAGAAAGATCTCATGACGATCTCAGTCATTGGATACATAAGTAAGTGGAGACAGATCAAACACAAGCCGACAGGACCACTTTTCGAAAGGCAAACAGGATACCAAATTGAACTAATTACTTTTCACATCAGTTCTAATATTTTTAGCATGAAACTTCATTCATCCTTGTCCTTCGTGCTTCGATTGTTCTCAGTAGGAGGAAAAACGTGTTCTCACCTCACTACTCATTGCCTGCAGATGAAGAGATGCCTCCGAATGAAATCTGTGCATTACTTCACTGCGAATATTGCCCTACTCGCCTTCAAGGTGATCAAGGGAATACAATTGATGATTGCATTCTGATGATCACATCATAAATAACTCATGAATAAATATTCCTTTAATATTTATCTCATACGTTTACTAATTAGCGATGAAATTACAGAACTTACCAGGGATAGGATGCATTATTGATATAGGCGCTGCCGTAACAGGATTAGAAGAAAATTTGGAGAAAATACATATTGTGTTAAATTAATAATTATTGTTCAATATTTTGTGTAGGTAAGTGATATCAGATTCAAGTGATCTGCTTGGGTTGGATTTGAATGCTGAAATTTATGTCTAATTATTGCGTGCTTGCAAGTACATTACTATCACAAGCCAATCTCAAGCTAACATTGTTGTTGGATTGGTATCGTATGCCTATTTTCACTAACAAAGCGGTGTTCATAAGGCGTATGTGTGAATATTTGAGATCAATGCTAGATTATATGTAAACCACAAAATATTTATCATTGTAAGCTGAATAGTGTACTCAAAATAATTTATGAAAATGTAGACAACTTATTTCCGATAAGGCAATAAACGGAACCAATCTGGAAATCTTCGTCACTCAGCATCAACAACAAAATGATTCGGATTTTCAATACAAACACCAAGTCAGTTCTTCTATACGGATCAGAAACTTGGCGGGTCACAAAGAATATTTCCAACAGCCTGTTGCAGGCCCTCATCAGCAGCTGTCTTCCTTCTATACTCAATATCAGATGGTCGGAAAGAATCCCCAACAAGAAACTATGGGAAGAAACAAAACAAGAACCAATCGTTCAACAAATATGCAGGAGAAAGTGGGGATGGATTGGACACTCACTGGCTGAGGAGACCGCTGGGTGACATCGCGCGTCAGGCCAGTGCTCGAGTGGAACCCGAAAGGGAAGTGGCGAGTGGGACGTCCAAGGATGACATGGAGGAGATCGTGTGAAGAGGAGTTGAAACAGTATGGATTAACATGGATGCAAGTGAAAAGTACAGCAGAAGACAGAAGTAAGTGGAGACGTGTAGTTGAAGCCGTATGTTACACTAGGAACCCAAAGGAGCATTAATAATAATAATAATCAACGGAACATTAAAGAACTCCAATCAGTTACCCTGACATTTTTATCAAAACTGGTTGAATATTGATCGAAATATTTACTGTGTTAACCATTCATTAGAGGACACTGACATCAGACAAGCTATTCACAAATTTCATCAAACGAAACTGCATACAATAGTTTGGATATATGTATCTTACTAAAATCCTCTTCAATAATTCAATGCATGTTTACATTTTAATAGAATGAAATTATCTCACGTATTACTCATAAACAATGGACCCAGAGACAACAGCAGACTTGATGATGCCACTACTGGAGAAGGTGTGGAAAGAAGGCAAAGTACCCGATGATTGGAAGAAAGGATACTTATTCAAACTACCAAAGAAAGGGGACCTAAGACAATGCAAGAACTGGCGGGGAATAATGCTCCTGTCCATCCCAAGCAAAATACAGAGCCGCATCATCCTGGAGATAATCAAACATGCCCTGGATGAAACACTTCGACCCGAATAGCCTGGATTCAGGAGAAACAAGTCATGCATGGATCAGATCGCAACATTACGGATCATCATTGAACAAAGCTTGGAATGATAGTCACCTCTCTACCTCAACTTCATCGACTTTGAAAAGGCCTTCGACAGCGTCGACCGAGAGGTTCTTTGGCAACTACTTCCCTACTATGGTGTGCTACCGACAATTATACATCTCATCCAACAGCTGTACGACGATGCCGCATGCCAAGTAATCCGGAACGCGAAACTCACGGAATCCTTCGAAGTGAGGACAGGAGTAAGACAAGGCTGCCTACTATCGCCAATGATTTTCCGGATCGCCGTAGACTGGATAATGTGACAAACAACAAGCAATGAAGAAACAGGCGTAAAATGGACTCACACAAAATACTTGGAGGATCTGGACTTCTCCGACGATATATGTCTGATTTCCCACAAACTGGAAGATATGCAAGCGAAAAGCAATACGTTGGCGATAGAAGAAGCATCAAAGATAGGACTTCAGGTGAACATAGATAAAACAGAGGTAATAATGATTCGTGGACAACACCACCAACAGCAGCAACAACAACAGACAACAATCAGCATAAATGGGAGGAACCTGAAAGAAACAACCTCTTTCACCTACCTGGGATGCTTCGTTTCAACTACAGATGGAACTGACGAGGATATCAAAGCAAGAATCGGAAAAGCAAGACAAGCTTTCACTACTCTCAAGTCTGTGTGGAGGTCAACAGCACTCAGCATCAAAAATAAGATCCGGATTTTCAACTCCAATGTGAAGTCAGTGCTACTATACGGAGCAGAGACTTGCACTGCGCGTCATAAAGAGCATCTCAAACATACTACAGAACTTCATTAACAGTTGTCTTCGCTCAATACTCAAGATCAGATGGCCGGCCAGAAAAGATCAGCATCAGAGATCTCTGGCAATGAGCGAACCAACACAGCAGGAACCGATTGTGAAACAAATAGGCAGGAAGAAATGGAGATGGATTGCAGGCCATACTCTGAGGAAACAAACCATCAAGTGACATCACTAGACAAGCCATTGCTCGAGTGGAACCGGAAAGGGAAGCGGCGAGTTGGTCATCAGTGCGAGGGTGTGTGACTTGGAGGATGTCATGTGAAGAGGAGATGGAAACGTGTGGGCAGACTTGGAGCCAGGTGAAGACCCCATCAGAGAACGGAACGCAATGGAGACGCACGGCTGAAGCCCTATGTTCCTGTAGGAATTAAAGGATACAATAATAATAATAATTACTCGTTAACATTTGTAAAAATAACTATGCTCATCAAATACTTATCGATTATTTAACAGTGAAGTACTCACGTCCGATAACGACTGAAATGAGGAGACAAGGTGTAAGTCAAATATGCATGTTCTATTCAATGAAAAGTACATAATCTCTCATTGTAAAGATAAAAAACTACATAGATTGCAAGAAAGTCTTTTTCAACGAGTTTAATATCTTCTACGAGTTGATCACGGACTGATATCAGTTAGAGAACCATTGAAAACCAGGGAGTACTGGACAGCTACTGTTTCATCCTAGTTTGGGAATCATCGGCAGTACGTACCCACTAATCCCTACAAACCAAACTATAGAAAATTAATCTGATGCTTGCTAGTGACTTGCTAGTGACTTGCTACAGGATGGAGCTTCCTGGGGTTCTAGTGAGAAGTCGTAACCAGTGAGGTCCAATTAGATGTCACGTGTGTGGATGGATGTCCCACCAACGACAATGGTTGGGGTCACGCTAAATCACGAATTGGTAGAAGTTAGAATTCATGAGCCGTTGAATCAGGTCCCAGTGGCTGAGTGGTATACGAGCTTGCCTTGTAACCGGAAGGTCCTGAGTTCGAATCCCAGTGGGTGCGTACTGCCGATGATTCCCAAACTAGGATGAAACGGCAGCTGTCCAGTACTCCCTGGTTTTCAATGGTTCTCTAACTGATATCAGTCCGTGATCAACTCGTAAAACATAACTAATCCCTACAAAGCAAACTATAGAAAATTTAATATCTTCACCAAATTTACCGTGTATTTAACGTGAGCACACTTTTGTTTAATTTCCATCACAATTTGGTGTTACATTCGAATATATGCCACTATATGACAACACGAAATATCGAGTCATTTGCTTGACTGTACACTGAGAAGTGATAGCAGACTGTAGATTTTACATCCTGTGATTGAAAACAGAAAGTTCACTCGACTAAATAATCACTGATGCCAGGTATGTAACAGATGGTCCTCATGATACAACCGCCTACTAGTTAGCTCTTTGATCCTTAAAACGGTGGGTGCTGGGTTGAAGTCCCCACTGAACAGCACCAATAAGCGGGGATATACGTACATACAACTGACGATTCTGTCTTTGGAATGAACTGTGTAGATTCCATATGTGTGCGTTAAAAACAGTTTATAAATTCCTGAAGTACCCGAAACACTTTAGAAATATTCTCATTCCTTGATATTAGTTTTGTTTTTACTGGATATTTTACAATACCGTTGTATGTGCTCATACTGCGAACACACTAATCGATATAACGTATTAATGGAATATATGGCATATATATAGTTATATTAGTCCACATGGACAGTAATGGACATCAGTTCAGCTGGGATAATGTAAGATCTTGGACACAAGAAGGACAAAGAATCCCAGACAACTCTTATAAACATGGTATTCAAATCAACTTGAGAATAATATACATCGTGATAGTAAAAAACTTTATCAGAGAATTAAGGTGAGTCAGATGAGCAGAAAGTCAAACATTTCGCATAGCTCAATTCATACTGAAGTTAGCTTTGAAGCTGCATCCACGGTAGATAAAGATGGTTTTGCGATTAGACTACGGAGATCCACCCGAACTGCAGATTTTATCCTTTCTTCTTCAGTTTTCTTTATGCATGACATCACACCATTTTTGAATGAATTCATAGGCAGAATCACTTTTGCAAAATAAAAAACATATCGCCACGTGGCTCACACTGAACCCCATATCCACAAATATGCAGCGTCTCATTCATAAAACAAAACCCCAAATCGATATAAGAGTAAAACTTGGGCACTGTGGTAGAGTGTAATTCCATTAAGGGTAAATTTTATTTTGATAAAGTCTCACAGTGTTT
>OX235276.1:86355852-86411812 GCA_944472155.2 Trichobilharzia szidati | reverse complement strand
GGTCGAGTGGAACCTGAAAGGGAAGCGGCGAGTGGGTCGTCCAAGGGTGACATGGAGGAGATTTTGTGAAGAAGAGTTGAAACAGTATGGACTAACATGAACGCTAACAGAAAGGTGAAAAGTACAGCAGAAGACAGAAGCAAGTGGAGGCGTGTAGTTGAAGCCCTATGTTCCACTGGGAAACCAAGGGAGCAATAATAATAGTTATAAAATTGACAAAGAATTCATAAAAGTGCTTACTTGCTATAACTCTGTTTTCACACGAAACCATACTGATCATTATTAGTATTATTAAACATAACAGACGTAGCATTTTGCATGAAATGAAGTGAAGACATGATTTACAAGGGTTTAATTACTTTATTTATATGTCTGCATATCTGCAATTTGATTGGATGAATTGTAATTAGAAAATGCAATGGAAATGATTGACATGTAGAAAATTCTATTGAGCAATTTGCCTAATGCATCGAATAGCACATCTGCAATAAGTGTAAGTTATTGAGTACTTTAACTAGAAGAAAAAGCGACTGTTGAGCAGCTTCTGTTGATATAAATATTTACTATTGATAAGAGGTGCTATGTCGATTCTGGATAGTTTAAATTTAGAATCACTGTGTTTAAATATCGAATACTATCAATTTTTTATATATGTTTTATATTTTTGATTATAGCTTGATTCACTGTTAGTATTTTCTCTACAAGTATCGGTAGCCCAAATTTTGCAGGCCGACCATAGATATCAGGTGTGCGTTGGCAAGGGATCGAAACCACGGACCATTTTCACGGTCAGTGAGAGTCATAACCACTGTGCTACCAATGCACATTCAAATACAAAAATCTTGTGATTCTGTTAAGCCAAGTAATCCAGGTTCTTGAAATGGGGAACCAATTATACCACGGTAAAAACAACTAAAGTAAATATCTGCCTGCAACAACAACAACAGACAACCATCAGCATAAATGGGAGGAACCTGAAATAAACCACCTCTTTCACCTACCTGGGATGCTTCGTTTCAACTACAGATGGAACTGACGAGGATATCAAAGCAAGAATCGGGAAAGCAAGACAAGCTTTCATTACTCTCAAGTCTGTGTGGAGGTCAACAGCACTCAGCATCAAAAATAAGATCCGGATATTCAACTCCAAGTGAAGTCAGTGCTACTTACTGTACGGATCAGAGACTTGGCCAGCGCGTCATAAAGAGCATCTCAAACATACAACAGACTTTCATCAACAGCTAGTTGTCTTCGCTCAATACTCAACATCAGATGGCCGGCCAGAAAAGATCAGCAACAGGGATCTCTGCCAATGAGCGATTCAACACAACAGAAACCAATTGTGAAACAAATATGCAGAAGGAAATGGAGATGGATTGGCCATACTCTGAGAAAACAAATCATCAAGTGACATCACTAGACAAGCCATAGCTCGAGTGGAAACCGAAACGGAAGCGGAGAGTTGGTCGTCAGTGCAAGGGTGACTTGAGGAGGTCATGTGAAGAGGAGATGAAAACGTGCGGGCAGACATGGAGCCAGGTGAATACTCTATCAGAGAACCAAACTCAATGGAGACGCACGCCTGAAGCCCTATGTTCCTCTAGGAATTGAAAAATACAATAATAACAATATATATGCCTGTAGTTCTTGAAATATTTTCTCTCGATGTACATTCGCTTCTATCAAAGTAACCATAACCCGTAACTCCAAGTGGTACAATTTGTTTGACTGAGAGTGATTCAAAGTTGTGGTCATTCATGGAAAACTAAAGAATGAACAATGTGTGTAGGAAAGAGGACCTCCCAGTGACTTTATGACTGGCGGGAAATGAAATTCAGCAGATCGATACACGAATTCCTCTATATATACAACAGAATACAGATAGAACAGAACATACAATGCTGAAGAGTACTGTGCATCCATGTTATCTTGTTGGTTCTCTTCATCTGCTTACAACCTATAAAAGCAATTACAACATATTTTCTGACATACAACTTGTTCATCCTTATTCGTCATTCCGCCAGTATGTTTTGTTGTCAGACAGTCATAATGACATAAACATAAGGATGATTAGATCCCCCAGATTGGACATTTACACCACATTAGTTGAGTTTCTTGTAAAAATAAACAATTCTGTTGCTACGATATTGGTTACCCAGTGGAAACTGTGTAATCAGAGGTAATAAAATACAGTGAATAGTACTCATGCGATCTGAAAGTCAAAATTTAGTGTGTGCGGAGTCAAATCATGAAATGACGAAGATGATGGTGATGGAATGCAGTGAGTAGAATCCAAAGCATCGAATATTAGATGTAATGTGGAAGTCAAGTGAAAACATCATGGGTCGAAGGTTGAACGAAATTTTAAAACCAGAAGATAGAGAGTTACTATGGAAGGCGGTTACAGGGTAACTGAAGTCCCACAACGGATTCCACTTAAACGCATATTTCAGGTTGCAGTCATTTTACTGCAGTGTCTCCAGCAAACTGACGAAGATCTACTCTGTGTTGAATGCTGCTGATGTGTCAACTTCGTGTGTCGTTTGCACTAACTCATCAAAAAATGTCGAGAATGAGACGTTGGTTATGGGAGTATTTTTCAGTGGTTATCTGTGAAATATAATTCACATGTTTCTCTCCATCTGTGACTAATGAATTATAGGTACTTAGGCGGGACATTTACACCTAGATTATTGTCATCGAACACATAACCGAGAATTACTCAACATGTACATTATATAAGAGCTGATTAAATGAAATAATTGAAGTGAGCATCTTCTCGTTTCACTGGCTACTAATTTCAATAATTATTTATACTGCATTGAAGATTTGGTAGGTAAGTGTGAACACAGCGTTGAAAGTATTACAACGAAAAGGTTGTGTTGTATATGGAATTTCGTATTCTGATATCACTTCAATGAAATACTGTTTCGTTCACTTGGATAAAATTGTCACTACCACAATGGGAAACTTACGGAATCTTTCCATGAAGTGAGGACAGGAGTAAGACAAGGCTGCCTACTATCGCCAATGATTTTCCTGATTGCAGTTGATTGGATAATGCGACAGACAGCGGGCAATGAGGAAACAGGCATAAAATGGAGGCACACAAAACACTTGGAAGATCTAGACTTCGCCGATTATATCTGTCTGATTTCCCACAAACTGGGAGATATGAAAGCGAAAAGCAACAAGTTGGCAGAAGAAGCATCCCGAGAAGAAAGGACTTCAGTTGAACATAGAGAAAACAGATGGGATGAAGATTCCTGGACATGAACAACAACAATAGACAAGGATCAGCATAAATCCAACACAAGCTGATCACTTGAACATGATATCAGTTATCTTCACAAAATGTTCATCATTAATGAGTAATTTAACACCATTAATCTCCTGCAAATTTTTATCATCGTCTTACGGCAGCCTCTATACCGATGGCGCATCACATCCCTGGTAAGTTCTGTAATTTCATTGCTAATTAGTAAAAATATCAGATAAATATTAAGGAATATATATTCAAGAGTTATTTATGATGCGATCGTCAGAATTCAATCTTCAATTGTATTCCCTTGATCACCTTGAAGGCGAGTAGGACAATATTCGTAGTGAAGTAATGCACAGATTTCACTTGGAGGCATCTCTTCACCTGCAGGCAGTGAGTAGTGAGGTGAGAACACGTTTTTCCTCCTACTGAGAACAATCGAAGCACGAAGGACAAGGATGAATGAAGTTTCATGCTAAAAATATTAGAACTGATGTGAAAAGTAATTAGTTCAATTTGGTATCCTGTTTGCCTTTCGAAAAGTGGTCCTGTCGGCTTGTGTTTGATCTGTCTCCACTTACTTATGTATCCAATGACTGAGATCGTCATGAGATCTTTCTTATCAGGGAAGAGCGAGAAGATTGTATCTCCTCATTTCATTGTTCTCATGTGTATTCTAGGTTGTGTTAAGCTGAAAGGGAGTCTCAAAATAAAGAATGCACATTCTCAATCGCTCTGAATAAATTAACCAATTCAAAGGGGTCATTAGGGCGATATATATTCACATGTTTGTTTAGTTGTAGGTCATCTATTAAACGCATATTTCAACACTGAAACCATATATAAATAAATCAGGCATGTTTATGGGTGTGGGTTTACCTCATAAGTGGTGAATTTTATTATTTCAACCTGATTATTCGTAAATCTGACCAAGATATTACAATTATCATTTAGGAAATGTTGAAACAAAGCCAGTTACCGATACCAGTGAGTTTTGAGTAGCTGCTATATTTTATGTGTACTGAATAAATATATTATGCAATGAACGTCTGCACAATTTTTTATTCGCGCAGTTATTTCATAACTTAGCTCCTGTTTCACTCGCATTGAATTTCACGCTGGTACTTACTCCCTGTTGTATCTCCTGAGTACCTTCTGATTTCACAAGAGCTGACAAAAATCAACTGTCCGAAACTTTAATGAAAACAAAACACGTAGATCAGCGAAGAGTCTCTTTTCGACGGCGAGTTAATTTTCTTAGCTGTACAATCGCAAATATACATGTGTTATTTTGTATGCTTGTGTACATTAAGTTTGTCAAACAGAAATACAATTGGTTATGGTTATTTAAACGAAAGAGGTGAAGATTGGTGATTGCAGTTATGTAATACAAAATCAGTCAAGAAAATTAGGCGTTAGTGAAATTAGGGTAGTAACAAAGGTGTTGAGTTGTCACAAACAGTTGTCAAAAGAAGTTATGTAATAATATGAATAGTTTGATGAGTGAGTTTCACTCAGGATGCACATAGGAACAAAGAAGATAATACGAAAATACGTAAGAGTTCTAAATGAATACAAGAATTATAAGCAATTAATGAACAGGCAAAGAAACAAAATTAAGTCATCAAAATCAAAAAAATCAAATCATAAAGGTTGTTACCAAGACAGTAGAAGTGGTTGAGTAACCCTCTTTTGTATGCACAGCTCGGGCACCTAATTTTTTTGATTGATTTTGTATTACATAACTCCAATCACCAATCTTCACCTATTTAGTTTAAATAACTATAACCAATTGTATTTTTGTTTGACAAATTTATTGTACACATGCATACAAAATAACACATATATATTTGCGATTGTACAGCTAAGAAAATGAATTCGCCGTCGAAAAGAGACTTTTCCCTGATCTACGTGTTTTGTTTTTTTATAATGCCTGGATGGGGATTATAGATGAATCTCCGAAACTTATAACGAAACTTATAACTTCAAAGTTCTCTGAATAAATAACAGTAACACTATATTCTTATACACAGTTTCTGAGGATGTCAGGCTTTATTCAAACCACACCTTCTGTAGAAAACTGTCTTATAGAATGAGTGGATGATTTTATTCTTTGGCTTCATTTACTAATTGTAACTATCCCAGAGATGCACTCTCTGGATATGTATGCACTGAATATGTTGGCCATATGAAGCGTTAACTAACCATACCTTTACTCAAAAATCGAATCTCATAGCTTCCCACAGGACAAAATGGATCCATACACAGCTCTATTGTGGACATAATGCAATGTCAGACCATAGTGAAAAAGTATCATTTGTTGGATGACGTTTCGAACAAAATTTATTGTTCACAATCATATCAATTGTAATCACACGACTTTGACACTTGAGTTTTATACTTTTCTTTGTTCTCTCCTATTTGTCGTCGTAGGGGTAGTAGAATTTTCCAAATATCTGGGACAGGTGATGAATCATTCCTATTACATGTATTTGCAGTTGATTCGATAAACAAAGCTTCTGTTATCAATCTCTCCCTATGCCCTGTGACATTAGATTTTAAAACTGTCTGTCATCCTATCCCATCCTATTGTATGGTTGTGTGTAATTGCTTGTAGTGAGTACTATAGCTGAACTATTCTCTAGATTTCTTAATTTATTCGGGTCAACCAATCTAGATTTTGCTAAGTTTTTATGTTCAGCTCGTCTGACTGCCCCTGTTCTACTAGTTTGACCCATGTATTTGACCTGACAATCATTGCAGGCAGGGTATTAGATAGATTGATCCTTCAAACGACAAAGCTTGTTTCTAATTGAGTTTGTGGATTTCAATGCCAGCCATTTTTATTCCTGCCTTGTTAAGAATTCTGCGTAAGGCTTTCGAGGTTCCTTCCTTGTATGGAATTACTACTGGTGATTTAGATTCTTTATTGTTGTTGTCGTCATTATTATTATTATTATCACCATTATCATTATTGTTGTTATTATCACTATCACTAGTATCATTATTTATTTTATTTTTACATTTCCTTACATATTTCCTGACTAATTTATCCGGGTAATTATTAAGTTTCAAGGCTTCTTTTATGTGTATCAGTTCCTGTTTTAGATAGAATATCTCGAATATCAGTCAGACGAGCTGAACATAAAAACTTAGCAAAATCTAGATTGGTTGACCCGAATAAATTAAGAAATCTAGAGAATAGTTCAGCTATAGTACTCACTACAAGCAATTACACACAACCATACAATAGGATGGGATAGGATGACAGACAGTTTTAAAATCTAATGTCACAGGGTATAGGGAGAGATTGATAACAGAAGCTTTGTTTATCGAATCAACTGCAAATACATGTAATAGGAATGATTCATCACCTGTCCACACAGATATCTGGAAAATTCTACTACCCCCACGACGACAAATAAGAGAGAACAAAGAAAAGTATAAAACTCAAGTGTCAAAGTCGTGTGATTACAATTGATATGATTATGAGCAATAATAAATTTTGTTTGAAACTGTGCAATCCAGTAAATAATACTGTTTCACTGTGTGATATACCTAATAAACAAACTAATGTGGAATTACTTACTACCACAATGCCTAAGTTTTACACATATATTATCAGACCGTAGTCATAGTCATCTACCTAAAGGGTACTCGAAAATCTCACTTAAAGACTACGAATCAGACATCTGCCAGCCACAAATCTGTGTTAATCCACCTGTTCAGCATTTAAATCTTCATGCAAAAGACGTTCATCTAGTCACTACAACAACAATGGATATAATTTGTCGCATAATTTGGTGTGAAACATTCTAGCTTTCAACTTATTAAACTCATTGTGCACATCACCTGCCACAAGTACATATGATCTGCATATAGCACCAGTCTTAACTGGTCACCTATCCAACTTTAAATGAGTTCTACTCAATCCTGTTTATTATGTTGCACCACTCAATTTTCCAGCCTAATTATTGTTTCTATAATATGAGTAGCGTTTTCTGCATTGCTTAACTGATGTCTGTAAGCTGCAATTTCAGCGTTGCATCTTTCGTGGCCCCATTCAACGGCTCATGAATTCTAACTTCTACCAATTCGTGATTTAGCGCAACCCCAACCATTGTCGTTGGTGGGACATCCGTCCACACACGTGACATCTAATTGGACCTCACTGGTCACGACTTTTCACTAGAACCCCAGGAAGGTCCATCCTGTAGTAAGTCGCTAGCGAGCATCAGATTAATTTTCTACAGTTTGGTTTGTCAGGCTTAGTTATGTTTTTACGAGTTGATCACGAATGGTATACGAGCTTGCCTTTTTACTGGAAGGTCCTGAGTCCGAATCGCAGTGGGTTCGTACTGGCGATGATTCTCAAACTAGGATGAAACAGCAGCTGTCCAGTACTCCATGGTTTTCAATGGTTCTCTAACTGATATCAGTCCGTGATCAACTCGTAAAAACATAACTGACCCTTACAAACCAAACTATAGAAAATGTGCCACTTAACCAGCTTGTTAATATTCTGGTTGACAGGCACATGGACTCATGTGAAAAATGGTGCCAAATCCATTTTATCTAGCTCAAACCACCCTCTTCACTCACAACTCCCCCCTTGCATCTCATCAGGTAAAACCAGAAGCCTATACAGAAAACTATATGCTCGCACCAGCAAGTACAGAAACTCAAACATACCCTACTTAGCTCGTGTTCTGTGCGATGAAGAAAGTATTAGGCGTGACACCTATACTTCGTTAAATAGTGAGTAGAACAACTGGACCTCGTCTTTCCTACTCATATCATTTAAAGGTACAACATTTTCTGTCTTTCTTTTCCTTTTCTCTCCCTCTCTCTTTTTTTCGTTATGTGCTGCTTTGTTTCTTTCTCTCGCTTACGCCAGTAAATATAACAGCACCTTCTTTTCTAACACTTTCAAACACTGTTCAACTTTGGCTTTGCTACCGACATGTCAATATGTTGTTTTCATAACGAATTGAGATTTCCTTAATCTATGTAGAATTCTATTTATTGATAATGTACTAACTGGATGCAATACTGTAGTAAAAATACTGAGAATTCCATTCTGTATCACAAGTAATGTTTTGAAATACAGCAATTTATTATTATTTGTACACAGTGAATACACAGTTGATTTTAACAAGGCATTCAAAGTGGTTTATCGCATTCTGACTAATATGAATTGTATCTCACGAGTTCATCTTCCACAAACACCTGAAGCCATAGGAAACCATGTGAAGAAGCCCAATGCGTGTTAAGAAACAATATATATTCATGCACGCAGTTTGCCTACATCACTGACAATTTCTTGTTCCCCTTGAACATTTCGAAAGTTATCATTGTCTTGATTACTCTATCATTCTGACTCCTGCATATCTAGTCGCTTAATACGAAATCATTCGTTAGAACGCTCTTTTATTTCATTACCGAATATTTCATGTGATGACGGATTAGTTTCAAACAGATGAAAGTGGTTTACGCCTGTTAATAACTGGGGCTTCACCAACCTTAAGGAACACACCAATTTTCTTAATTACGTTTTATTTGGCTCAAATTATGCATTCCACATTCCAACGTTCGCAGATATTTCTATGCTTTAATTGATGTATTACTGATTTTGGTTAATTATTAACCACAACAGCCCTGCGCTGCCCTCTGATATGCTGACAGTAATTAATTGTTGTTCACAAACTCATCACCACCACTAGATTAGTCAAATTCTATATGTATTGCAGACGAGCCACAGCCGAAGGTGTCACTCATTAGTAATTACTTCACTCATTATCACATCAACAACAGGTGGAATATTTTATTACGTCAAAAACGTCTGACATTAACCTCTGTTTACCTTTCATTCATGCTGAAAAAATGAACTGTCGGTTCATCTAACGTCCCCTTTGCGGTAATCGTATTCGTGGATGTTCTTGTGTACGACTAGACAGTATCCTACGGATACGACCTACGTGCACTTAACTCTACATATGCAAGTGAATTGAAATATGCACATAGATGTTACTGACAGTGGAATGGTTTCTCTCACCTCTTGGTGAATAGGAGGTAACGTAGATGTGAAGTGACGTCTACGTGATGCATTGAGAAGTATATTTTCAATGGATGTCGATAATCTGCTTCGATAAATTCCAGATTTTGGGTCACATTTGAAATTCACTTTCATCGTCAACTTTTTCTTCGTACTTCTGGCCACCATTTATGGATTATCCATCTTATGATTAATATCCTGATTGATTAACGCTGGTGGATGACCATTTTGAATTGTAGGGTTACACCAAAATTCCAGCACTCCGATTGGAGTTTCTGGCCGTGTATATGACTGATTCTTTTGAGAAGGTATTTAAATACGGCTTCTTCTTCTACTCAGTGAGACAAGACTATAGGAGTTGGAAATCTGCTCGCTACATTCTTGAGAACGCCATTCAAACAAATCATTCCTCGTCGTATGAAAAATAGTTCGAATTGAAATTCAAGGTAAGCCGAAGTCGTTCTAATGGTTTCTGGCTACATTTTGGCTCCATACCAAAAGCTTTTGCCATACAGAAGGAAAATCTTGAACTGTGTATACAGAAGATCTTTATCCATACCCTTTCTCTACTATGGCCTATAACTTGTGAAATAACTTGGTCTATAGTCCGTATTCATTCACTTTTTCGTTACCTTCACCGTATTTATTCCTTTCGAATTCAGTGCTACAAATTATACCTTGGAAATACTCTGAATTTCTTACCCGATTCAACAATCTAATCTCGATTTCCAGTGCTTGTCACTATAATTTTTTAGTTTTAACTCTTTCTGAAATATAGTTGTTTTGAGATCACGTAACTTTTTTTTTGAACAAAGCAAGAATTACAGTTTTAGCAGAATAAAATGGTACCATATTTCATTTCGTTGCCTTCTCGTCAGCTGCTTACAGGGCAAA
The DNA here is from genome assembly GCA_944472155.2 of Trichobilharzia szidati. Classification (NCBI taxonomy): domain Eukaryota; kingdom Metazoa; phylum Platyhelminthes; class Trematoda; order Strigeidida; family Schistosomatidae; genus Trichobilharzia; species Trichobilharzia szidati. The sequence continues at coordinate 86,401,601 of OX235276.1, read as the reverse complement.
GACATTAATAAATGTATCTACAAAAACAATTTTAACATACTTGCACAGAGTTCATTTTAAACGAAAATCAATCGATCAATATACGCATACACTAATAATATATACATATATATGCAATATTAAACAGTATTCCGAACAATAATAATCATACACAATGAAAACTTTTCAGCAACTCGCATTCGGATACTAACTATCCAGTTACCAGAGCAAATAAAGACTGATAACCGCTTCTTTTTGAACGCATAAGTCAGGTTTCAGGTGCTTGATGAAAATGGCTTCAGCAAACTTAAGGAGAATTGAGCACATTTTGCATATTGATAATTTTGAACGACTTTTCGACGTCCACCTCATGACCAACCCGTGTCGAGGAGATGCCTGACGATGGCACTGCTTAAAGCATTTGTTCCCTTTAGACGTAGGCGTTTCGGTACATGTTCAGAAAATAGTAGATATGCCCTTCTTTCTGTCCTTCCAATGAAACTGCTCCCGCAGATACCTGTAAATTTGTATATACAGTTGGAGTTCACATGAGAAGGATATCTATCGATTTTTGATTGCACCAAAGAGCAAGTTGTTCGATAGACGGGGATGAGGTTAGCCTAGTGACATACTCAATCTTCTGTTGATCATTGCTGCAATTTTTTCACCTTTTTAATCAAGCTGAATGTAGACTGGCTTTTTACACACTGTGATTTGTTTCATATTTGTGACTTCAGATCTTTCACAATTGTTGATGAACCTTTGAGAGTACCAATAGCTCTTCAACCTCTTTTCAAGAAACTTAAATTCTTCTTCTAATTTCTCTACAGAGCATATTCTCCTCGCTCTATAGTACAGAGTCTGAATAGTCCGCGTTTATAGCTATTTGGACAAAAGCTATTCCACTTAATATGCTAATTCATATGTTTGGTTACAGACTACTATGTGTAACCGAAATTATAAGAAATCCGCTAACCATTAATGTGCACATTGGAAGTGAAATTTTGAAATAAGTATCACTAATTGACCTATATCTTTTCGGTATTTTTGACACCATTTGTTTTGCAGACTTCATAGACAAGTTGAAATTCAGATAAGGAAAGCGGTTGGTGCAGTCTAGGTCAATTAGTCATTTTACTCAACATTTCTACTTGTGAATCTTTGACATTTGACTCATTTCAGTAAATAAACGTCAAATGTCTTATTGTCGTTTGACGAGTATTTATTTTTCACAAGGTAACACATGAGATGTCTCACTCTATCAGACTGTCTGCTAGGATGACACGCTTTTAACTGATAAACACGTGATCACTATTCCAGGTAAAAACTATCATGAGACAAATGCAAACTTAATATAAGGAATAATATCACTGGACGGTGTAACAGTTTGTCAAGGAGAAGAAACACATCGTGTTGTTGCAATGAAAGACAATGAATGACACCCAATGAAATTATTACAGTGATTGAGTGAAATTTACTTTAATGTTCATGATACAGACAAATGGACAATGAGTCAAAAGAATTACGCAATGTATGTTACATTATGATCTGATTGCATATGTATGTAATGAATAATCTTAAAATTAATATGAAATTGGTAATGTTTACGAAGTATACACTTTCATCCAGTGCTTGATATACAATACAGTATACTTCTAAAATGTCTTCATCAAAGTCTGTGAAGATAAACCTTCATATTCAACAGTGGAATTCGGTTGAATGGTTATCTCGCCACTCATTTACATCACAGGTGAACAAGACACATGATTTCGAAAGTGAGAATCATCGTGTAGTAGCCAATTCCCATAAATCTGAAACAAAAATACGAAAAAATTGTTGCATGATAGCGAAATTTAACATATTATGAAACCATTATAGTAATTGCGTGGAGACAGACTTTCAGACCAATGAAATATTCTGTTGTTTCGTTGATTTAACAAGATTTACAGGTGTGTACTGACATTTGAGGTGATTCGTGTTTTCCAGTTCAGATATCCACCTACTCACATGACATCACACTTCGTGTGTTGAATTCGGATGTACTCAGAAAAGCTGATTGTCATTTACTTCCATATCAACAGAGTCTATTGTTGTCAAATCTTTCCTCACTTATCCGTCATCGTCTTAAGAGTCATTCTGATAGAATTCAATTTTCTCATTTTTAATTCCCTTACGGTAATGGATGGTGACTGGTAGTGAAATCGAGGATGCGCATTTCGTCCCATTCGAGAATCGTCTTGAGATGTACCTTCACTCCTCAGTGCGAAAGTCTCTTCCTCATGAAACTCTAACGTAGGACCCATTGCTTCAGATGGCAAATCCTTTGCTTAATTATTTTTTGTTTTATAAATTCCAATTATGCACAAGACACATCAGTAAACAATGAATATTCTTTCGAATAATATTTTTATCAGGTACCACATTCTTAAGTAACATCCAATCGTTGACATCAAAATAGGAATAGATATAGTCGAATAGATTGTTGATGGATTCCAGATCAGGAAATGCGCAAGTTACAATACACGTGAGAGGAACGCTGAATTCAACAGTGAATATCAAACATCAGTGGTGATTTGCGACAATAAATGACCGGTACTGAATGGTGACGACTGGGAGTCTAATGTTGCATTCAGTGTTACATCTATGCCTGTTATTAGATGTAATGAAAAAGACTTGTAGTCGAGGTGAAGAAATTAAGAAGCTCATTTCAAATGGAAATATGCTCTAAGGATGTTGCCTAGTAAGGCAATATAAGCTCCGCAAGTAGACTATCAAGTCGTTAGAACACAACTACATTGAAATGCATATTGATGGATGCATATGTTGTGAACTGCAGCTTACTAAAAATCCACTGGTCTATACCTCTTCGAATTTTGATTTCAATTAATAGATGTCAATTAAAATACGATGATGTTTCGAATAACTATCACTCTTTCACTATGATAGATACACAACTGTAGTATGTGATAAAGAATGTGTCGAAAAGTATATTTTTTTTGTATCCACCAATCAGGCTGTTGGAACTCCATACAGTCATCTTCAATCAGTTGCAGTTTAGAATGGAACTGAGGGACAATATCCACGAAGCATTTTCTGTAATGATTTGATTCTATATTTCGCTGTTTATTTTTGCAGTGAATGTATCATCATTATCCACTCTGGTTTCCTAAGTAAGACCTTCTCTATCATCGATTGTGCATGAAAGCTAATACAAAACAATCCAAATAAACTTTCAACTCATTGAAAACCCTTTCAAACAATCTATTGTCTTCCCATAAGTTATTTTCCCATATTGAGAGATGATGTTCAACTTTTCAGCAAGAATTCTCTCACATAAATCTCACATTACCATGTGAAATGAAGTTTTTCTGATGGATATATCAAGGAACGGAAATCGATTTACAAATGCAACAGTCATTGATAAACATTATCCATGGCTTAGTAAATATTCACTCTTACCCATGAATTCTAAATATATTGAGAAATTCAGAAGATTATAAAGAGAATAGACGTGATTCTACAATCGTATTCGTATTCTATGATTCATATCTCTCTACCAGGTCCTGAATACTTTAATTATTCCAACCAAATATTCGGTGTATCTCAGTGAAACGAATGAGACAAATGTAACGTGATTAACGAGAATAAGGAGTTATCTCAAATGATTTATCACAATATTATGACGCTCAAATTCTACATAAGTCTTGATCTTTCCAATCCCTCTGTCAGAGTACTTCTGTCAATTGAAATTAAACCCCACTGAGCTTAAGCTTAACATAACTGAAGAAGGAAGTGCACTGTATTTTCTTTACAAATCACTCTGTACGGTTTCATTCACCGCACTCATTACCTTCCATGACCCATCTGGGTTAAAATATGATGTGCAGCTATGATAATCCCAATTAACTCTCACTCACATCATTCAAAGATGAATTTTATTTTCTCATGCATTTCAGTTTCTTTAATAAATTTCAACAGAACTGGCATCTTTCATCCATTTCTGTCAATTCTCATTTACACGTGAGACAGTCATGTCCTGCATTTCAATGAAGTAAGTTAGTTATTCATATATGTGACTATACCACAGGATCACTATTTTACCACTCACCTTTGAGCTCTGATTGGAATGAAGTTAAAGGATTATTTAATTGATTAAAAAAGCCCATTAAAATTTTCAAAAGAATAGACACGGAACAAACAGTACTCTTTTCGATAAATTCATTATCAGGTTCTACAATTATATATACATTATAATGAATGAATGAATTAGTCTTATGAACAACATTAATGCTGTTTAAATAACATCAAATCAATAATATTGACTGTGCGTCAGTGGCACAGCGGTTAGCATCCTCGCCGACCATGCACATGGTCCGGGGTTCGACCACCGGCAAACGCACTCCTTTACCTCGGTAAGCCAGTAATAGAACTGGCAAAGAGGGAAGGTTGGGCATGTGGCTAGCAACCCCATCCTGTAAAAATAAACACTGCTACAGAAACTTCAAGCCTCTAGCTTGAAGCCCTATGTTCCACTGGGAACATGAAGGAATAAAAAAAATAATATTGATAGATTACAGCTGAACAGCATCAACATAAAATAGGCTGAATGTCAGAAGAATTGTGAAAGATAATAGCACAAATTCATGATTTTATAGTTTCTACTGAGGGCCAGGGCAGTTGTAGGGGCCGGACTTGTTTCTTTTGAACACAGAGCACTGGTTGTTTGAGGCAAATTGCAATAGCATGCGAAACTTCGACGATTTTGGTAATTTTTGAGCAACAGGTTTATTATAGAGAAGGATTTTTCTACGCTGGCTTTGTGACCGGTTTGCACCAGATGGTCTTATATCGAGCTGCTAATAGTTTTAACTACATTATTACTTAGCCGTAGTGGGATATGTTCTCGAGCACGAAAAATCAAGTTCCTAGAGCAATGGCCAATATTACTCGCCCTCACAAGCGCAGTTGAATTGATAGATACAATTTGAATTGGCTAGTCTAGGTACTTCATCTTTCAGTCAAGGTAGCACCATCGATCGTGTAGAGAATAATACGTGTATTTCGCCAGCATTAAAAGTTCTTTGAACTGATTTTCTTAATTTCTTCGTAATTATCTCGCTTGGTATATCGCCCATGAATTATAGTCATATACATAAAGGCTTCTTGTTTACAGACAGTGAGTAGTCCTTTTCCGCTTTCTTTGTCATGTGTTTCTTGATATATTTTTCACGATAACCATTTTCGATCAAAGTATCATATACCATGCTTAATTCATCTTCAATTACTTCCTCTGAACATATAGCTCTAACTCTGTGCCTGAGGGTCTTCACTAAATTTCTTTTGTAATTGATAGGAAAGAAGCTGTGAAAGTGTGTATATTGTCCTGTCCAGGTGACATGAAATGTGAGTAAAATATTTCTGGCTCCTGTATTTCGTACCACTGAAATTGTTTCACTCACACACTCTCTCTCTCACTATCTCACTCACCTCTTTATATGTGATGCTATGCTGATCAAAGAAATAAGGACTTGGCTCACAAGTTGATATTTTCTATAGCGCTAGTTAATCTGTTCCCAAAGGATAGATTGATGGAAACATTCACTGAATTTAAGATCCCAGAAGCCTTACACCATTTGAATTTAGCAGTATTTACACACTGTTCACATTTCGCATACAAGCTTATACCAGTTTTGTTTTACTTTCCATCATTCTGATGCCCAGTATGCATAGGTGCATCGCATAAATCGATTTTTAAACACGCTTGACATTTTGAAAATGACGTCGGAATCAGTTAACGCTCCTATGCATTCTTTAGACTAATTATTTAACAATTTGCCTGTTAAATCAGTTAGAATTCGGGAAGCAAAAATGACGTGAATTAGTAAGCATTATTGCCACATAACTGTCTCAAATATGGTATACTTTCTACTATATTGAAGTGGATTTCTTAATTCTCATTATCGTATTCCATCGTTCAGCGTTTCATCTGTCGAGCATCAGCGGTAGTTATGAAAATTTCAAGTAATGTGGAGAGAAGTCGTCAAAGATAGCTGCATTACTCGTGAAAATCATAGTGGAATCACGATGTCAATCGATGAGAGTATCCATGGGCTTGCGAAACAAATAATTCCCATGAAATGATTAGTCACACTACTGTTCTAAAATGTACTAATATACAGGTAGTTCACCACTTTGCAGTATTTATCTGTCTGTTAGACTGGATCAGCACATAAATTTTGAAAAATCCTCCTGTTGTATTTCAGGATAGAATTCGTGAACTGAGCGTGGTATAAAGTCTGATCACTGTTTCCAGGAGAAATTTCAAATATCATGTTGCACAAACTTTCATAGTAATCGTATTCAAATCAACCATTTAGCCACATATTCCTGACACCAAATTCGATACTCTTATACAGGATAGGCGTTTTAGAAATCTAAATTGCTTATATATGCGGAGATAAGTGCACTTTATACAATTGACTTACGCGTTACCTCTGAAATGTGAATTATAATTTACTTGAAATGTGGTAGATGGAATTAAAGCCTTGTTATGTCGAAATGGAATTTTCAGAAGGCATTATGGTGATGCAGTTCCCTATCTAATTTGAGAATAAGTGATTTTATTTGTCAGCTATCCTACTGATGATGAAATGTGGTTTTCATGATTGGATGTCGAAGCATATTTTTAAATGGCTAAATTGACACTCCAGTGGTGCATGATAACTATTGGTTCATAAGTTCATTACTCTCAAATCTGTGTGGAGATCAACAGCACTCAACATCAAAAATAAGATCCAGATTTTCAACTTCAGTGTGAAGTCAGTGCTAATATACGGATCAGAGACTTGTACTGAGCGTCATAAAAAGCATCTCAAACAAACTACAGACCTTCATTAACAGTTGTCTTCGCTCAGTACTCAACATCAGATGAACGGCCAGAAAAGATCAGCATCAGAGATCTCTGGCATTGAGCGAACCAACTCAGCAGGAACCGATTGTGAAACAAATATGCAGGAAGAAATGGAGATGGATTGTCCATACTCTGAGGAAACCAACCATCAAGTGATATCAATAGACAAGCCATTGCTCGAATGGAACATGGAAGGGAAGCGGCGAGTTGGTCGTCAGTGCAAGGGTGAATGACTTGGAGGAGGTTATGTGAAGAGGAGATGAAGATGTGTGGGCAGACTTGGAGCCAGGTGAAGATTCTAGTAGAGAACCGAACGCAATGGAGACGGACGGCTGAAGCCCTATTTTCCTTTAGAGATTAAAGCAAACAATAATAATACGTTTTGCGGATTCGTTTGAGTTATCTCCTTATCTTCTTGCTCCCGTTAGCTTGAATATCGAACGATGTATTGAAAATCTTTCTGACACAAAAACCTGCTAGCGAGGCAAACGGTTATGTATAGCCATATGCAGTATCAAAAAGAGCTTTCAACATTTATACTTCTCACATATGATTTATCTTGAGCGTCATTCATATCGATAGTTCAAAGAGGAATACGCATTCCTCACATTCATAAGGCATAACTCTCATAATGCATTTTGGATTTTGGATTGAGAGAGTGTCATATGGTGTGGCCGAACTACATCCTTCCGACATTCTATGTGATAACTAGTGACAGTTTTATCCGGGTGAACAAAACAGTGTTTCATTGAAGGGATGTCAGAATGAGAAATTTTATATACATCAAAAATGTGTGGCTGTAATACTTTCAACGTTGTCTTCACACTTACCTGCTAAACCTTCAATGCAGGGGAAACAATTAATCAAATTATTTCTCTTAATCAGGTCTTAAATTCGACGTGTTAAGTATTTGTCGGTTATATTGAGGTTAGGCGTCGAGTGCTGGGTAAGGAGGGGAAATCAGTCGACGAGACTGTGAAATTACATCGACTGAGATGGTTAGGACATATGTTACTTATGCCTAGTCATCGCCTTACTCGACAATGGGCAGTGTTAGACTCTGACATAGGGTCAGGCTGAAAAAGAGCTAGCGGTGGTCAAACGAAAACATGGCACCAGTCAATAGAATCTACAACAGTTAGTCTAAGCCACGTAGGAAGATGTAGACTTCCTGGTTGAGGTCTTCGGGACAGTTAAAACCAATGGTTGGAAACAATTGGTGACATGGCTCAAAATCGTTCTCAATGGCTCGTGCAGATGCATTCACTCCTTGTGACTTATGATTTCCAATGAAACTATACCTTGGTTTCACACCTCTGTTTACTGTCTATATTATGAATTTCTCTCACTTTCTTTTCTTCCTTTGTGTGCTACATGGTGTGTGGCGACTTGAACTGCCGTCAAAACCGACCGACCGATTTGTCGGTTATGTGTTCAATGACAATAATCTGAGTGAAAAAATCACGCCTAATTACATCTAACTCACCAGTTAACCATGAAGAGAGATATGTGAAATAGATTTCACTGATAGCCACTGACAAATATGCCTATAACCAATGTCTCACTACCTACATGTTTGACGAGTTGGTGCAAATGACACATCCCAGTTCTGTGTTGAATAATTAACAGATTTAAACTGTCTAACTGAGGAATTCCTACTTTCAACAGAAAAGTCTCAATCAACTTGAGAACTGGTGAAAACAAGCAGTAAGTACTGGGTAGCTGTTTCGTCTTACTTCGGGACTGAATGACCTAAGACTTCTAACTTTACTGACTAGTGATTTTAGCACGACTGGCACAAGCCAGTGTCATCTGCGAGTATTTCTCTTGTTAGCATTAGATTCCTGTCATTTACACTTAAATGTCTAAGCAATTCACTGAATACTCAAGTTTATGAAATAGCAACTGAATCACTTACTCCTTTTCTGAAAGGGTAGAAAATTTGCGAAGAAAGCATTTGAAGATATTTTGCGTGTTCTATTTTAATGCAGCTAGGAAGTTATGTGGCTGACTGATAAACTAAGTTATATTTGATAGTGATGGATACAAACAACAACTGCGTACACAGGAAATCATTCCTGGAATATCCTCCAAATACAAACACTTCAGATCATTTCAGAAAATGGATTCCCAGAGTGTTTTGTCAGTGAAAACGAAGTTGATTATGGTTGAGTAGACAAAGGTGTGTTTGCATTTGTTTGCTACTCTGAAAACTACTCACTAGCCTCATTTGTCCCGGTGAGCTGATTGCAATCAAAATTATCGGGTTGAACTATGTATTCAAAATGATTTAGTTACCAGATTTCAATTGCCCTGATGACATAATTCACCATCATTAAGAAGTTGTCCATCTACCCAAGAAAAACATTTCGTCAGTGATTCAGACTTTGGATCTTAGGAAACTACATCATGTCAGAAATTCACTTCTAGTAATGTAGACATGAGTGTCTCCATGAAATGTCAGCATAAGTTGCTAATTGTACGTCATTCTGATCAAACTCTGCATTCAATACCACCTTACATAATTGAAATTTCACTCATCTCAAGAGAACTGATGAAATAGCCTGAAGTGGTGTCATTATGATCTCATGTTTGTTAGTGCTATTCTCAAGTTGATCTATTCCATCTTGTGAGTGTTTTGGAAATCAGATCGCCACCCAGGACACCAAGATAAATTATATGAGGATTCGTTGTTTCCGATTGATACTGAGGTGTAGACATTTTCTTTTTTTTCTTTCACGTTCCCCAGTGGAACATTGGGCTTCAAGCTAGTGGCTTGAAATTTCTTGAGCAGTGTTTATTTCACAGGATAGGGTTTCTAGCTTTATGCCCAACCTTTCCTCTTCACCAGTATTATTTCTGGCTTAGGGAGGTAAAGGAGTGCGCCGGCCGGGGATCGAACCCCGGACCCTATGCATGCTCGGCAAGCGTCCTAACCGCCACCGACGCGTAGACATTTTCTATACCAACAATAACATTTAATAAGAAACAGTGACTGACTCCTCAGTGCAATGACAACAAACAGTGGTGAAGTCATCATGAGTATTCAGAAGACACTGGACCTTCCACTCAAAAGATTAAATGCAAATAAACTGTTCGTTATTACTCCATGCAATGGTATTTCCCTACACTACCGCATTTATGACTCAAAGCTGAATTTTATTTGGGTGTTTCCCAGTGTTACTCACGAAGCTCTACCTGCTGAATGTAAGTTCTGCTCACTTTTTGCTCTAACGTTGCACTGCGTTCACTGAAACTTAAGTTCTCAGAGTCACCACACATCTGATTTACTTTACATGCTGATTTTATTAATGAAATGCCCCAAAACAGTTAAAATAGTCTCAACATTTCTGGTTAACATTGACATCTGTTGATTGATGACGAAAGGCTTCAAGCCTGTGTCAACCCTTTCTTTGCCGGAGCTAAATCATGACTCAGATACTAATTCTTCGGGAAGTTGGTTTCAAAAATTAATGGTACAGCACTTCACTTCTAAATATTTACGCGGCAAGTACCATCTTTACTGTCACCTTCAACTACACAGTGTATTCATATGTAGATGTGCATATAGTTATGAGTAAAAATGGAACTTACCCAATTCAACTTGAATGCAGTTAAAAGCATAGTACTTCACAAAGATGTGACCTCATACATACATAGCATCTGTAGCTGCTACATGCAGTACAATTACATAATCTTGACAAATATGAAAATGAATTTGCTTAAGTTATTTTAATTTCAAAATATCAACTAAGAATTTACGGTCCCTAACACATTTGTTTGTTTATTAGGTATATCACACAGTGAAACAGTATCATTTACTGGATGACATAGTTTCGAACAAAATTTATTGTTCATTATCATATCAATTGTAATCACACGACTTTGACACTTGAGTTTTATAGTTTTCTTTTTTTCCTCCCATTTGTCCTAGGGGTAGTAGAATTTTCCAGATATCTGGAACAGGTGATGGATCATTGCTATTACATGTATTTGTAGTTGATTCGATAAAAAAAGCTTCTGTTATCAATCTCTCCCTCCACCCTGTTACACTAGATTTTAAAACTGTCATCTTATCCCATCCTATTGTATGGTTGTGTGTGACTGCATTTAGTGCTATACCTGAACTATTCTCTAGATTTCTTATCTTATTCGTTCAACCAATCTAGATTTTGCTAAGTTTTTATGTTCAGCTAGTCTGACTGCCCCTGTTCTACTAGTTTGACCTATGTATTTGACCTGACAATCATTGCAGGCAGAGTATAAGTTAAACTAAATTGTTTTGTTTTAAAGGCTCTACAGGATCCTTTAACCGAAAAGCTTGTTTCTAATTGAGTTTGTGGGTTTGAATGCCGTTTTTATTCCTGCCTTGTTAAGAATTCTGCGTAAGGTTTCCGAGGTTCCTTCCTTGTATGGAATTACTACTGATGATTTAGATTTCTTATTATTGGCGTCGTCATTAATATTATTATTATTATCACTATTATCATTATCATTATTATTGTTATTATCACTATCACTGCTATCATTATTTATTTTATTTTTACATTTCCTTACATATTTCCTGACTAATTTTTCCGGGTAATTATTAAGTTTCAAGGCTTCTTTTATGTGTATCAGTAATTCCATACAAGGAAGGAACGTCGGAAGCCTTATGCAGAATTCTTAACAATGCTGGCAGGAATGAAACTGACTGGCATTCAAACCCACAAACTTAATTAGAAACAAGCTTTGCCGGCTAAAGGATCCTGTAAGCCTCTAAGGCAAAACAATTTAGTTTATCTAATACCCTGCTGGAATGATTGTCAGGTCAAATACATAGGTCAAACTAGTAGAACAAGGGCAGTCAGACTAGCTGAACATAAAAACTTAGCAATATCTAGATTGGTGTAATGTTGAATATGCAGGACAATGACCTCTAAGATGTATTAGGTTAGAAGATGACTGCTACTTCAAATTTACCAAATATCAAAAATATATAAGTGGGTGGTACGTTTATCGTCGGATTACTTCAATCAATTCGTGATTTCATTAAAAAGAGACCAATTAGTCACCGTTTGGTCAACACTAGTATTAGTGCAGGCCAGACAACTGATAACCATTACACAAACTAATAATCAACCCCCACTGTGATAGTGACATCAGATCTCACGTGAATTTTTCATGAAACATGAAGATAGAAGGAGCTTGTTGCAACAGTTATCAACGAAGTTATTATAATTCTGTAATGACTTATTTATATTATTATTATTGTTCCCTAGGGTTCCTAGTGGAACATAGGGCTTCAACTGCACGTCTCCACTTGCTTTTGTCTTCTGCTGTACTTTTCACCTTCATGTTAGCGTTCATGTTAGTCCATACTGTTTCAACTCTCCTTCACACGATATCCTCCATGTCACCTTTGCACTGACGTCCCACTCGCCGCTTCCCTTTCGGGTTCCACCCGAGCAATGGGCTGACGCGCGACGTCACCCAGTGGCCTCCTCAGCGAGTGTCCAATCCATATCCACTTTCTCTTGCATATTTGTTGAGCTATTGGTTCTTGTTTTGTTTGTTCCAATAGTTTCTTGTTAGTGATTCTTTCTGTCTATCTGATCTTCAGTATAGAACGCAGATAGTTGTTGATAGAGGTTTGCAACCAGTTGGAAATATTCTTTGTGACCCGCCAAGTTTCTGTTCCGTAAAGAAGAAATGACTAGACGTTTGTATTGAAAATCCGAATTTTGTTGTTGGTGCTGAGTGACAAAGATTTCAGTTTGATGAATGTGTTTCTCTCCTTCCCGATTCTCGATTTGACACCCTCGTCGGTTCCTCCTGTAGATGAGACAATGCTCCCTAGATACATGAATGACTTATTTACTAATAATGGAACATCATTGAAGCTATCTTAACTTTAAAACTTACGAAATGGATCTAAAAGAAGCAAGTTGAAAATGATCAGAAAGCTACAACAGTGAGCCATATCAAACTATGAAGAAAATATGGTAAAAAATACAATGAAATTCTTTATTTGAACAGCGTTTTTGAACTCTGTGTTTAGCACATTCAAGAATTCAAATGCGGTGACTGCTCCAGGTGGCTGACAACAATTTCTACACGCCTTTCCTCAAGACCGTCTCCTGGTCTGTCTACTGTTCACTGCTTGAAACTTTAGCAAACGAATAAGATTGATCTCTAGCTATATTGACTGTAATTATGGATCTGTTAAACAGGCAAGATGTTCTAACAAGTCCTGATTACCTCATAAGATTAGTTATTTGGTTGTGTGTTTGTGAATTGGAGAAATGTTCTTTGATTGATAGAAGTCATGAATTGTATTAAGGCTTTCTGAGCATGAATCAAATAGTAATTTTCGGAGAACATGTCACTCGTGATTGAAGCAAATCACAACGTACATTAGGAGAAACGTGGTTGACACTCACACCTCTCGCCTATTATCATTTGCAATATACACCCTTAAAAAGCAATGTGCTTCTTCAATCCATTCAAGGAAACCTCCTTTTTTGAATAGACACCAGAGTGGATGAAGTGCATTTCCCATTTTAATCAATCCCATATCTTATGACAAAGCTTGAAAATTCTCAACTTAGTCAAACCATCGGTCATTTTGACATTTATAAAAGATACATAGACGACACTTTCGTTATCTGCGATAGAAATGTAATTCTTGATGATGTCTTATTTGCTTTCAACAACTGCCATCCTTCTTTACAATTCACCACAGAAAAGGAGTCCAAACTAAGTATTCCCTTTCTTGATGTGTGCCTTAGCAGACGTAATGATGGATCTCTCAAAAGATCTATCCACCGGAAACGCACCTGGAACGGACAACTAACTGATTTTTACAGTTGGATGCCTATTTCCAGGAAAAGGAACTTAATTCATTCGCTCTGCTCTAGGATAAGGAAAATTTGTAGTTCTGTTTCCGTTGACTCAGGACTTGACTTCTTAAAAGCCACCCTTGCAGAAAACGGTTACCCTAACCGATTTATTGACAGCAACATGAAAGATAAGCAGTCTAAACTGGTCACCGACACAGTTCCAAAGAAAACCTTATTCATGAACTTGGAATTCAAAGGTGATCAAGCTTCAGATATGTTGAAAAATCGTCTCTCTAAATCAGTCAGTAAGACGTTCTATGCAGCAAAATTACATATGACGTTCACTAGCCGCAAGTTGTTCTGGACCTCTGTAAAAGATAAGCTCCCCCGTCAGGCCTCCTCCATGTGCATCTATCAGTTCACCTGCTCTTGTGGAGCTAGGTACATTGGCCGTAGTCAGAGGACGCTTTCCACACGGATACGAGAACATATTCCGGCATGATTTTACAAGAGAGAAAGTAAGTGTGTGCGAAGCTCCATTCTAGAACACCTGATCGACTTCTGTCACTCTGTCAACCCTGACCATGATTTTAAGATCATACATAGAATCCATGTTAACTTCCCGCGTTTTCTTCATTACAGACTCCTAAAGACAGCGGAGGCATTGGTAATTCATGACTTTAAGGCACACCTTTTTGTACAAAAGAAGTATGTACAATTCCTACTTCTGCCTTGGCCGTAGAGGGATAGACATTTATTTATTTTGTTTATTTAGTTATTCTATGTACGTTTCCCTTATTACTATTATTATTATTATTATCAATGTTCTTATTACTATTATCACTCTGAATCTTTTTCACTTGACCCACTTGACATTTTAAACCTAAAATTATTTATTTTTATTTTTACATTATTGAATTCTGCCTTATCGAATTTCACACCATGTTATGTAACATTTTATATTCCTCTACTGATCTTATAATTATGCATCCCTTTCCAAAATCTATACACCTTATGTATTATTCTATATACGACATTAATTATTGTGCCACTTGACATTAAACTATGATTATAATCACAAATATTTTAATTGCATTTCATACTATTATTATTTCATGTATTCACACCTTTGACCTAATTCCCTCACCGGATTTAATTTCTTTAAAAAAACCATATATATACGATTGTACACCTTGATAACAAATTCGTTGAAAAGAATCTCTTCGCTGAATATTCTGTTCTTAATGCCACAATGGGAATTATTAAATTATTAATTCCCATATCTCTCCGTCATGCGAACACCAAATCAGCTGGTAAATGATTCCTGATTCATCTGTAATTGTAGGCTATGCAGATTTCAAATCACAAAACTTACCTGGTCTCAGATTTAATTCAGGTTCTTTCACTGAAATATGCATTGAAATACGTAACAGCCATACAACAGAAGTACCAATGTTATTCAATACACATCAATTTGTGGATAAAGGAGAAATTTATACATCAATATGGTAGCTGCAACTCAATCACCTCAATCACTAAACTTGCATAGGTTACATTGCAACAGTAACTAATATGAATAGTTTGTACTTGATACGACGATTACTCAGATATCTCACGAAAGTGCACCCCTTCATGAAGTGTCATTCTAGGCGGATATATGCACAAATGAATTGTATTCTCACGAAAAATACGAAAATAAGCATATGATTTCGTTAGATGTTTGTTCATTTGTTCACAAATGTACCACTAGTAGACACTATCTGCTATCTATGCGAGTATATTGATTCAAATAGCATGAACATTGGCTTATCAACTGAATATCTTAAACAACTATTATTGAGATGCACACTGAATGTACAATTTAGATTTGATGATGTCATCTACAATCAAAGGGATGGAGTTGCAATGGACCGCTCTTAGCGGACGTCTTCATGGCTAGCTTAGAGAATGGCCCACTAAAGGAAACCATCGGTAGTTTGTTTATGTATAAAAGATATATAGATGACACTTTCATTGTATGTGACGAAAACTCTTCAACTGCTGAACTTCTTGGAATATTTAATGGTTTTCACCCATTTTGCTCTTCACGGTCGAAGAAGAGTCGAATTCCTCATTTCACTTCCTTGATGTTAAGCTAGATAGAAGAGAGAATGGCATGCTGTTAAGGTCGATTTACCGAAAGCTAACATTCACTGGGCAGTACACAAACTTCAGCAGTTGGGTACCGTTAGGGAGAAAGAGAATTCGTAAAATCTGCTCTGCAGAGACAATTGATAGGGAACTAGATAACCTTCGATGAAATCTCCTTAACAATGGTTATCCTACAAGATTTATCGAACGTAACATCAAGAAAGAATCCTCCCCTAGACAAATCACAGTGCCAAAGAAGAAACTGTTTATGAGTCTGGCATTCAAATGTGACACCATTTCGGAACTGATTAAAATTCGTTTATCTAAATGTATTAAACGCACTTTTCCTGCAGCTGACTTGCAACTAGTTTTTACCAGCCGAAATATGATTAGACAATGCGTCAAGGATAGATTACCGCTTTTGTCCACATCTATGCGTATTCACTCTTTTACTTGCTCTTATGGAGTTGTTTATATTGGACGTTGCAAGCGTAATCTCTTAAAACGTGTAGCTGAACACTATCCAGTCTGGTTAATGAAAGGCGAACGTAGAACTGCGAAGTCGTCTATTTGTGATCACCTGTTAGAGTCAGGTCATTTAGCCCCACGTGATTCATCTTTCAAAGTTATCTACATGGCAAAATCGAATCGATCCAAAAGTTTACGTTTTCTTCACTTATGCATAGCCGAAGCTTTAGCTATACATGAACAGAAACCTAAATTATGTGTTCAAAAACGTTTTGTCAAACCCCTTTCTTTACCTTGGTCATAGTAATGTTCTTTCTAGTTTTTACTTTATTTTATTTTACCACTTGAATTCTTTCCACTTCACTTCACATCTTCATTCTTATCGTAATCGTACTCCTAATTTTTTTAAAATTTTTAGACAACACTTGACATTTTTAAAACATTTTTGATTTCAATTCACTTATAAAACAATCTTTAATAATTTTGTAATTTATCCACTTCAACTCTACCCCTTATAACATTTTAATAATCGTTATTCTTATCACTTATATATGTATATTGACTGAGCAATTATTTAGTGCCACTTAATAACCTTTTTCTGTAATATAAATACGACTGTACAGCTTGAAAATGAAGTCGTTGAAAAGAAATTTCTTCGCTGAACAAAAACTGTAATTTTTACTTATGAATTGCATTCTGACAATTCTATATCTACTGAATGTATCAGTAGCAAATCAAGTTAATGCGAAAGTGATCAGACTTTGGATAACGATTTTTCGGTGGCTGAATGATAGTACTATATCTTGTTTGTCTTATAACGTTGAATCATGTGTATATCACAGTCATACGTTTGCACAGTTATACTTCTGGGAACATCATTGCTAATTGTAACAGAAACAATTTCATGCAGAGTTTAATTCACCCATTACTACCTCGTTGCAGACGCCGTCTCTGACGTAGACGTGATATCCGACTTTCGACCAAAGGGCGTGTGTACTGCTCAACAGTCCGCTCCGTCCTCCTTTATGGCTGTGAGACCTGGCCATTGAGAGCAGAAGACATGAAAAGATTAGCTGTCTTTGATCATAGGTGTCTTCGTTCTATCTCCAGAAAGAAGCGGTATAGTAAGGTGAGCAATATTGAGGTTAGGCGTCGAGTGCTAGGTAAGAAGGGGAAATCAGTCGACGAGACTGTGAAGTTACATCGACTGAGATGGTCAGGATATGTGTAACGTATGCGTAGTCATCGCCTTCCTCGACAAGCAATGTTAGTTGATTTATGGCCAGGCTGGAAAAGAGCTAGTGGCGGTCAAACCAAAACATGGCACCAGTCAATGAAATCTACAACAATTAGTCTAAGCCACGTAGGAAGGTGTAGACTTTCTGGTTGGGATCCTCGGGATGGTAAAAACCAATGGTTGGAAACAATTGGTGACATGGCTCAAAGTGATCGCTCTCAATGGCGCAGATGCATCCACTCCTTGTGACTTATGATTTCTAATGAAACTGTTTTGTTCTTCGTTATTACTATACCTTTGTCTCACACCTCTGTTTTCCGTCAATATTATGCATTCTACCCATCCCTCTTTACTGCTCCCCATTAATCTTCCCTGGACTACTTAAGAAAGACTTTGCTTCGCTGCATAGGGCACTAAAACCTGTTAGTAGGGGAAGTGGGATTTCGTTAAACCAACTGGTTAACACAATTGTGGATAGACATATAATGTCATGTAAGAAACTAGCGAATTCTATATTGTCAGACCCCGAACACCCTCTCCATACGCAGCTCCCTCCTTGCATTTCATCTAGTAGAACTAGAAGCAACTATAGGAAGCTATATGCCAGGACTACCAAGTATAAAAACTCCACAAAACCTTATCTGGCACAGCTGTTATGTGGTGAGAAAACTGTTAGGCATGACACGATCAACTTACTGCGGCACTCTAACAAATAGTTCCCATTAGCTTTTGTTCTCCTTTCTTTGTTACTATTATATTGTTGCTCATATATTCTATTACAGACTAATTTTATATATCATATCCTGTGGTGCATTGTTTAAATATGTGAATGCAACGCTGTTCTTTTTTATTTCTTTTATTTCTCTTTTTTCTTTTTGTTGTTGTTGCTTTATATTTTTAAATCCTTATAAAATTTATGAGGTAATTAGATGCAATATTGTAATGAACGCTGAAAATTCCATACCTGTACCACAAATACTGTTTGGAATAAAGCCATTATTATTTCTTCTACTTTCTTCTTTTGCTATGTGTGCTACAAGGAAGGAGTGTGGTGACTTGAACTGCCGCACATATGTGCAAAGTTCTACGTCAAAAACCGACCTCGTTGCACAATATTCAAGCCATCTCTTATTGACAAAGTTTAAAAAAAGATTTTCTAGAAACCATTGCAGTTAACTCAGTGGATACTTTACTAATTTTGCTGATCTTCACAAAGCTTGTTAACTCGTCTTTATCCTCAAGTTCACCCTGTTATGATGTAATAATACTTCCATTAGGATTTCTTCCAGTCATCACTGATTACAAAAAAATGAAATCTCAGAATGAATCCAGTGAATTTGGGCGTATCTTAGAAGTGTAGATTTAATATTCACAGTGATAATAAAATACGTTACAATATATATGCGTGGAAATGAAAGTTTATGATGTTATACCGACTTATTGAATACATGTCACGTACCTGGTGAAGCCTTTTCTAAACGTGTAAAGAAACATTTTTGAACGAAACTGAAACGTAATCATAGTAATGGCAAACACTGATTCGTTAGCATTTGAGTGAATTATCAATGCTGCATCACTTTGTTTTGTCAGCGAAAACCGACAAACTGGTTGAAGAAGCAGCAAAGACAGGACTGACTCCAGGTGAACATAGACAAGACGGAGGTTATGAAAATAACCAACCAACCAACAACAACAACAGCAACATCTACCGCCAATCACCATCAACAGGAGGGATTTGAAAGAGGTTACTTCATTCACTTATCTAGGGAGCATTGTCTCAACTACAGGCACATGGAACGGATGAGGATGTCAAATCGAGAATCGGTTTGGCGAGAAACACATTCATCAACCTGAAACCAATCTGGAAATCTTCGTCACTCAGCATCAACAACAAAATTCGGATTTTCAATACAAACGTCAAGTCAGTCACTTCTTCTATACGGATCAGAAACTTGGTGGTGGGTCACAAAGAATATTTCCAACAGCCTGTTGCAGACCTTTGTCAACAACTGTCTTCGTTCTTTACTGTAGATCAAATGGCCGGAAAGAATCACAAACAAGAAACTATGGGAACAAACAAATCTGGAAACAATCGCCCAACAAATATGCAGGAGAAAAGTGGAGATGGATTGGACACTCGCTGAGGAGCCCGCTGGGTGACATCGCACGTCAGGTCAATGCTCGAGTGGAACCTGAAAGGGAAGTGGCGAGTGTGACGTCCAAGGATGACATGGAGTAGATCTTGTGGATGGGAGTTGAAACAGTATGGATTAACATGGATGCAGGTGAAAAGTACAGCAGAAGAGAGAATCAAGTGGAGACGTGTGGTGGGAGCCCTACGTTTCACTAGGAACCTAAGGGGAACAATAATAATATATAATAATAATCAGAATATAGAACACCGTTTGGCTTTCAATATAACAAAATGACACATTGAAAACCTCACAGAAATATTTCTTGCTGTTCTAAGTTACTTATAAATATGCCTTTAGTGAAATATTGCCAAAGGTCTCCTTATCTGACTCCCCAGTAGAAAATAAATCGTGATGATGACTACGTGCTGAATACCGCAAACCTCAGTGTATTCTCTTTTTTTGCATAACATCACCTGCTTCGGGTAATGCTACTTTGACACATTTATTCCCCAAGCAAGCAAACACATAACTCACCAGGTGGCTTTGGCACTGTCGCTACCTGGGCGGCTAAAGGATTATAAGGAATAATTGATCATGCATGATCAAGGTATAAAGGTGAAATTAAACATTAAACCGGT
Source organism: Trichobilharzia szidati (assembly GCA_944472155.2). Lineage (NCBI taxonomy): Eukaryota > Metazoa > Platyhelminthes > Trematoda > Strigeidida > Schistosomatidae > Trichobilharzia > Trichobilharzia szidati. Next base: position 86,381,283 of record OX235276.1, on the reverse strand, counting down.
TGCGATAGTGGGTCAGTAATAGAATACACGCCGATCACAAACGTTGTTAGGGGCTCGATCACAGATGGCCTAACTCCTTAACCCAGTAACCAAGCAGTGTTGAGCTTTAGACTTGCAACCCCATCACGACGCAATATACACCACTGCTACTGAAATTCCAAGGCTCAAGCATCTCAACCCCCACAATAGTCCACTAGCGTCGTAAAGGATCATAATAATGAATAATAGAAAATACATTACACCCATTATGATATAAACAAAAATGCATGAGCATTCGGGATTCATTTGTGACACAATACAACAGTAGAATGTGAGTCTAGTTTGTCTCGTGGCGTGCAACAGCTAAAATATTTGAGCAAAAGTCAGTTTCATTGATTCCTCCAAACGGAATAAATTCGTGTAGGAATAGAACTTGTGCACTGTGTTCGCGGGGAGAATTACATCATGGAGAAACTGTTCATTTTGACAATGTCTTGCACTATTTTACAGTAATATTTACTGATGAAAGAATTTATTCCTGTTCATAATCCTATAAAGGTGTTCATACAACTTTACAACTTCGTATTTGCCTATTAAATTCGGAAACAACTCCATAGTTATCAACCCTATAAACACTGTTGAAGCAATACAGTAAGTGCGAGGGGATTTGAAACAACACATGTGCGCATTGCATTCTGAGGCTTCTGTTCAGCTGAAAGTAGCCAGAAGGTCCTAGGTTCGAACACCGGTGAGTGCGAACTGATGAAGAGTCCCAAACTAGGACGAAATCGATATCCAGTACTCCCAGGTTTTCCAGTGGTTCTCTAACGAATGTCAGCTCATGATGAAATCCTGTAACCATAACCAGAAATATTTCACCAATAAGGAGAAGCATTTCTTCCTGGCGAATACAAGTTCTGCTGGTTATTCGTTCCCTTCTGATGCCCAGTTGAGTATTTCCATGGCATGAAGGGTAATTATTCAACTGTATGGAGTTTCGTAGTTGGTTGGAAAAGTTTCAGTAAGTGGCTGACAAGTAGAGACACATTCGTTAGTCAGAAACATACGGAAGTGAGACTGCCTTATGATATCCAACGAAGCATATATAAATCAAATAAGTGAGTTATGATCAGTAGGTCGATTAACCGTAAGCAATATAAGTAATCGTTCCGTTGCTTTTTCAACTGTTGCGTGCAAGCGCTGAAAAAATTCTAGTTATTTAATATTCCATAAAGGATATAGGACAGTTGGTTTCAGAATTTAATGTTTTGATGGGTCTCAGCAAATTAGAGATCTCACATCTGACTCCAGCGTGTCCACTAACTGTGGTGACAACATCACAGTTAATAAAGTTAGAAGAACTGTTGAGTCACCTTTAGTCAGACAGCGTGAAATCAGAAAACCGTCAGAAAATGCAATAAGGAGCATATTTTCCAGCGAGATTCCAAGTGACTGAGAGAGGAACTGACATAAGAACAATTCATGTAATCATATATACACACCTAGATAGCATCACTAATTCAAACAGAACATATAGAATATTATGTATAACACGAACTCACTCTTGCCCACAGTTTGTGTCTCTGCCTCTTTTTCTAAATGATAATTAAAACATCTTGATCAAATACTGAAACCGTATCATAATCTCATACATTTGTTCCCCTTAATGAATTTAAACAAAGCAACAACTACAGATTTTGCAGAATAAAATGGTACCATATTTTATTTCGTCGCCTTCTCTTCAGCTGCTTACAGGGCAAAAACATTATTAAATGTATCTACAATAACAATTTATCATACTTACACAGAGTTGATTTTAAACAGAAATCAATCGATCGATATACACATACACTAATAATATATACATATATGTATATATATGCAATATTGAACACAATTCCGAGCATTAATAATCATACAAAATGAAAACTTTTTAGTATCTCGCATTAGGATGAAAAATATCCAGTTACCAGGGCAAAGAAAGACTGATAACTGCTTCTTTCTGAACGCACAAATCAGGTTTTAGGCGCTTGATGGAAAAGGCTTCGGCAAACTTAAGGAGCATTGAACTCTTTTGCTTATTGATAATTTTGAATGACTTTTCCACGTCCACCTCATGACCCGTGTCAAGAAGATGCCTGGCGATGGCACTGCCTAAAGCATTTGTTCCCTTTAGACGTAAGCTTTTTGGTACATGTTCAGAAAATCGTAGATATGCTCTTCTTTCTGTTCTTCCAATGTAACTGCTCCCGCAGATGCATGTAAATTTGTATATACAGTTGGAGTTCACATGAGAAGGATATCTATCGATTTTTGATTGCACCAGAGAGCAAGTTGTTCGAAAGACGGGAACGAGCTTAGCTGCAGGATTGGCTATGGCTAGTGATGTACTCAGCCTTCTGTTGATCATCCCTGCAATGTTTTCGCCTTTATAATCAAGCTCAAAGTAGATTGGCTTTTTTCTTACTGTGATTAGTTTTTCATTTGCGACTGCAGATCTTCCATACTTATTGATAAACCTTTGAGGGTACCCATTGCTCTTCAAAGTCTTTTCAAGAAACTCAAATTCTTCCTCTAGTTTCTCTGTAGAGCATATTCCTCTCGCTCTATAGTACAAAGTCTTGACCAGTGCTCGTTTATAGCTATTTGGACAAAAGCTATTAAAATTTAAGTATTGTCCTTTCCATGTGGACTTACGATAAATTGACTTTTGAAGACTACCGTCTTCTAGGCGTTCCATGGCGATGTCGAGGAAGTGGAACTTCCCGTCACTTTCATGTTCCACAGTGAACTTGATATTGGCGTGTGCATCATTGAATAATCTTAGTAGGTGTGTAGCATGACTATTTTTTTTTCACGCTATAAATGTGTCATCAACGTAACGACAGTAGGAAGTTGTTTCATCGACTGCATGCTTCAACTTTGTTTTCTCAAGATTTGACATGAAGATATCTGCTAAAACAGGGCTAAGTGGACTGCCCATAGCTACACCATCTATTTGTCGGTAAAGAGTGTTATTAAACTGGAATTGTACATCCATGGTACACATTAGCAGTAGGCGTTTGAATTCTGACTCTGTTAGTGGAAGCAGATCAGACTGTTGACAAATGATTTCAATGGTTTCATTGATTGGGATCATTGTGAACAAGGATGTTGCATCAAATGAGACCATGAACTTATTTGAAACGTTCATTTGATTCACGCTCTCGGCGAAATGAAATGAGTCTTTTACGGTATGCACAGCTAGACGTCGGCGAATGGGTTCCAACTTCTCCGCAAGCCAACGGGCAACCTTATGTTGAGGAGAGTTGATCATCGAAAGTATTGGTCTTAGAGGGACTTCTTTCTTGTATATCTTTGGAAGGCCATACATATATGGCAAGCGGGACCCTCTGGGTTTCAATTCATTGTACGTGTTGTTGTCAATCAAATTCTTCTTAAGAAGATCTCTCAGTACATTTGTGATGCGTTTTTCAGTTGCATCTGTCTTGTCTTTCTGGCAGTCGTCGACTTTAAACCTCAATGGGTCATTCAGCACAGTTTTCATTTTTTCGATGTAGTCATCTTTATCCATCAGTACCACTCCTGAGCCTTTGTCAGGTCGCAGTATGACAATTTTGTCATTATTTCTGAGAGATTTCAATGTCTTTTGATGCTCTTCAGAGAGGAATTTGGAATATGATGTTGGTGAAATGAGGTATTGATTTGCAACGTCGACCAACTTAGATTTGAACCAGCTCTTCTTGTCATCATCAACTGGAGTGAGGTCATTCAGCTGATAGAATAAGTTTTCAAATTGAACTGCCACATCAGTTCTTCCAACAAATTTATTTGGGATGTGGAAGTTGAATCCAAGAGAAAGTGTAGGGTTTTGTCTAGAAGAGTAGTAATCCTGATGTGGCTCTCACGATCGACTGATACGTGACACCTGTGATAGGATGAGTTAAACTCCTCGTAGACTACAGACAGGGAATTTTTCAGCAGATTCAGTGAATTCACCTGCAAAAATATATTGTTGCATCTGAGGAAAGGCAATCTGCTGTTATATAATACCTTGTTGCGTAATATACAAGACCATTTCTTCAGTGACTAAGTCATAAAATAAAGATGAAAATGAATAATGAAATCAGAGGTGACGATGATATTGAGAAAGTCAATCAGGCTGCATGGTTCTGTCACCCAATTCAGAGAACGCAACCATATCAAAACTGTAATGCTCAAATTCATTGTCCAGTTAAAAAGTACACATAAACCATGATAGATTCAATGAACTCACTAGTGTTCGGATCAGTCTTTTCTTCTTCTTTTTCTAAATGATTATGAAAATATTTTGGTTAAATTCAGTAAGCGGAAAATGGAAATAATCCATTGTAGTAATTGTAGTGGAAATATAAATGCGTCAGCATGCGTGGTTTACTTGTGTAGAATTTAGGCGATGAAATCAGCCTCTTGTGCTTTCAGGATTTAGAATTACAAAAAAATGTTCTGACTTCGTTAGAACGTTATGTTGATGTTCTGAATTCTTCCTTGAAGGATAAAATTAGCATCTCCTAACTCAAGGAGCTCAACAATTTCCATGAATTCATATAATGTAATTCGTATTCAGCGAAGAATTACTATTTACAGTGATGTCACTTTCATTATGGGTAAATTTTTATTTTGATAGAGTCTCACAGTGTTATACAGTAATATTTACTGATGACGTTTCGAGCACAATTTATTGCTCATATTCACACGACTTCCTAAATTCATTTATATAGTTCCATTGTTTTTCACTTGATTTGATTGGTAGTAATATTTTCCATATTTCGGGTATGAGTGATGAATCATTCCTATTGCATGTGTTCGGTGTAGATTCGATGAACAAGGATTCAGTAATCAACCTCTCTCTCCACCTACCTAGATTACTTTTTAGAATTTTAACCCTCTCCCACCCTATTGTGTGGTTGTGTGTTAATGCATGCATTGCAATTGCTGAGCTTTTTTCTAAATTACTTATCTTCTCTGGGTCAACCATTCTTACCTTAGCTAAATTCTTATGTTCTGACAATCTGACTACCCCTGACCTACTAGTTTGACCTATGTAGTTGACCTCACAGTCATTGCAGGGTATTTTGTAAATTATATTATTATATTATATTATTATATTCGAAAAATCCTTCAAAGTAATATACAAAATTCAATCAAACCTATCAAAGGGAGTGAAATCAAGACATTTGGGCATAGCTGAGGCGCTAGCTATCCAAAACCTCAAACCCACACTTTGTATCCAAAAGAATTACGTCCAACTCCTGTCCCTACCATGGCCATCATAAACAGGTAAGATTTTTTTAGTAATGACAATCTCATCACCTTTCTTATCTAAACTTCCTGTTTATTCATGTTATTTTAAGTTTCCTTAAACCCTGTTTACACTACCATATTTTCATACCCACTCTTCCTGTTTATTTTGTCATTTTACTATTTCTACATATTTAATCCCTGATTGCATAAACAATTATTCATCATATTAGTTTTTTATCCAAACATCCTGTATATTTTGTTATTTCTACATTTCTAACCCCCAAGTGCACAATGTCAATCTTCTTAGTTATTATAATGCTACTTTGTTCGAGCTTTACCCATCCCCCCTGTTTGTTATGTCATTTTAATTCCTAATTGTAATTTTTTATTAATTTGACCCCTAACCAGAAATTATTCTGGAACTTTCCTATCCATTTGATATAAATACACGAATGTACAGCCTAGATGATGACTTCGTCGAAAAGAAAATTTTCTTCGCTGCAATTGTCTTTTTATTAACTCCTATGACCCAATGTGTATATTCCGTAATTATATTATTTTGTCTAATTGGGTCAACTGGGTCCTTTAACCTACAGAGCTTGTCCCTGAGTGAGTTTGTAGGTTTAAATGCCATCCTAATTCCTGCTTTATTTAGAATCCTACGTAGTGTCTGAGATGTCCCCTCTTTATATGGTATAACTGTAGATGACTTATATTCTCTCTTATTTATGTTATTATTACTAGTTTCACACAGTGAACAAGTTTTATTCTTATATCGATGTCACTTTCAGCTCGTACAGTCGCAGGTATATATATATGTAAACCACACAATTCCACTGCAATATAAGAAGTGCCACGAAAGATGTATCACTAACAATGTAGGTTACAGACATCAGTTAAGCAATGCAGAAAACGCTACTTGTATTATAGAAACAATAATTAGGCTGGAAAATTGAGTGAAGCAACATAATAAACATGATTGAGTAGAACTCATTAAAAGTTGGATGGGTGACCAGTTAAGACTGGTGCTATATGCAGATTATATGTACTCGTGGCAGGTGATGTGCACAATGAGGTTAATAAATTGAAAGCCAGAATATTTCACACCAAATAATGTGACAAATTAAATCCATTGTAGTTGTAGTGACTAGATAAACGTCTTTTGCACAGGTGGACTGACACAGATTTGTGGCTGTTAGATGTCTGATTCGTGCTCTTTCAGTGAGATTTCCGCGTACCCTTTAGGTATATAGCTATGACTATGGTATGACAATATGCATTACGTTCAGAATAGAGCTGTGTATGGATCCATTTTGTCCTGTGGAAAGCTATTAGATTACATTTTTGAGTATAGGTATGGATAGATAACGCTTCATATGGCCAACATATTCAGTGCATACATATTCAGAGAGTACATCTCTGGATTAGTTACAATGAGTAAATGAGGTCAAGAAAGAATAAAATCATCTACAAATTCTATAGGATAGTTCTCTCCAGAAGGTGTAGTTTGAATAAAGCCTGACATCCTCAGAAACTGCGTATAAGAATACAGTGTTACTGTTAATTATTCGGAGAACTCCAAAGTTAATAACGTTATAAGTTTCGGAGATTCATCTATAATGCCAATCCAGGCATTAATGAAAACAAAACACGTAGATCAGCGAAGAGTCTCTTTTCGACGGCGAATTCATTTTCTTAGCTGTACAATCGCAAATATATATGTGTTATTTTGTATGTATGTGTACAATAAGTTTATCAAGCAAAAATACAATTGGTTATAGTTATTGAAACTAAAGAGGTGAAGATTGGTGATTGGAGTTATGTAATACAAAATCAGTCAAAAAAAGTAGGTGCCGGAGCTGTGCATACAAAAGAGGATTACTCAACCACTTCTACTGTCTTGGCAACAACCTTTATGATTTGATTTTTTATTTTGATGACTTAATTTTGTTTCTTTGCCTGTTCTTTAATTGCTTATGATTCTTGTATTCATTTAGAACTCTTACGTAATTTCGTATTATCTACTTTGTTTCTATGTGCACCCTGAGTAAAACCCACTCATCAAACTATTCATATTATTACATAACTTCTTTTAACAACTGTTAATGAAAACTCATCACTTTTAATTTTACCCTAATTTCATTAACACCTGATTTTCCTGACTGATTTTGTATTACATAACTCCAATCACCAATCTTCACCTCTTTAGTTTCAATAACTATAACCAATTTTATTTTTGTTTGACAAACTTAATGTACACATGCATACAAAATAACACATATATATTTGCGATTGTACAGCTAAGAAAATGAATTCGCCGTCGAAAAGAGACTCTTCGCTGATCTACGTGTTTTGTTTTCATTAAAGTTTCGGACAGTCGATTTTTGTCAGCTCTTGTGAAATCAGAAGGTACTCAGGGGATACAACAGGGAGTAAGTACCAGCGTGAATGTCAATACGAGTGAAACAGGAGCTAAGTTATGAAATAACTGCGCGAATAAAAAATTGTGTAGACGTTCATTGCATAATATATTTGTTCAGTACATGTAAAATACGTTGGCTACTCGAAACTCACTGGTATCGGTAACCGGCTTTGTTTCAACATTTCCTAAATGATAATTGTAATATCTCTGTCAGAGTTAGGAATAATCAGGTTGAAATAATAAAATTCACCGCTTGTGAGGTAAACCAAAATCCATAAACATGCCTGATTTATTTATATGTAGTTTCAATGTTGAAATATGCGTTTAATAGATGACCTATAACTACACAAACGTGTGAATATATATCGCCTCACTGATCCCTTGAATCAGTTAATTTCTTCAAAGCGATAGAGAAGTGATTCGGTGTTTAAAATGTGCATTCTTTATTTTGAGACTCCCCTTTCAGCTTTACACAACCTAGAATACACATGAGAACAATGAAATGAGGAGATACAGTCTTCTCGCTTTTCTCTAATCAGAAAGCTCTCATGATGATCTCATTCGTTGGATAGAGAAGTAAGTGGGGACAGGTCAAACACAAGCTGACAGGACCAAGGTTTGAAAGGCAAATAGGATACCAAATTGAAATAATTACTTAGGAGTAACTAATTACTTTCCTCGTCAGTTGTAATATTTTTAGCATGAAACTTCATTCATCCTTGTCCTTCGTGCTTCGATTGTTCTCAGTAGGGGGAAAAACGTGTTCTCACCTCACTACTCACTGCCTGCAGATGAAGAGATGCCTCCAAATGAAATCGGTGCATTACTTCACTGCGAATATTGCCCTACTCGCCTTCATTTTGATCAGGGGACTACAATTGATGATTGAATTCTGATGATCACATCATAAATAACTCATGAACATATATTGCTTAATATTTATCTGATACGTTTACTAATTACCAATGAAATCACAGAACTTACCGGGGATGTGATGCGTTATCGGTATAGAGGCTGCCGTAAGACGATGATAAAAATTTGCAGGAGATTAATGGTGTTAAATTACTCATTAATGCTGAACATTTTGTGAAGATAACTGATATCATGTTCAAGTGATCAGCTTGTGTTGGATTTATGCTGATCGTTGTCTGTTGTTGTTGTTCTTGTCCAGGAATCTTCATCACCTCTGTTTTCTCTATGTTCACCTGAAGTCCTATCTTTGATGCTTCTTCTGCCAAGTTGTTGCTTTTCGCTTGCATATCTTCCAGTTTGTGGGAAATCAGACATATATCATCGGTGAAGTCCAGATCCTCCAAATGTCTTGTGTGAGTCCATTTCATGCCTGCTTCCTCATTACCAGCTGTTTGTCGCATTATCCAGTCTACTGCAATCAGAAATCATGGCATAGTAGGCAGCCTTATCTTACTGCTGTACTCACTTCGAAGGATTCCGTAAGTTTCCCATTGTGGATTACTTGGCATGCAGCATTGTCGTATAGCTGTTGGATGAGATGTATAATTGTCGGTGGCACCCCGTAGTAGCGAAGTAGTTGGCAAAGCACCTCTCGATCGACGCTGTCGAAGGCCTTTTCAAAGGTCAATGAAGTTGAGATAGAGAGGTGACTGCCATTCCAAACTTTGTTCAATGATGATCCGTAATGTGGCGATCTGATCAATGCATGACTTGTTTCTCCTGAATCCAGCCTGTTCCGGTCGAAGTTTTCCATCCAGGTGGCGTGTTTGATTCTCTCCAGGATGATGCGGCTTAGTATTTTGCTTGGGATGGACAGGAGCATAATTCCGCGCCAGTTCTTGCATTGACTTAGATCTCGTTTCTTTAGCAGTTTGAATACGTAGCCTTTCTTCCAATCCTCGGCTACTTTGCCTTCTTTCCACACCTTCTCCAGTAGTGGCGTCATCAAGTCCGCTGTTGTCTCTGGATCAATTTTCAATGCTTCTGCTGGGATTCCATATGGTCCTGCTGCTTTTCCAGCTTTAAGCATCTTGATTGCCTTCAGGACTTCTGATTTCGTCGGGGGGTTGGTGTTCACTGGTAGCTCTGCCTCCGTCGTTGGTATTGTTGGGCGCGTTGTAGGTGGTGGTCGATTTAGGAGTCTTTTGAAGTGTTCAGCCCAGTGTTTCCTTTGCTCCACTTCTTTGGTGAGTGACTTTCCATTGTCATCCTTCACCGGCTTAATTTGTGTCAAATGTTTGCCCGATAGGTACCTAGTTGTTTGATCGAGTGTTGTGAGGTCTCCTTTGCCTGCAGCTTGTTCTGCTTCACTTGCCATGGCTTCATAATACTTTCTTTTGTCTTCTCTGGCACTCTTCTTTACTCTTTCGTTCAGTGTCTTGTAGTTTGCATTCAAATCCTGTTTTTGTTGCTCGTCGATTCACTGGAGAATCTTTTGTTTCACCATCCCTCTCTCTTCTATCAGTCTCCAAGTGTCCGTAGTGAGCCACTGTTTTTCCTGTCTCTTCTTTCTGCCTAGAACTTCCATGCAGGTTTGACTCCACACTGTTTTCAAGTTGTTCCAGTGCTTTTCGACGCTGACCTCTTCGCCAGTGTTGATTTGCCTCTCAGCTTCGTCCTTTATGCTTGCAGTGAAGATGTCCTTTGTGTCCTGGTCCTTCAGTTTTTGAGTGTTGAACTTGGCTTGTGGTCTATCTGCAGCTCCTGTTTCTCTGAAAGCTTTTAATTTGATTTGGATTGTCTCTTGTACGAGGTAGTGGTCTGAGCCAACGTCTGCTCCTCTTCTTACTTTCGTGTCCAGCAGGCTGCGCCTCCACTTCCTTGAGATTGAGATGAAGTCAATTTGGTTTTTGGTTCACCCATCTGGTGACACCCATGTAGCCTTGTGGATATCCTTGTGTGCTGCCATCAATCACTAGTTCATTGAAGGCGCAGAAGTCGGCGAAGAGTTCTCCGTTTTCATTCACTTCTCCGAGAGCTTCTCTACCCATGATGAGTTCCCTTCCTGTGTTGTCTGATCCCAGTTTGGCGTTCATGTCTCCTATTAGTATTTTAATGTCACCGACTGGAGTATTGTCCATTGTTGTCTGTAGTTGTCTATAAAACTCTTCTTTCTTTTCGAGGTCTGTGTTGTTGGTCGATGCATAGCATTGTATGACTGACAGTTTCCTTCTTTTGGAGTTGAATCTGGCGGTCATTATCCTGGGCGAGATCGCCTCCCATTGCATCAGGGCCTTCGTTGCCGTTGGTGACATAATGATAGCCACGCCCTCGGTGTGCGAGTGGTTATCTTCTGGATGACCGGAGTAGATCACTGACTCACCCGTTGAAAATTTTGTAAGTCCATTCCCGTTCCATCTGCTTTCACACATCCCCAGTACTTGAATTCCATATCTTTTCATTTCGTTTGCGATCTGGGCAGCTTTGCCAATCTCGTACATGGTGCGGACATTCCATGTCCCCACACAGACTTTTTACATTAATATCACAAGTACTAGACAGTGTTGTTAGATTGGTATCGTATGCCTGTTTCGACTTACAAAGCGGTGTTCATAAGGCGTATGCGTGAATATTTGAGATGAAACACATTCTCATCAATGCTGGATTATTAGCAAACCACAAAATAGTAATCATTGTGAGCTGAATGGTGTGTTCACAATAATTTATGTGAATACAGTCACCTTATTTCTGACTGAGCAATCAATGGAACATTAATGAATCTCAGTAAGTCATCACAACATTTTTATCAAACGAAACCGATAGAGTAATGCTCAAAATATTCACTGTTATAATCACTCATTAGAGAACACTGACTTCTGGCAAGTTATTTTACAAATTTCATTAAACGAAACTGCATTCAATAGTGTGGATATATGTATCTTACTAAAATCTTCTTCAATGTTTCAATGCATGTTTACATTTTAATAGAATGAAATTATCTCACGTATTACTTACTCGTAAACATTTATATAAATAACTATGCTCATCAAATATGTATCGATTTTTTTTAACTGTGAATTACTCACGTGCAATAACGACTGAAATGCGGAGACAAGGTGAAAGTCAAATATGCATGTTCTATTCGATGAAAAGTACATAATCTCTCATTGCAAAGATAAAAAACTACATAGATTGCAAGAAAGTCTTTTTCGACGAGTTTAATATCTTCTACGAGTTGATCACGGACTGATATCAGTTAGAGAACCATTGAAAACCAGGGAGTACTGGACAGCTGCTGTTTCATCCTAGTTTGGGAATCATCGGCAGTACGTACCCACTAATCCTTACAAACCAAACTATAGAAAATTAATCTGATGCTTGCTATTGACTTGCTACAGGATGGAGCTTCCTGGGGTTCTAGTGAGAAGTCGTGACCAGTGAGGTCCAATTAGATGTCACGTGTGTGGATGGATGTCCCACAAACGACAATGGTTGGGGTCGCGCTAAATCACCAATTGGTAGAAGTTAGAATTCATGAGCCGTTGAATCGGGTCCCGGTGGCTGAATGGTATACGAGCTTGCCTTGTAACCGGAAGGTCCTGAGTTCGAATACCAGTGGGTGCGTACTGCCGATGATTCCCAAACTAGGATGAAACAGCAGCTGTCCAGTACTCCCTGGTTTTCAATGGTTCTCTAACTGATATCAGTCCGTGATCAACTCGTAAAACATAACTAATCCTTACAAAGCAAACTATAGAAAATTTAATATCTTCAGCAAATTTACCGTGTATTTAACGTGAGCACACTTTTGTTTAATTCCCATCACTAGTTGATGTTACATTCGAAAATATGCCACTATATGACAACACGAAATAGCGAGTCATTTGCGTGACTGTAGACCGAGAAGTGATAACAGACTGTGGATTTTAAATCCTGTGATTGAAAACAGAAAGTTCACTTGACCAAATAATAACTGATGCCAGGTATGTGACAGATGGTCCTCATGATACAACCGCCTACTGGTTATCTCTCTGATGTTTTAAATGGTTGGTGCTGGGCTGAGGTCCCCACTGTACAGCACCAATAAGCGGGGATAAACGTACACACAACTGACGATACTGTCTTGGGAATGAACTGTATAGATTCCATATGTATGCGTTAAAAACAGTCTATAAATTTATGTGGTTGTGTTCTCTGAGCTGGATAGTTAATTTGCGAAGCTTTCATCACCCTACTGGGTGAAATCTTCAGCGCATACCTCAATTTCACTTCAAATTGAAGTATGCGCTGAAGATGTCACCCAGTAGGGTGATGAAAGCTTCGCAAATTAACTATCCATCTCAGAGAACACAACCACATCAAAATCATCCACCTGAGCTACAAATCTTCTCTATCACAGTTTATAAATTCCTGAAGTACTCAAAACACTTTGGAAATATTCTCATTCCTTGATAATAGTCTTGTTTCTACTGGATATTTTATAATACCGTTGTATGTTCTCGTACTGGGAAGTTGTTTCAAAACGCACACTAATCGATATAACGTATTAATGGAATAAATGGCATATATATATACTCATATTAGCCCACATGGACAGTAATGGACATCAGTTCAGCTGGGATATTGTAAGATCTTGGATAAAGGAAGGACAAACAATCACAGACAACTCTTATAAACGTGGTTTTCAAATCAACTTGGGAATAATACACATCGGGATAATAAAAAAGTTACTAGTGAATTAAGATGGGTCAGATGAGCAGAAAGTCAAACATTTTGCATAGCTCATTTTATACCAAAGTTAGCTTTGAAGCTACATCCATGGTAGATAAAGACAATATTGCGATTAGACTACAGAGATCCATCCGAAGTGCAGATTTTATCCTCTCTTCTTCAGTTTTCTTTATGTATGACATCACACCATTTTCGAATGGATTCATAAGCAGAATCACTTGCGAAAAAGAAAACATAACGCCAGGTGGCTCACACTGAACCCCATATCCACAAATATACAGCGTCTCATTCATAATACAAAACTCCCAAATCGATAACCTACATGTCAAAATCATCATGTTGCTCTTTTATAAATATCAAGATTAACAATACTTACTGACTCCTAACATTTCGAAAAAGTAAAGATATAATAAAATAAAATAGATACAACACAATAAAGTAACAAATTCGATTCTATACACATGTCAGTCTATTGGCATACGCAACACCTGTCATAACCATGCGGCTTCTCAATCTCACCGATTAACTATCCCCCATTACGTAAAACATTAGGTGTAGCCTCACCACCATTCACTAAGATGTGTCATCTCTGACAAGTGACTCATAGGAGGTACGCGTTTTCCAAACCACTGCAATTTTCACAACCAGCCTATATACAATCTCTTATATCAATATATACGAGGTACAAAATTTTCACAACTCACCTGTTCCAACCCTCATATCATTATATTCCGGGTAAACTTTAATAGTAAACAGTACTATGCATGAAATATACATTATATAAACTGGCGGGTCACAAAGAATATTTCCAACAGCCTGTTCTGTACTGAAGATCAGATGGCCAGAAAGAATCACCAACAAGAAACTATGGGAACAAACAAAACAATAACCAATCGCTCAACAAATAGATGCAGGAGAAAGTGGAGATGGATTGGACACTCGCTGAGGAGACCGCTGGGTGACATTGCGCGTCAGGCCAATGCTCGAGTGGGACCTGAAGGGGAAGCGTCGAGTGGGACATGGGTGACATGGAGGAGATCGTGTGAAGAAGAGTTGAAACACTATGGACTAAAATGAACGCTAACATGAAGGTGAAAAGTACAGCAGAAGGCAGAAGCAAGTGGAGACGTGCAGTTGAAGCCCTATGTTCCACTGGGAACCCAAGGGAGCAATAATGATAATAATAAAATTGACAAAGAATTCATTAAAAATGGGCTTACTTGCTAAAACTCTCTTTTCACACGATACCACACTGATCATTATTGTTACTATAATTAAACACAACAGACGTAGCATTTTGCATGAAATGAAGTGAAGAAATGATGATTTATAAGGGTTTAATTACTTTATTTATATGTCTGCACATCTGCAATTTGATTGGATGAATTGTGATTAGAAAATGCAATGCAAATGATTGATATGTAGAAAATTCTATTAAGCAATTGGCCTAATGCATCGAGTAGCACATCTGCAATAAGTAAGTAATTGAGTACTTTAACTAGAAGAAAAAGCGACTGTTGAGCAGCTTCAGTTGATATAAATTTTTAGTATTGATAAGAGGGGCTAGATCGATTCTGGATAGTTTAAATTTATAATCATGTGTTAAATATCAATTACCATCAATTTTTTTATATTTTTGATTATAGCTTGATTCAACATAGTATTTTCGCTACAAGTATGGAATTTTCAGCATGTGATATCGGTAGCCCGAATTTTGCAGACCGACCATAGATATTAGGTGTGCGTTGGCAGGGGATCGAAGCCACGGACCATTTTCACGGTCGGCGAGAGTCATAACCGCTGTGCTACCAATGCACATTCACATAAAAAAATACAGTTGCAGTGAAGAAAATTTTCTTTTCGACGAAGTCATCATCTAGGCTGTACATTCGGTTATTTATATCAAATGGATGGGAAATTTCCAGAATTATTTCCGGTTGAGGGTCAAATTAATAAAAAATTACAATTAGGATTTAGTATGTCAAAATAAACAGAGGGACGGATAAAACTCAAACAAAGTAGCATTATAATAACTAAGAAGATTGACATTGTGCAATTGGGGGTCAGAAATGTAGAAATAACAAAATAGACAAGATGTTTGGATAAAAAACTAATGTCATGAATAATTGTTTATGCAATCAGGGATTAAATATGTAGAAATAGTAAAATGACAAAATAAACAGGAAGTGTGGATTTGAAAATATGGTAGTGCAGACAGGGATTAAGAAAAACTTAAAATACCATGAATAAACAGGAAGTTTAGATAAGGAAGGCGATGAGATCGTCATTATCAGAAAATTTAACTGTTTATGATGGTTTCTCTTTCCGCTTAGGTTCTCGAAGCTTCGAAAGTTGATGAATTGTCCATTCCATGTAGGCTTTTTGTATATGGATCTTTTCAGAGAGTTGTTGGCGTTTCTTGTCAGATGGACGTCGAGGAAGTGGAACATTCCGTCGGATTCAGTCTCAAGTGTAAAGTCGATGTTTGGGTGGGCGTTATTAAAGATTTGAAGAAGTTTTTTAAATCACAATTCTCATCACAAATAATGAAAGTATCATCGATGTATCTCTTGTAGAGATGGAGGTCGTTGATAGTTGATGATAAGGGGTTGTTTTCTAAGCTAGCCAAAAAACAGTCCGCTAATGGATCCGTATACCGACATCGATGCTATTGGATTGAATGTAGTCGCAAAGAAAACATACGGTTTCTGTCAATGGAACGTTGGTGAAGAGAGAGACGACATCCAGGGAGACCATGTTCTTTTCTGCCACATTGACATTCTTAATTGAATCAACAAAGTTGAATGTGTCACGGAGCTTGTGTGATTCTTGTGATTCTATTAAGCCAAGTAATCCAGTTTCTTGAAATGCAATTCAGCAGATCGATACACGAATTCCTCTATATACAACAGAATACAGATAGAACATACAATGCTGAAGAATATTGTGCATCCGTGTTATCTTGTTGGTTCTCTTCATCTGGTTACAACCTATAAAAGCAGTTACAACATACTTTCTAACATACAACTTGTTCATCCTTATTCGTCATTCCGCCAGTATGGTTTGTTGTCAGACAGTCATAATGACGTAAACATAAGGATGATAAGATCACCTCAGATTGAGAATTCACACCATATTAGTTGAGTTTCTCGTAAAAATGAACAATTCTGTTGCTACGATGTTGGTTACTCAGCGGTAACTGTGTAATCAGAGGTAATAAAAAACAGTGAGTAGTACTCATGCGATCTGAAAGTCAAAATTTAGTGTGTGCGAAGTCAAATCATGAAATGACGAAGATAATGATAGTGATGGAATGCAGTGAGTAGAATCCAAAGCATCGAAAATTAGATGTAATGTGGAAGTGAAGTGAAAAATCATGGGTCGAAGGTTGAAACGAAATTATGAAACTAGAAGATAGAGAGTTACTACGGAAGGCGTTTACAGGGTAACCGAAGTCCCACAACGGATTCCACTTAAACGCATATTTCAGGTTGCAGTCGTTTTACTACAGTGTCTCCAGCAAACTGAAGAAGACCTACTCTGTGTTGAATGCTGCTGATGTGTCAACTTCATGTGTCGTTTGCACCAACTCATCAAAAATGTCAAGAATGAGACATTGGTTATAGGCGTATTTGTTAGTGGTTATCAGTGAAATCTAAGTCACATGTTTCTCTTCATCTGTGACTAGTGAATTATAAGTACTTAGGCGGGACATTTACACCTAGATTATTGTCATCGAAGACATAACCGAGAGTTACTCAACACGTACAATATATAAGAGCTGATTAAATGAGATAATTGAAGTGAGCATCTTCTCGTTTCACTGGCTAATAATTTCATTAATTATTTCTGCTGCATTGAAGATTTGGCAGGTAAGTGTGAACACAGCGTTGAAAGTATTACAGCCACACAGTTTTGGTGTTTATAGAATTTCGCATTCTGACATCACTTCAATGAAACACTGTTTCGTTCACCCTGATAAAATTGTCACTAGTTATCATATAGAATGTCGGAAGGATGTGGTTTGGTCACACCATATGACACTCTCTCAATCAAAAATCCAAAATGCATTATGAGAGTTATGCAATCTGAAGATGAGGAATGAATATTCCTCTTAGAACTATCAGTATGAATGACGCTCAAGGTAAATCATATGTGAGAAATATAAATGTTGAAAACTCTTTTTGATACTGTATATGGCTGCATGTAACCATTTGTCTCTTCAGCAGGAGTTTGTGTCAAAAAGATTTTCAATACATTGCTCGGTATCCTCGCCTACGAGAGCAGGAAGATAAGGAGATAGTTCAATCGAATCTGCAGAACTAATTCACCAAAACTTATCATGCATCACTGGCGTGTCAATTTAGCCAATTAGAAATATGTTACGAAATCCAATCATGAAAACAACATTTCTTAATCAGTAAGGATAGCTGGCAAATAAAATCACGCATTAAAATATGGGTAAAATTTGGGCACTGTGTTATTAAGTAATTCCGTATTGGTTTGTTTATTAGATGTATCACACAGTCAGTGAAACAGTATTATTTACTGGATGATACAGTTTTGAACACAATTTATTGTTCATAATCATATCAACTGTGATCACACGACTTGGAAACTTGAGTTTTATAGTTTTCTTTGTTCTCTCCTATTGGCCACTGTTGGAGTAGTAGACTTTTCCAGATATCTGCGTGGACAGGTGTTGAGGCATTCTTATTACACGTATTTGCAGTTGATTTGATAAACAAAGGTATAGCAATAAATATGGCGATAGAGGCAGTCAGAAACGAATTCATTTCTGACCAAGAACTCAAACTTAGGACGAAAGTGCCACTTGAGGATACAATGCTGAGAGTGCAGTTATGCCTGACTTCCACAGTATTTTAATTCCAAGGGAAATATACAAAGAAACTTAGGAAGTTGCCATGGAGTCACCAATATCTCCAGTTGTGGCAGATATATTCATGGATGGGTGGGAAAACATAGCGATTGAAAAGTTCACCCCCACACCAAAAGTATGGTGAAGGTATATAGATGACACATTCACCATAGTTAGAACACAGGATATAGGTAGATTTTTTGAACATATTAACTCAAAGGTGGAGGAAATTCAATTCACTTATGAATAGGAAAGTCAGGAAGGCGAACTGCCAATGTTAAATTGTAGCGTAAAAAGGAAAGAATATGAGAAGTTAAGCAATAGTGTTTACAGGAAACCCACACATTCAAACCGATATTTGGACTTCCCATTATACCACCCTATACACTGAAAATAGGATTGTTGAAATGTTTAAATAATAGAGCACAAAAACTAAGTATTACCAATGAAAATTTAAGACTTGAAACTTAATAATTACCCTGATAAATAAGTCAGAAATTATGTAGGGAAATGTAAAAATAAAATAAATAATGATAGTAGTGATAGTGGTAACAATAATTAATAAAGATAGTAATAATAATAATGGTAATTTTAATGACGACATGCATGTCAAACATGCACAATACAACACCAACAATAAGGAATCTAAATCATTAGCAGTTATTCCATACAAAGAAGGAACCTCGGAAACCTTACGCAGAACTCTTAACAAGGTATGAATAAAAGTGGCATTCAAAGCAACAAACTCAATTAGAAACAAGCTTTGTCGATTAAAGGATCCTGTGGTGCCTTTAAAACAAAACAATTAAGTTTATCTAATACCCTGCATGCAGTGATTTTCAGGTCAAATATATAGGTCAAACTAGTAGAACAGGTGCAGTCAGACTAGCCGAGCATGAAAACCTAGCAGCAGTGAAATAATAAATAACGCAATCTCAAATCAACCAAATTTCAGAAATGGTAACCATTGAAAAAATTGAAATGACAAACACTTGGAAACGAGATTGGATTGTTAAGAAAAGGGTAAGACACTCAGAGTTTATACAAGGTATAATTTAAAATGCAGAATTCGGAAGTAATACAAACGGCAAAAATAATTAAATAACCGAATGAATACGGACTACAGACCAAGTTATTGCATGCTTTATAGACCACGCTAGTGAAAGGGACTGAATAAACCTCTTCCATATGCACAGTTCAAGATTTCCCTTGTGTATAGCAAGAGTTTGTGCTATGGAGAAAAACTGTAGCTGAAACCTTTGGAACGACTTGACCCTACCTTAAATATCACTTAGATGTTTCAAACGACGAGGAATTTACTTAAATAGAGTGCTCAACTTATACAGCCTTGTTCAACTCAGTAGAGGAAGAAGCCTTATCAAATCCCTTCACAGTAGAATCAATCATATATGCAGGCAGAAACTCGAATTGGAATACTGGAATCTTAGCGTAACACTCCAATTCAGAGTGGCCATCCACCAGCGCTCATCAATCAAGATGTGAAACTTAAGGTGGATGATCCGCACTAGGTGGACAGAAATACCAAAGAATAAGTTAACGATAAACCTGAATTTCATGGGTGACAAAATATCTGAAATTCATCGAAGCCGATTATCAACATCCATCTGAAATGTACCGCTCAGAATATACTTTACATGCCACGTCACATCTGCGTGACCTCCTGTTCATCAAAATGTGAAAGAAAATATTCCACTGTCGATAACATTCATGTGCATATTTCAATTCACATGCGTCTGTAGAGCTGAGCACACACTGGCCATATCAGTAGGATGCTGTCTGGTGGCTTACAAGAACAACAGCGAATATGGCTGTCGCAAGAGGAAGTTAGACGAACCAAGAATTCATTTCTCCGGCATACATGAACGGCGAACAGGCGTTATAGACAGATGATTTTGCGGCAATTAAATATTCCAGCTGATGTTAATGTGCTACTGAGTGAAGTAATTACTACTGAATGGCACGTTCAGCTGTGGCTCTTCTCTAATACATATAGAATTTGAAAAATCTAGTGGTGATGATAAGTTTGTGAACAACAATTATTCACTGTCAGCATGTTAGAAGGCGGCGGCTGACGGTGTGGGTAATAATTGACCAAAAGCAGTAATACATCTGTCAAGGAACTTAGCCCTAAGTTCCTATTGTAACGAAGACGCTTGGAACCGATAAAGACTAAGTACTTGTCCAAACTTTAAATCCAAAACACCAGTACTCTTTGAACGAATTTATATTGTTTGGCAATTAAAACAAGACAAAATACAAAGTCTACAAACAAATGTTTAGTACAAATGAAGTTATAAAGTACTTTTATTCGTGTTCGTTCCGCCTTCTTCCAGCTTGCACGCGATCGTACCATCCGCGCCTTCGAGTTGCCCACCAATGGCTGCCAGTTCCAATAAACAAAAGTCCAATGTTCACGTCCATTGACAACGTCATCTGAAGGATAGAAATATCTGCGAAAATTAAACAAGTGGATTGCATAATGCATGATTTGGGCAAAATGAGGTGTAGTTAAGGAAACTGGGGTGTATCTTAAAGTTTGTGCAAGCCTCCGTCATAAGCAAGTTTAAACCACTTTCATTTGTGCGAAAATAATTTGTCATCATATGAAATCCTCACTGGTGAAAAATATGAGCCTCCTAACTTTTTTTATTTCCTTCACGTTCCCCAGTGGAACATAGGGCTTCAACCTAGTGGCTTGAAGTTTCTGTAGCAGTGGTTTTTTTACAGGATGGGGTTGCTAACCTCATGCCCAACCTTTCCTCTTCACCGGCGTTATTTCTGGCTCCGTGAGGTAAAGGAGTGCGTCGGCCGGGGATCGAACTCCAAACAATGTGCATGGTTGGTGAGCGTCCTAACCACTATGCCACCGACGCTGCGTCTTAACTTATGATGATGTATTAAGCGACTAGATAAACAGCAGTCAGAAGAATAGAGTAATCAAGACAGTGCAAACTTTCGGAATGCTTAGGGGGAATTTAAAATTGTCAATGATTAACATTCATGGAACAACTTTCAATGGAGGGAAACTGGATGCATGAATATTTTCTTTCTGAACACACACGTCCGGCTTCAGCTGATAAACTCGTAAGGCACAATTAATATTAGTCGGAATGTGATAAATATTTTTGAATGCCCTATTAATATCAACTTCATGCTCACTATGTACAAGGTGTGTTGAAAAAGAGCCACGAATAGATTTTGTCTGTCTATCACTTAATCATGTAGAATGATGTTTGGAAATCTGATGAGGAACCCAACAACAGTCAACCTGCTAGATATCTAGAGATAGAGGGGAAATTGAATAATTAATTTCTTGAACTGAGAATTTGAGTGATTGTGAATTGACAGTGTGACTGTGCTGCAATGAATGCTCTCCTGACTGCATTCTTCAGACGCTGTGTTTATATCTTGCTGATTATTATTATTATCATTGTTCCCTTGTACTCCCAGTGGAACATAGGGCTTCAACTGCACATTTTCACTTGTTTCTGTCTTCAGCTGTACTTTCACCTGCTTCCATGTTAGTCCAAACTGCTTCAGCTCCTCTTCACACGATCTCCTCCATGTCACCCATGTCCCACTCGACGCTTCCCTCTTGGGTTCCACTCGAGCATTGGCCTGACGCGCGTTCACCTGGAATCCTGTGTTTGCTGCTTGTTCCACCAGTTTGTTGGTTTTCGCTTGTAAGTCTTCGATTTTTTGTGACATCAAACATAAATCATCCGCGAAATCCAGGTCTTGCTGATGTCGACACGAATGAACTGGATACGTAGGAACGAAGGCTTCTATTAAGCTATCGATATACATATTTGAGCTGATTCGAGTATCGACTGAATATTTCCACTTTCTCACATAAAATAACAATTCAGGTGTTGAATCTGCATGTCCGACAGATAAATGATTGAATTCTGCACTCATATAGATGAAAGATGCTCGAGATATGTGAGCCATACCACAAAACAGAGAAATACTAACACACACATTACAGCTAGTTGAAAGTCACCTTAGAAATTTAACGTGAATAAGTGAATAAGAATTTTACCTGGATTAACAGAATTCAGTAAATGAGTGACTGTGAAACGAGTAATTAAACAGTGAACTAATGTTACTTGGAAAAAGGTAGAAAGAGTATGGCTACTCACGAAGTATCATCAACAGATACGGCGAAATGGAAAATGAAAATCCTGATAAAATCACAGTGAACGAGAATTCGATCGTCGTGTGTTTGGTTGTAAATACAGTTCATACATTTCACGTACTATACTTCGTGTGAATACACACACAGAATGATTAGAGAGTAGTTACATGGCAATCTTATCCCACCTTTCTTCACATTGGAAATTACTCACAAAGTAGGCAAATATCCACTGATGCAAAACACGGAAACCATTAAACTTGAAGATTATTGACAAATGTACCACATCAGTCTGCAGAACTGGATTTACCCTTGGAAATTTATTTCGGCGGAAAATCCTTTCTGTTACACATCGGTACTAGATAGTATCCTTCAATGCTCCACGAGTGACCACGACCATAATGCATCGTTGAGTCACCGACTTCGTTCATTTACACCATTATTAATTTCAAACAGACGAGTTCGTTGTGAGACGAGTGAAGGGAAAGGAGATTCAGAGATGATAATATGCTTCACGTCGAACAGAACTACATCAAATGACACCACCGATTGACTGTTATTTCAAAAGTAACATTTGAATACTGAGAAGCTCTATCCAGGATTACAAATACATAAGTTTAATGTCAACTGACACAATAATTAATGTCGTATATATAGTAATACATAAGGTGTATAGATTTTGGGAAGGGGTACACATTCATTCGCTTTGCTCTAGGATAAGGAAAATTTGTAGTTCTGATTCCGTTGACTCGGAACTTGACTTCTTAAAAGCCATGCTCGCAGAAAACGGTTACCCTAACCAATTTATTGACAGCAACATGAAAGATAAGCAGTCTAAACTGGTTACCAACACAGTTCCAAAGAAAACCTTATTCATGAACTTGGAATTCAAAGGTGATCAAGATTCAGATATGCTCAAAAATCGTCTCTCCAAATCAGTAAGTAAGACATTCTATACAGCAAAATTACATATGACGTTCACTAGCCGCAAGTTGTTCTATACCTCTGTAAAAGATAAGCTCCCCCATCTGGCCGCCTCTATGTGATTCTATCAGTTAACCTGCTCTTGTGGAGCAAGGTACATTGGCTGTAGTCTGAGGACGCTTTCCACATGGATACAAGAACATATTCCAGCATGGTTTTACAAGGGAGAAAAGAAGTGTGTGCGTGGCTCTATTTTGGAACACCTGATCGACTTCTGTCACTCTGACAACCCTGACCATGATTTTAAGATCATTTATAGAATCTATGCTAACTTCCCGCGTTTTCTTCATTCAAGACTTCTAAAGACAGCTAAGGCCTTGGCAATTCATGACTTTAAACCAAACCTTTGTGTACAAAAGAAGTATGTACAATCCCTACTTCTGCCTTGGTGGTAGAGGGATAGACATTTATTTATTTTGTTTATTTAGTTATTCTATGTACTTTTCCCTTATTACTACGATTATTATTATTATCATTATTGTTATTACTATTCCTACTCTGAATCTTTTCCACTTGACCCACTTGACATTTTAAACCCAACATTATTAATTTTTATATTTTTATTTTTACAATATTGAATTCTATCTCATCATATTTTACACCATGTTACGTAACATTTTATATTTGTCTACTAATCCTATAATTGTGCATCCATTTCCAACATCTATACATCTTATGAATTATTCTATATATGACAATAATTGTTTTGCCACTTGACATTTAACAATGATTATAATCACAGATATTTTAGTCGCATTTCATACGATCCTTATTATTTCATGTTTTTACATCTTTGATATAATTCCCTCACAGAATATAATTTCTTAAAAACCATTTATATACGATTGCACAGCTTGATAATAAATTCGTTGAAAAGAGTCTCTTCGCTGAATATTGTGTTCCTAATGCTACAATGGGAACTATTAAATTATTGAAAAAATTAAAGTCAACGAGAATTCTATCGTCATGTGTTTGGTTGTAAATACAATTCATACATTTCACGCCTTATACGTCGTATGAATACACACATATTGATTCGAGAGTAGTTACATGGAAATCTTATCCCACTTTTCTTCACATTGAAAATTACTCACAAAGTAAGCAAATATCCACTGATGCAAAATAAGAAAACCATTCAACTTGAAGATTATTGTCAAGCTTTACCACATCAGTCTGTAGAAATGTATTATTATTATTGTATCATTTAATTCTTAGAGGAATATAGGGCTTCAGCCGTGCGTCTCCATTGAGTTTGGTTCTCTGCTAGAGTATTCACCTGGCTCCATGTCTGCCCACATGTTTTTATCTCCTCTTCACATGACCTCCTCCAAGTCACCCACCCTTGCACTGACGACCAACTCGCCGCTTCCCTTTCGTGTTCCACTCAAGGGCTTGTCTAGTGATGCCACTTGATGGTTTCCTCAGAGTATGGCCAATCCATCTTCATTTCCTTCTGCATATTTGTTTCACAACCGGTTCCTGGTTGGTTCGCATTGACTTAAGTCTCCTTTCTTTGGTAGTTTGAATAAGTATCCTTTCTTCCAATCTTCAGGTACCTTGCCTTCTTTCCACACCTTCTCCAGTAGTGGCGTCATCAAGTCCACTGTTGTCTCTGGATCCATTTTCAACGCTTCTGCTGGGATTCCATTTGGTTTATTTACCCTTCGAAATTTATTTCGGTGGAAAATCGTTTCTGTTAAACATGAGTGCAAGGTAGTATGCTTAGGGAGTCACTGGATTTATTCATTCGCACCCATATTAGTTTCAAACAGACCAGTTCATTGTGATAAGAGTGAATAGAAACTAGAATGGGAGGTGATAACTTCCTTGAATTTGAACAGAACTACATCAAATGACACTACCGATTTACTGTTATTTCAATAGTAACCCTTGTACACTGATTATCTATATCCAAGATTACAAGCAAATAAATGCTCAATTACTTTTAGTGCGCAATATTTGAGTTCTTAACTCAAGACATCGGATGACTCCGCTAAATAGCATCATTCACTTCTGAACTTCAATTCAGTCTGATGTGAAATAATATTTGAACACAGTGTTCAAATAACAGTTCAAATAATCTGT
>OX235276.1:86312687-86355754 GCA_944472155.2 Trichobilharzia szidati | reverse complement strand
TAGGATGTGCATTTTGTTCCAGACAACGGAGACTGAAAACACGATGATTGTGCCAATTACATAGTTTCTTTGTTAATTTAATTCGATAGCAAAATAATTCAAATGAACTGTCGTCAAGATTTGACAGAATAGTTCTAAAATATTTGGGCGCCGAGTGAGAAGTAGACATTTGTAAAAAAATTATATTTGTAATATCTCAGCGATATTGAAATGAGTAATTCCAACGTTTCGTTCGGCAATCTGGTCCGAACTTCTTCAGGGAAATTAATCAGAATTAACATAACAGAGGTTTTATATATAAAAAAGTGTTTAACAAAGGTAGACCAATATTTGTAAGTCCGAGGTCAAATTTTGATCACAACTCATACAATTTTGTTTATTATACTTGTTAATACTTGTGTTTATGAATCATGATTGGACAAAGTTTTTAAAAACAAAAGATGTGCCTTTTATATATAAAACCTCTGTTATGTTAATTTTGATTAATTTCCCTGAAGAAGTTCGGACCAGATTGCCGAACGAAACGTTGGAATTACTCATTTCAATATCGCTGAGATATTACAAATATAATTTTTTACAAATGTCTACTTCTCACTCGGCGCCCAAATATTTTAGAACTATTCTGTCAAATCTTGACGACAGTTCATTTGAATTATTTTGCTATCGAATTAAATTAACAAAGAAACTATGTAATTGGCACAATCATCGTGTTTTCAGTCTCCGTTGTCTGGAACAAAATGCACATCCTAAATCCGTAGCTGTCGAGTCACCTGACAATTCCAGTAGGTCGAATAAAGCAGCTCAATATTCAGAAAGAAGACAATGCAATAAGTTCGACAGGGTGCTTAAACTAAACTCTAATCCTAAACACCATAATTTTGAAAATACGTCTAATCATAAAATTCTAGATACTAGCAGTTTGAACGGACATGAAGGTTTGATGTTAGCTGATGCATAGGAAATCCTGATTAATAAATAAAAATGGATATGGATCACTAATCGATAATACTTGGTCAAATTCCTGACTGTCTATATCTTCCTATGGAGACGTTAAGAATTTTTTTATAACTGTTTACACACACACGCATGCACACTCTGTTTAAAGTGTTTAACAAAGGTAGACCAATATTTGTAAGTCCGAGGTCAAATTTTGATCACAACTCATACAATTTTGTTTATTATACTTGTTAATACTTGTGTTTATGAATCATGATTGGACAAAGTTTTTAAAAACAAAAGATGTGCCTTTTATATATAAAACCTCTGTTATGTTAATTCTGATTAATTTCCCTGAAGAAGTTCGGACCAGATTGCCGAACGAAACGTTGGAATTACTCATTTCAATATCGCTGAGATATTACAAATATAATTTTTTTTTTTACAAATGTCTACTTCTCACTCGGCGCCCAAATATTTTAGAACTATTCTGTCAAATCTTGACGACAGTTCATTTGAATTATTTTGCTATCGAATTAAATTAACAAAGAAACTATGTAATTGGCACAATCATCGTGTTTTCAGTCTCCGTTGTCTGGAACAAAATGCACATCCTAAATCCGTAGCTGTCGAGTCACCTGACAATTCCAGTAGGTCGAATAAAGCAGCTCAATATTCAGAAAGAAGACAATGCAATAAGTTCGACAGGGTGCTTAAACTAAACTCTAATCCTAAACACCATAATTTTGAAAATACGTCTAATCATAAAATTCTAGATACTAGCAGTTTGAACGGACATGAAGGTTTGATGTTAGCTGATGCATAGGAAATCCTGATTAATAAATAAAAATGGATATGGATCACTAATCGATAATACTTGGTCAAATTCCTGACTGTCTATATCTTCCTATGGAGACGTTAAGAATTTTTTTATAACTGTTTACACACACACGCATGCACACTCTGTTTAAAGTGTTTAACAAAGGTAGACCAATATTTGTAAGTCCGAGGTCAAATTTTGATCACAACTCATACAATTTTGTTTATTATACTTGTTAATACTTGTGTTTATGAATCATGATTGGACAAAGTTTTTAAAAACAAAAGATGTGCCTTTTATATATAAAACCTCTGTTATGTTAATTCTGATTAATTTCCCTGAAGAAGTTCGGACCAGATTGCCGAACGAAACGTTGGAATTACTCATTTCAATATCGCTGAGATATTACAAATATAATTTTTTTACAAATGTCTACTTCTCACTCGGCGCCCAAATATTTTAGAACTATTCTGTCAAATCTTGACGACAGTTCATTTGAATTATTTTGCTATCGAATTAAATTAACAAAGAAACTATGTAATTGGCACAATCATCGTGTTTTCAGTCTCCGTTGTCTGGAACAAAATGCACATCCTAAATCCGTAGCTGTCGAGTCACCTGACAATTCCAGTAGGTCGAATAAAGCAGCTCAATATTCAGAAAGAAGACAATGCAATAAGTTCGACAGGGTGCTTAAACTAAACTCTAATCCTAAACACCATAATTTTGAAAATACGTCTAATCATAAAATTCTAGATACTAGCAGTTTGAACGGACATGAAGGTTTGATGTTAGCTGATGCATAGGAAATCCTGATTAATAAATAAAAATGGATATGGATCACTAATCGATAATACTTGGTCAAATTCCTGACTGTCTATATCTTCCTATGGAGACGTTAAGAATTTTTTTATAACTGTTTACACACACACGCATGCACACTCTGTTTAAAGTGTTTAACAAAGGTAGACCAATATTTGTAAGTCCGAGGTCAAATTTTGATCACAACTCATACAATTTTGTTTATTATACTTGTTAATACTTGTGTTTATGAATCATGATTGGACAAAGTTTTTAAAAACAAAAGATGTGCCTTTTATATATAAAACCTCTGTTATGTTAATTCTGATTAATTTCCCTGAAGAAGTTCGGACCAGATTGCCGAACGAAACGTTGGAATTACTCATTTCAATATCGCTGAGATATTACAAATATAATTTTTTTACAAATGTCTACTTCTCACTCGGCGCCCAAATATTTTAGAACTATTCTGTCAAATCTTGACGACAGTTCATTTGAATTATTTTGCTATCGAATTAAATTAACAAAGAAACTATGTAATTGGCACAATCATCGTGTTTTCAGTCTCCGTTGTCTGGAACAAAATGCACATCCTAAATCCGTAGCTGTCGAGTCACCTGACAATTCCAGTAGGTCGAATAAAGCAGCTCAATATTCAGAAAGAAGACAATGCAATAAGTTCGACAGGGTGCTTAAACTAAACTCTAATCCTAAACACCATAATTTTGAAAATACGTCTAATCATAAAATTCTAGATACTAGCAGTTTGAACGGACATGAAGGTTTGATGTTAGCTGATGCATAGGAAATCCTGATTAATAAATAAAAATGGATATGGATCACTAATCGATAATACTTGGTCAAATTCCTGACTGTCTATATCTTCCTATGGAGACGTTAAGAATTTTTTTATAACTGTTTACACACACACGCATGCACACTCTGTTTAAAGTGTTTAACAAAGGTAGACCAATATTTGTAAGTCCGAGGTCAAATTTTGATCACAACTCATACAATTTTGTTTATTATACTTGTTAATACTTGTGTTTATGAATCATGATTGGACAAAGTTTTTAAAAACAAAAGATGTGCCTTTTATATATAAAACCTCTGTTATGTTAATTCTGATTAATTTCCCTGAAGAAGTTCGGACCAGATTGCCGAACGAAACGTTGGAATTACTCATTTCAATATCGCTGAGATATTACAAATATAATTTTTTTACAAATGTCTACTTCTCACTCGGCGCCCAAATATTTTAGAACTATTCTGTCAAATCTTGACGACAGTTCATTTGAATATACTACCTTTGTTGATAAGAATTTGAAGCTGTTTGATATCGACTCCATTTTTTATGTGAACACGACTTCGAGGCAATTCTTGTCAATGGCCTCTCAAGTTGGTCGAATAAACTGGAGTTCACTAAAATTGAAGAGATTTGCCATAATCAGATAACCTTGGTTAAGTGAGTTCCATTTTCTGTTTTATTCCTTTACGTTCTCAGAGGAGCATATGGCTCCAAACTAGAGACTTGAAGTTTCTGTAGCCGCTTCATGCCCAACCTTCCCTATTTACCAGTTTTACTACTGGCCTAGTAAGGTGAATGACTGTGTTGGTGGCTGGAGATCGAAGCCCTGACCACATGAGGCGTGGTTGACGAGCACTCTACCACTATGCCACTGACACACGAGTTCATATGACCTTTGAGAACATCCAGAGTAACAACGTTAATCTTAGGGTAGTCAATAGAGATGCCAAACTACTAATTTCATGCAATCAGCATTATATAAAATGAATGAGAAAATATATACATTCATCATAAAACGTTTACATGAATGCTGAATTTTCCTGTATCTGGAAACGTGTACAGTACACAACTCACCATGAACGCGTGAAGAGAATCGTATCGTCCACAAAATCGCCAACCACGAAAGCTTCACCACCAATAACCAATTTCTTTTCTTCTTCTGATTCTTCAACAGTCAAGGAAATGTAGAGGATTAGTTTGTGGTCACATATTTTTTGAGGTCAGTGTGAAACAAGCCTATTTCTCATAAATATAAATCAAGTGAATGGTGTATATGTTTGAATAAATATGTTGTGATTTGCAGAAAGATACCACACAACTCTTTGTTATGGTAGGAATAAGTAATTGGCACGTCGATTTTGAAGCTACAGAGCACAGAGTGAAGTAATGCTTCTCATTTTGACGATGAATGACACTAGTGTGTGAAAGTCGTTGCGTCGATGTGCATTGTTGCTTTTACCACTCCATTTTAAATAGAGCAGAATGGGATGTAGCTAATAGAGCGTGGAAGCTGACTGCAGTTGTTCTTTGTGATACCAAGATGAAGTGAGAAGTCACAGAGAGTACTCAAAATAGAAACATGATTCACATGGCTAATAGGATCTTACCTGAGAAGTCTCTTGGATCACATTCGTAGTATGGGTACCAATGCTCCACATAATTAGTGGCAAAGATACGAAAACATGAGGAAAGTATAACTCGATAGCCAGCTGATGTTATGTTCTTGACACGCTCTTGCCTTTCCGAATCATTCCGTACTTGGAACACAGTTTTTTTCTCCTCCGGCTAAATGAGAAAATTTCGATAATTGATTAGGATGAAAATAAATTTTGAATTTAATTTGATTGGTTCATTTTGAAAGATATGATGATAACGTTATTTAAATTCAAGGCAATGCAGTGGAGATGACACATCAGCTGTGTAAGTATTTATATGGAGCAGATCTGCACCCTTCTCTCCATTGCTAGCTTATGTATATTTTTACAAAGCAGAGATATCCAATGTTTTACTCAGGACTGAATGCCACTCAATGCTTTCAACATCATCCGCGTCCAAATTAAATGGAAATGATCTTTTATGCTCTTTGAACCATTTTTGTCCTCAGTTCTGTGCAAAATGAAGACGATTTTCTTCAGCAACAGTCAATATATGTTTCAGAAGGATCATCATAGCATGAGAGACCTGAAATTCTGAGAACAATGACCTAATATCTTTAACCTATTACTTGAAGTTCTAGCAACAACTATGAAACGCATTATAATTTAGACCATTCTTATTATAAATTATTACAATGTTATTATTATTACTGCTTCCTATAATTCACAGAGGAACGTAGGCATTCAGCCAAACGTCTTCACTGAGTTTGGTACTCTGCCAATGTTTTCACCTGGATCCACGTCTGCCCACATGCTATTATCTCCTGTTCACAACACCGCCTCCATGTCACCGTCATACTGAAGATCAACCCGTTGCTTCACACTCGGCCTACCGTGTGATGTCACTTGATGGTTTGTTTTCTCAGAGTGTGGCAGATCCACCTCCATTTGGTGCGTCGGTGGCACAGCGGTTAGGACTCTCGCCGACCATGCACATGGTCCAAGGTTCGATCCCCCGCCGACGCACACCTGATATCTATGGTCGGCCTGGTAAATTTGGGCTACCGATATCACATGCTGAAAATTTCATACTTGTACCAAAATACTGTGTGGAATCAAGCTATAATAAAATAAAATAAAAAATTTCCTCCTGCAGATTTGTTGCACAATGAGTTCTTGTATGGTTGGTTTTCTCCCAGATATCCATGTTGCTGATCTCTTCTGGCCAGCCATCTGATCTTGAATAGTATTGAGCGAAGACAGCAGTTGATGAAGATCTTTAGTTTGTTCGAAGTGACCTTCATGACGCACTGGCCAAATCTCTCATCCATATAGTAAGTAGCACTGACTTCACATTGGAGTTTAAAATCCGGATCTTATTTTCATGTTCTTGCTGAGTAGGGCTGTTGACCTCCACACAAACTTGAAAGTAATGAAAGCTTGCCTAGCCTTCCGGATCCTCAAAGCTTTGATATCCTCATCAGTTTCACCTGCCTGTGGTTGAAACGATGCTTCCCAGGGAGGTAATTAGGTGAAGGAGGTTGCTTCTTTCAGATTTCTCTCATTTATGCTGGCTGATTGTTGTCTGTTATTGTTGCTGTTGCTGCTGGCCAGGAACACTCATCACCCAATTCTGTCTTCTCTGTGTTCATCTGAATGCCTATACTCTCTGGTTGGTTCTTCTATCACCAACTTGTTGATTTTCAATTGCATATCTTCTAGTTTGTGGGAAATCAGACATATATCAACAGTGAAGTCCAGATCCTCCAAGTGTTTTGTGTGTCCATTTTATGCCTGTCACCTCGATGCTCGTCCAGCTGTCTGTCGCATTATCCAGTCTACCGCCCTCGATCAGGAAAATCATTGGAGATAGTAGGCAGCTAGCCAGCCAGCTTGTGTTACTCCCGTCTTCAGTTCGAAAGATTCCGTGAGTTTCCGGTTGCGGATTACTTGGCATGCAGCATTGTCGTATCACAAATTACTTAAGAATAATGATGAACAATCCACAGAGACTAGGTAATCAAGAGGGACGAGAAAGTATTCATCATAAACCACAAAGAGATAATATTCTAAAAAATAGAAGATGATCCACCTACACGATAGCCATTCTCGAATGCGTCCTCCCAAACAACTGGTGTGATAGAACCCCTTTCCTGTTGAACAGATTGAATAGCTTTGATAAGTTCGTCAAAATAATATGACTCGAGTCGCCCAAAGTCTTCGCGGAAACCATGCGTCTCCATGAATTCCAAAATCTCAGGATTTGATTGCCTGATTAAACGGAAACAGTTTCAAATATGTTAGAAAATATAAATCACATAATGTTCTCTGCCGAATGATAGTCAGATTTATGAGTGAATAGGTTGTCAATTGTAAAGAAGTCTCCTAGAGTTATATTTTTCCCTTAACTACATTTTGCTTATTTCCAAGTACTGATTAATCACAGTGATGTGAATGGAGTGGAGATAACTTGTGAAAATACAACGAACAAATTTCATCTTCTCTACACTTTCAGATATAATGAAAGTGTCATCTATATATGACTGATATAATTCAAATTGGTTGGCTGCTACGCCTAGATGTGTATTTCGTCTATTTTGGACATCACAACGGATAAAAATACAAGTGAAAATCAATACTGCACTAACAGGTATCATGTGTTGTCTGGAAGGTATTCTGCTGGACAACTTTGGAGGTTGAGAATATGCTCACATTCCACAATTCATATTAAGGCAAAAAAGAGGTAAAATTTTACACTAATTCATAAGAATGAACATGAACTTCCAGTGTATTTGATTATATCTAGCAATGTCATATAATTAACCCTGACTAAAATGTATTAAGACACTGAGACTGAACACCACCACGGGCTTCTGATCATTACCCAGCGTCGCTGGATGCCATTTGGGTGGCAATTTGAGGAGACTGTATGGATTCACTGATTACTAAGATACTGATAATCTTTGACCTGACACTAATAACTATTGTGATGTGTCTACTGCTTTGTTTGGTGCAGACTCAATTCTGTTGGTCAGGTCAGCAATGTGACCACCATTCAATGTAGATCGCCGTCACGATGCATATTAATATGATGACACTTAATGGCTGAGGGCAATCAGCCATAGGAAACCTTGGACCTAGGTTTCGAGGTATTTGGCACTCACAAGTCAGTAATCTTGAATAAATTCATGTCCCTCCTGAGATTCGAACCCGAGTCACTCAGTGCTTCCTGCAGACAAACGCGTCAACCCTGAGCTATTCGGGTACACGAATGACCTCCTGTAAGACTGTATTGGATATTTTTTGTTTGGACACCAGTCAGTAACTAGTGTTATGTGTGTGCCTAGTCTGTCAAGTTTGCAATGTGGCCACCATTTCAAGATGGGTCTCCTGTTCATTCACTGAAGGATTGCACGACAGTACTTATTTCAATACTCAATAAAACCATCAACATCTGAATGGTTATCGCACGTTGTACCTATGAACTTGTGACATGATCAACATTCATTCATGAATAGACGATCAGAAAACTACTCACCAACATTCAAACGATACATCATCACCACCCAAGTGAATAAATCTCTCTGGAAATCTTGAAGTGGTTTCATTGAAAAACGATGTGAGAAATTCCATTGTGGTCTGATTTGTAGGATCAAATGGACCAGTTCTTCCATTTGGTAAACCTTCAGTATAACACTTTGTTCGTAATCCAGGATGACCCTTCTCCCATGATCTTGTATGACCTAAAATCAATAATACAGAGAATGAGTCAGTTTTACCTCACATGCAAATTTTCTGTCTAACTGAGAATTATTGGCAAAGGCCAGAGGATGAGTCACAGATTTCTACTCAACACATGTAATTCCAGATTACATAACTGAGAAATGTATAAATTGAAGGACCTTAAGAGATGAAGTAATTTGTAAAAAGTTTATATTTGTAAAATCTCAGCGAGATTGAAATGAGTAATTCCAACGTTTCGTTCGGCAATCTGGTCCGAACTTCAATATTTGTAAGTCCGAGGTCAAATTTTGATCACAGCTCATACAATTTTGTTTACTATACTTGTTGGTACTTTTTGAATGTTTCTTGATTGGACAAATTTTTAAAAACAATTGATATTCCCTTTTATATATAAACCTATGTAATGTTAATTTCGATTAATTTCCCTGAAGAAGTTCGGACCAGATTGCCGAACGAAACGTTGGAATTACTCATTTCAATCTCCCTGAGATTTTACAAATATAAATTTTTTACAAATGTCTACTTCTCACTCGGCACCTAAATATTTTAGAACTATTCTGTCAAATCTTGACGACAGTTCATTTGAGATGAAATAATTATTGCAGAATAAAGCATTAAACCCCTTGATTTGAATGAATAAATGAAAGATTGCCTCATTTAGAGATTAATAAACAAAAAAGAGATTGCTAATAACATGGATCACTGAATATGGGGATAGAATCTCAAAGATGGTAGATTATACAACACAGAATGGCATGTTGTTCACTTACTCGGAGTATCGAATTCCACCACCACACGTATTCCACGCGAACGAGCATAATTCAGTAAATGCTCAACAACCACTTGTTCATAGACTAACTGTACTGGGTGATAAGCACCCTACGCAGAACGAATAATGATGAAGTGAAACAAAACAAAAGAAAATACCATTTGAGAGAGTTGAGGATCCGTGGATGATCCGTACGGGAATGAACTATCATCTGTGATTTGCCAATGAAATACGTTCATTTTAGCGAAGGCCATAGCATCCTGATGGGTTGTAAAGTTAAATGAGAGAGAGAGACAATATGGAAGGCAGACTTACAAGAAAATTCTCCAACACTTCAACACTGATGAAATGAGCAGCAGTGTTGACTACAAATCCTCTGTGAGTGAACTGGGGTGAATCTTCAATTGTAGATTCGTTTATTACTAGCTAGATGAAATAGGTTGACAATACATGAATATTCATGGGGTCATTTACTCACAGTCCCTAATTCATTTCTGTGCGCCAGTTGTAAGACAGTCTGTAGTGCATGTAATGTTCCCCACACTTCAGGAGATTTGATTTCAATAATCGCATTCGATATGATAATTGCGTCTGCATTAGTGAGTTAGTTATGTATGAATGTTGTGAATATACAAAATTAACCTACATGATTCATTCATCTTCTCACTTGGCCACAAATAACCCTTTGATTCATCACATTCTTCAGTGATAGAAATCGTCATTTTGTCAATACTGCAGGAAGTTCCTTTATTATGCAGGTGCTGTGATGTTTCCACCAGAAGACGTTTGCTGAACTCTTCCACAGCGTCGGTAAGTATCAAACAATATGAATATGTATGTTCAATTGGTAAATCTTCTTTTAGGCGACAGGTATTTCCACCTTCCGTGTAAGTAGTCGGTTTCGGGACTAATGAATTCACAGTGGAACAAGAAAATGTGAGTAATATGAAGCTAAACAAATAGATAATCGACATGATGTTCATTCTACAGCTAGTAGGGTGTGAAGATTGATTCAAAGCGTATTTATATATATACGTCTTGTTATGTGTGTTTTCGTGTGTGCATGTCTGCATGCGATCTAGTTGTAGGCTTTGTGATACGCTCTCGTTATTCTTCTTCATGAAGGTGATATGAATTAGCCAATGAGAATATACTATGCAAAGTGAGACATTGTCAGACACACTTTTGTGAGACTTATCAATGAGCTCGATAACAGCACGAAATATCAGAATTAGAATTCGAGTTAATGAAAGAACATTGAGTTAGTATATTATATAGAAATGCAGACATTGGGGTATAAAAATTATTGGTTTCTTGAGAATGCAGTTATAGTCCACTGATCATTATTATTATTGTTACTATTATTATAATGATTATTATTATATTTGTTTCCATTAATTCCTTCAGGAACATAAGGCTTCAGCCAAACGTAACTATTGCGTTTGGTCCTCTGCCAACGTTTTCATCTGGCTTCACGTCTGCCCACATACTTTCATCTAATCTTCACATCACCTCCTTCATGTCACCTCACCCTCGCAATGACGACCAACTCGCCGCTTCACATTCAGGTTCCACTGTAGCGATAGCCTGGCATGTGATGTCCCTCACTTGATAGTTTGTTTTCTCAGAGTATGGCCAATCCACCTCCACTTCTTTTTGGACAATCGGTTCCTGCCGAGTTGGTTGGTTCATTCATTGAAACAGATCGGTGTTGCTGATCTCTCCTGGCCGGCCATCTGATGTTGAGTAGTCTTGAGCGAAGACAGCCGTCTGTTGATGAAGGTGTGTTGTTGGTTCGAAGTGACTCTCATGACGCACTGGACAAATCTCTGATCCGTATAGTAGCACTGACTGACTTCACATTGGAGTCTAGAATCCGCATCTTATTTTCATTTTCATGCTGAGTGTCATCGACCTCCACACAGACTTGAGAGAATTGAGATCTTGCCTTACTTTCCCGGCTATCAATGCTTTGATATTCTCATCAGTTCTGTCTGCCTGTAGTTGAAACTATGCATCCCAGGTAGGTGGGTAGGAAGAGGAGGTTGCTTCTTTCAGATTTCTTCCATTTATGGTGATTGTTGTCTGTTGTTGTTGCCGTTCCACCGATACCAATTAATGATTAAATCCACAGATCTGTTTCACTGCTGAGGTCGTGTCCACTGGTAGAAGATTTTACCAGTTATTGAATAGTCTTCCGACTACGGTAAGATATTCCTGCCAATTCCAAAGAATAAAACATGAGAATCAGCAAACCAAGCGGACAAATCGAACCAGCAAGAAGACAAAGTGACGGAAAACACGCCGCACTTCCATTCGTATGCCAAATTTATTTGTATTTTATAATAAAGTAGTTTAAACAAAAGTTATGTACAATGTCTCCATTTGTAACGTCTGACAAAAGCTGTGCGATCTTGTTGTTCAGAACTCCACATATTCATATCTCCGTTGAATATGGTTGCATTGCTACTCCTGGAACACTTTAATTGTAAGATAATAAAATTATGTCAGATACGGGATTTTTCTTGAAACATAGAAAGACCAAAAATTTAGGCCCACTACATAATTAGAAAACAAATAACCGTAAACGTTTTTCCGCTCCAATACTGATCAGGTGACAATTAACTTGAAATCCCCTTTGAAGATTCGACGTGCAATAACATCAAATTAGACTAAAACACATTACGTAATTGCATTTTTTTATGATTTTATTATTATTTACTTTATTCCTTTAAGTTCCAAGTGGAGCATAGTTCTTCAAGCTTGAGCTTTGAAGTTTCGCCAGCATTGGGCTTGCTAGTCTCACGCCTAACCTTCTCTCTTTACCTGCATCAATATAGCCTAAGCCAGGTATGGGAGTGCGTCAGCCCAGGAATATACCGCGGATAATATGCGTAGTTGCCAAGCATTCTACTGTTGAACCACAGACGCACATGGAACTGCATCTCACTTGGCATAAATATGAAAGACGCGCACCGTGTCAGACTGTGACTTCAGATGAGGTTAGTACGTCTGACATTAAGCATAGCAACACACTGACGTCCAAAGCATAACATGTCATCAAAAGTAATTGAGATACTATGTGATCATTAATAGGAAATATCTCGAATCTCCGAAATCTTCCCAAAACTGTCGTCGTGATCTTGTAACTGTTGTTGACCTCAGAAGATGTGGTGGTACTTTTATGTCATCCTCTTACAAACAATTTCAATGCTTCTACTTTCAATAATTTGTTGTAGGCGTTACATGGAAAGACAATAAAACTACCTCAATGTCTAAATCATTTTCTGGTAACAATGGTAAATTTACATCCATCGCAATTAACTCTTCTTTTCTGAAATTAGTAGGGAGATTAAATTTTTTTCAATTTGAACCTTCCTTGAAAAGTTTTATTGATCCCCAACAATTCGATTTTAAATGGGGCAGATGTGCTTTTGACAACATTGCTATCTTCCAACAAAATATTGCTTCCTCCTTAGACGAAAGCACAAAATATGTCCGATGTAACTTCCTTGATTATACTTCTGCTTCTCACTCTGTACCCGGATGTCTTTTGTTAAATAAACTTTCCATGAGACAAACCCAGTCGCAGGTTGCATTTCCTTTCATTTGAACAGAAAGCTGTCTACCGTCTACAAAGGTAAATCCTTCTCTGCCTTAATCACTGAATTCGGAGTCCCTCGTCTTTCTCTCATCTTTTCCTTTTTAGTTCCTCTTACATTACTTTCCTCTTTCGGAAGAAATATACTTCGTTGCATACACTGACGATTTGACTGTTCTCACTGAGTAGCCTTCTGTAGGATATCAGTGGTAGGAGTTAAATAGTCTTACCTTAAATCCCACGAAATGTCTAACAATGAACTTCACCTTTAGGCATAAACGTGGTCAGAAAGAACTGGGCCGTTCACAAGATGCACCTTGCATTGAGAGCACTGAAATAGAAACTCAGTGAAGCATAAAATACCTTGGAGTAGTTTTATCCTCCAGCCTTTCTTGGTCATTCCATATCTTGTTGAATTCTAAGAAAATGTCCAGTTTAACCAACTACATTAAGAAGTTAAGACAGTCAGGTAGGTGTCACTGAATTCCTACTTTTACAGTTGGTTAACTCTTCCATCTTATCTACTGCACTTTACTGCTCCACCTCAGTCTTTGCTGGGCTACTCAAAAAGGAGTATGACGGCATACTGAAAAGGTTAATAATGCTTGTCAGTGTGGTAAGTGGTGTGTCACTAAGTCAGTTTGTCAGCAGTGTAGTTGACAGACATTTAAACTCATGCGAGAAATGGTCTAAATCCACTTCGTCTGACTCTCAGCACATACTGTATTCTCAATTCTCAACGCCTTGCATCTCCTCAGGTAGAGGACTAGAAGTTATCAGAAACTCATCGATAGGCTATTTGACCCGGCCGCGTCCTATGTGATAGAGATAATGTTAAGCACGAAACCTATGACTTACTATGTTATTAGCAAAACAGTTGGCTCTTTTATTCTCTCCAATTTGCAATCTATGGTGACACTATTTCAGTTGTCTAATAATGCCAACAATTCACAGTGCACCGTGATGGAGAGCCACCTAGCATGGGGGCCACATTGCAAACTTGACTGATAGAATTCAGTCTGCGCCAAATATAAGACTAGACGCACATTACACTAGTTACTGACTAGTGTCCAATCAAAAATATCCAATACAATCCTACGGGAGGTCAATCGCGATCCTGAATGCTCCAATGGTAACGTCTCTGACTGCAGTCAGCACTGGGTGACACGGGTTCGAATCTCGGAAGGGATATGAGTTCGTTCGAGGTTGCAGATATGCCTAGCTGATTGTGAGTGCCAACTAGCACAAAACCTAGATGGTCCAAGGCTTCCTATCGACTGCCTTCAACCATCTTATAGTCAACCTCAATAAACATCACCACTTTATTTATGGCGAAATAGAACCATGCAGTTTGTTTTCATTTGATGTAAGTATAAACCTTGGGCAGATAAATTTTCAACCAACTACATCCAATGGGTCTCTAGTTCTCAAGAAACATCTAGAGAAATATCAAACTTTATTTATTTCTTTATCTATTTACCCTTTATTCATTTTAGTTCAAGTTACTTCGATAATTATTATTATTTGATTATTGTTCCCTTGGATTTTGAGTGCAGCATAGGTCTTCAACAATACATCTCCAATTTGTTCTATTTTCTGCTCTACTCTTAAGCTGGCTAGCCACACGATTGCCCATGATTTTTCATCTCCTCCTCTCTACACGATTACCGCTAAGTCACCCTTGGAAGACTAACTTGTCGTTTTCTATTAGGATTTCACTCAAGAGATGGCCTGACGCGCGATGTCAATCAGCTTCCTCCTCAACATATACCCAATCGGTCTCCTTTCTCTCCTACACATCTGTTCACCAATCGCCTATTGGTTGGTTGGCTCCCAGCTGGCCGTTTGATCTTCAATATGGATCCAGGGAAGGTAGTTAGCAGTAAAATTCTACAACCCGTTGGGAGTGCTTTTCGTGATACGCCAAGTTTCTGACCTATACAGGAGAACTGATTTGACATTGGTGTTGAAAATCAGAATCTTGTTCTTTATGCTGAGTGAAAGCAGAAGACTACAAATCCGATTTCAGATTGATGAATGTGTCTATCGCCTTTCCGATTCTGACGGACTTTGACATCTTCATTCGATCTGCCAGTGGTTACAAAAAATGCTTCGATAATACAACATCTTAATGACTCATGTTTTTCGACCAACAGTTAATTCCATCAAACTTGTACATACCGTGAACACATTGAGGTCAACTACCTAAGATGAACTTCTATTCACCTGGTCGATAAAGTCCATAATGACCTGATCAGTGTTCATGACAGCAAAGTGGAATCAAGCAGCAACAGGACTTGTAAATGATCTACACTAGAATACCAGCGTGACACCTACGCACCGGTAAGCAACATGTGCGTCCTCTGATTGGTAAAACTGAGCTTGTGATTATACCACGACTAGTCATCCAATTATACCCTTTATCTAGTCTTTTATGGTTGGAAATCCAATAATTATCCTCAATGTTTCTTCATCGACTTTCGAGCAGTACAAATAAACACATTGATCCCTGCAAGTGAAGTGTCTGAATCTCAATTGAATTTTACAAAATTCTTTGATCCTCTAAAAACACTTACCTCAATTTTTAGTTGAAGAGGCTGTTAAGACGACTATGTCCTCACATATAATCTCTCTGCATATAACCAACCAGACCAACAGCTCTTAACTAAGCGTAAAGCTTCGGGTTTACGAGATTGTAATTTGTATCTATCAATTTGTCAGGTTTTGCCATCAATGCACAAATCTCTTTTGAAGTCAACTAGAAATCTCAACATTTTCGCCTAATGGAAAACATTCCAAACACAATAAGGCTAAACCAAGCTGGTGTGTATCTGTTTGAAAATATTCCAGTAATCATTACACACACACAACTGCTTTCATCTTATTCTCATAGTGATGCGCCAAAGCCTGTGACTCACACCACACATTCCTCTTACAACAACATTGTCCCCATGCATGAAATATGCCGATGAAGAGGATAAGGAGGACATCTATGGATGATATTGTAAGCAGTAATGGACAAGACGCCAAACACATAGCAATAATAGAATTCTTACTGGGTACTAGGAATGCCGAAATGAGAGTAGATGACATTCGGAGAGAACTCATTATGCTTCGAGAAGCGCTCGATGAAATGACTTAGAGTGGAGAGAATTGCTTGCAAGATATCTACGTTTTTAATACCATGGTAATTTTAAGCTGGGTATAGAAGCACAGGCCTTTCTTGTGGCGATGTGATTTTCATCAAATATGCACACTAGATTTCCAAAAGACTCCATCTCAGTGTGAATAATGTGCAACCGTGGCTTATTCAAACAAACAAAGATAGAGCGGATGTAAGTCTGAAAGGTCGCAAAGAAGCCTTAGAAAAACACTACTTCAAGCTAACCAAGAAAGAGAAACTGAAGAACACAAAGGATATCACACACGGAAGTCATCAGAAAAAAAACAAAATTCAAAGATATTCAATGCAAACTCTATACACAAGAAGTTGAATTTATACAAATGCATTTCAATTCAGTATCGATGAAAACCTGACTGGTTGGGGTCCTCGGGACGGTAAAAACCAATGATGGCTGGAGACAATTTGTGATATGGCTAAAAATCGTTATCAATGGCTGGCTCAGATGCATTCACTCCTTGTTACTAATAATTTCCAATAAAACAATATTGTTCTTCGGTATTACTTTTCCTTTTGTCTCATATCCCTGTCTGCTGTCTCTGTTGTGAATTTCTTCTACTCTCTTCTGTTGCTTTGTGTGCTACATGGAGTGTAGCGACTTGAACTGCTGCACATCGATCCAAGGTCCTTTGTCGATAACAGATAGACAGACAGTAGTGTGAACAGTTAACCGATTTATTCTTAACACGCATAGTTTCGCTGCTTACGATTCACAAACATGCTTAATCCGTTTGTTTAAATTCACCCATTAATAGTCTGAAGGTTAGAAACATCATGGCACATCCAAACTAAGACTGGAATTTGAGCGCGTCATGTAACTAGAGATATCTACCAAGGTATTCTTCGACTACTGCCACACACAAATTAAGTCAGATCACACAAAAGAATATGGTCAGCTATGGTTGCATTCATATAAAACCAGTATATTTTGATTCCGTTCGAAGCACACTTTCAACATTTGATCACCATTATGCACCACATGTCACCTTTGTACTCTTTTATCATAATTATTAGAAACAATAAGAGTATTTTCATCTTTTAACAAATCTGAAACTTTGACCAGTTTTTATAAAATTCTACATGTTAAGACTAAGCACAGAGTTTAGAACACACGTATTTGTTTATCAAGTAAGGATGGTGAAAATGTGGTTCGTCAGTTAGTGCAAAACAGGACAAAGTCTGATGAAGTAAAATCTTGCACTAATATTGATAAATAGTGTACAGAGATGAATAGGAGTTGACACGTATATCAACTTAGAATTGCAAAAGTCTAAGTGGGTCAAATAATCATTTGAATTATATTCCTCATGGTTCCAGAATGAAACCTCAGGACTAAACAGAACATACGATTGCATATCTCCAATTTTGATGTCAAATCTTGAAAAGGATTTGTAGGAATAATATTCTGAAATCCTTTACAGTTGATGTTCTTCAGTTTGCTGCCGTCTCCGGGTATTATAGTTAGTAATCCCTCCTCTATTCTTCTTGTTCATGATAAATACTGATTAGGTATACATTTATTTCTACGCACCAGTGCATGCACGATTTATTCGCAATATCCCAATCTAATTGTAGAGCAACCACATCAACATATCCCGTATCTTTAGCCCTCTTGAGCTTTCAATCATCGCTGAGCATTAAAATCAATTCCTTTTATTAATGTGTTTTAAAGGATAATAATAATCGTCATAAAGTGTTTCTAAATGCGTTTTCGATTCGAACACTACTTTCATTCCTGCTTTCCTAAGCACTCTACATGAAGTTTCATACGTTTCCACTGTGTATGGCAGCGTTATTGATTTTCAGGAGTTGATTTTTATGGATTTGATTTGTTTTTCAAGTTAGACTACGGATTGATATCAGTTAGAGAACCATTGAAAATGTGCAGGGAGTATTGGACAGCTGTTTCATCTTAGTTTGTGACTCATCTGCAGTTCACATCCACTGGGGTTCGAACCCAAAACCTTCCTGTTACAAGGCAACAGCTCTTAGACCATTCAGACACTGGGACTCGACTCAATGACCAGCCCATGAATTCTAACTTCTACCAATTCGAGATTTTCAGCGTGATCACCAACCAATGTCATCGGCAGGAAATCCATCCTCACACTTGACTAGATGGAACTCACTGGTCACAACTTCTCACTAGAACTCCAGGAAACTCGGTCCTGTAGCAAGACACTAGCAAGTCGGATCCCAGTGGCTGTATGGTATACAGAAGGTCCTGGATTCGAAACCCAGTGGGTGCGTACT
This sequence comes from Trichobilharzia szidati, assembly GCA_944472155.2. Classification (NCBI taxonomy): domain Eukaryota; kingdom Metazoa; phylum Platyhelminthes; class Trematoda; order Strigeidida; family Schistosomatidae; genus Trichobilharzia; species Trichobilharzia szidati. The sequence goes on along the minus strand of OX235276.1, from coordinate 86,337,246 downwards.
GGAGATGACTCCCAAACTGGGATGAAACAGCTGTCCAGTACTCCCTGCTGGTTTCCAGTGGTTCTCTAACTGATATTAATCCATGGTCTAACTCGAAAAGCATTATTGATGTCTTGAATACCATATTCTTGGTTCTGTCATCTTACTGTGTGTTTGTCATCCATCATGTCCTTATGATCCTTCTTATTATAAGTAATATCATTTATCCTCATAACTTCCCATAGACCTGCTGAATTAATCAGAGTAATTACCAAGTTTCAAAGCTTTCCATTGCATCACAGTTACTAAATATGCAGACCAGATCAGTTATGACCATGTCAGCAGGATGAAAAATATCCTGTATGGTAACAAAGTATTCTACGCTAACAACACTACTGGTAGTTTGCAAATGATCCACATTCACTGTGTTCGCCTGAAATTTTTTGAATGCCTAGCAGTTCACGCTTTCGTAATTACTGGAAACACTGGAGTGGCATAAGTTTCATTTGAAATGATTCATCGCAGGGTGCAATCGTTCGGTGGCAAAATGTTGTGGAACCGAATTGATACTGTACCGATAGCCAGTCAGTCAGTAAAAAAGTCACATTTTAGCAAGCTGTATATACACAAGGTATATATTTGGAAATTATATATTACAATCCATCACAGATTGATAAAGAAATTGTGAATTTGATTCAGTTCGAAATCCAGTTAATTCAAATGCAAATTTCATAGTTGTAAACAGCTTTTCGGTTCGTTCAGTGGTTTTGCATTCAATCCAAAACTGTGAACATTAAAACAAAAGAAAAGAGGAAAAACGATTTCTGAATCGATACGGAAAATGATTCGACCTCATTACTTCGTATTCTTCATGAATTTGACTCTAGCCTGGCCAAGTTAACTAGCTTGCTTGTTTTTTCGGGAAGTCCGAGGCTTGGGTAAAGAGGGTGGGTTAGGCGTGAGCCTAGCATCTCTACACTTCAAAACCATTCGAACTGCTACAGAAACTTCAATGCACAAAAAATATATAAGAAATACAAAAAATTCAAATAACAGTCTTATTTTTCGTTCGAGTCAGGGAGACGAAATGACACAGCAGTCTGGAGAACGCCAGGCTTCGTTGAGCTAGTCAGCTGATGTGTTTTCTTTAGAAGGGAGACGTGGAGTGTCCATACATTGTACGAGACTGGCTGGAAAGCTATCTAGGTAGCCCAAGAAATGCGAAGTTATGGTATAGAATTGATGGACATCTGCCCGAGCAGATGCAAATGGATGCGGATTGTCAAAATCATCAACTGGAGAGTCGGTAATCCACCCCGCTCTAGTTAACCACGAGGACATTGAGTCAGTGAGTGGTTATCATGATGTCACCAGTGGCAATCAAAGTCCTAATGCAGTTGAATAAAGAAGTGAATAAGAGTGCTAAGAAAGACAAAAGACAATTCTACGACACACTGGTTTGCGAATGAAGCAGAACAGGAAGACAGGCAGGCTGCAGGTGAAAGAAACCTCAAAACACAATACCAGATAACCAAGTCTATATCCGGAATGGGAACAACCCAGAGGATGAAACCAATAAAAGGTGTTCAAAACAACCTGATTAATAAGGAGAAGGAACAAATTCGACAGTGGGTTGATCACCTCAAAGGATTCTTGAATCGACCATCATCTGCAACTCGTTCAGGAATACCACCAACAGCACGTACATAACTGCATTCAGTGGAAGCCAATCTTCCTACGAAAGCAGAAATCTTGAGTGTGATCAAGCTAATGAAATTCAGTCTAGAAGGCAGCAGATTCAGACGATATTCCCCCACTCCGAAGCTCTGGAAACGGATCTAGAGACTGCGGGAGATGTGCTTACGTCATTATCGCAAAGCGTTTCAAAAAACGGAAAGGTGCCTACCGATTGGAAGAAAGGTTGGCTAGCTCATCAAGCTGCCAAATGAGGGTGACTGACGCTTCACTGTACGAAAACTGGCATGGAATAATGCTCCTCTCTACGCCAAGTAAAATACTGAATCGAATCATCCTGGAGAGAATAAAGGGTGTACTGGATATAGTAATCCACCACCCACCGCAACAAGCGAATCACGTGCTGATCAAATTGCAGGTCTATGTATCGTCATCACGGAACAAAGTATGGAATTGCAGTCAAATCTCTACCTCACCTTCATCGACTTCGAAAAGGCCTTCGACGGAGTGTGTGGCCCGAGAGGTATTTTGGAAACTACTGGAAAACTTTGGTGTGCAGTGCCCCAAATCCGAGCGAACCACATTCAGTGGCTCGCTATATGGCAGTGCCATGTGTCAGGTGTCAGTGAGGCGTTTGAAGTGTATACAGGAGAAAGACAAGGCTGACTGCCTATTATCACCTATGACATTCTTAATTGTTGTGGACTGAATTATGCGTCAGACTCTGCGGTGAGAGCGAGGAGACAGGAATAAGCTGGACCACCGATGAGAAAACGATAAAAGATGTGGACTTCACGGGTGGATGATATATGTCTAATGTCACACAAACTCGAAGACTGACAGGCAAAAGGTAACAAACTGGCTGAAGAAGTAGGGCAGTGAAGACAAGACTTTAGGTGAATACAGAGAAGAAGGAAGTGATGAAGATAACCAACCAACAGACAGAAACAACAACAACCAGCACTACTCACCATCAATGAGAGATATTTAACAGAAGTTACCTCCTTCACTTATCTAGAAGGCATCGTTTCAACTACAGGAGACAGAGCGTGTGAAGATGTCATCATCAGCCAGTCAGAATCAAAATGACAAGATACACTTCATCAATCTGAAACCAGTTTGGAAATCTTCTTCACTGATTCAGCACAAAGAACAAGATTCCGATTTTCAACACAATTGTTAAGTCAGTCAGTTCTTCTCTATGGGTCAGAAATTTGACCAGCCTTTCATGAAAAGTATTTCCAGTAAGTTACAGATTTTTATCAACAGCTGCCAACTTCGATGGCTGGCTCCATACTGAAGGTCAAATGGCCAGCAAGGATGAATCAGCAATAAGAACCTCTAGCAACGAAGCAAACTGAAGCCGATCGCTTAACAAATGTGAACGAGGAAATGAAGATGGATAGGGCATACATTGAGGAGGTCATCAAATGACATCGCCCATCAGGCCTTTGAGTGGAATGTCAATGAGAAGTGCTGACTGGGTCATCAGTGCGAGTGTGACATGTATGACAGCGTACGAAGATTCAATGATAAATTATGGGTGATCGTGGATTCAAATGAAGAGGACGGTAGGAATTGGAACAAAGAGGAGATGTGTTGTTGAGGCTCTATGTTCCACTTGGAACCCAAGGGAATAATGATAATCAATTTGACTCTACTGGTAAGAGAACAAATCACCTCTAAATATCAATTAATTTCCTTTTTAAAACGCTTCTGAATATAATCTACTCTATTGACAAGAAAATGAGTAGTTTCTACCAATAACATGAAGAATTCTACAACATTTAGGCTTCAGATAGCAAAGAAATCTCAAAATGTAATCAATGAAATATGATTGCAGCCAAATCAATATAGACGTAGGTGTTTAGGTACACATACAGGGATGGAATAAGATGCACATGGAATTAATGATGGGTTTACTGTGGTTGTTTTAAAATCCATAGGTCGCATTCTGATCACAAAGTAGATTTCAATACTTTTGCTAGGAACTGACTACTACTGACTGTGTATTCAGTGAACGTATCGTGTTTGTGTCAGTTTAATAAACTGTAGTCAAATTCTCCATATTCATCATGTTTGAATTCCTGAGGATAAGAAAATGAAGTAGGTGGTATGAGTCGAATATTGTGGACATACGATCCCCTTATATTTGCTTGCTACATGAAGTATTATTTATTCTTTAACGTTTCCAGTGGAGCGTAGGGCTTCAAGGTACAGGCTTGAAGTTTCTGTAGAGGTGGTGATTATTTTTACAGGATGGGGTTCCTAGCTGCTTCATGCCCAACCTTCTCTCAGTACTAGTGTTATTACTAGCTTAGTGAGGTAAAGGAGTGTGTCGTTGGCCGGGCATACAACCGGCGAACCTCCTGAGTGATCGGCGAGCACACTTTCGCTGTGCCACCGACGCACATATGAAGTATAATCAGCATCAATATCTAGGCAATTATAGAGGTTCAGCAGCAATCATTGAACATAACTTTCTCACTTTCAGGTGACTGTTCGATTTTTGAAACCGATTACTCAGAGTGGATGACCGGATGAATAAATACATAAAAGATCTTCGTAATTAATTATTTTCATCCCAGTTCGTGAATACCCGCTTCATCGTCGCGTGAGGAAGATGAATTCCAGGTTTTGTGATATTTATTCCAATGTCGACTTCTTTTTATCGAGTCTGTTGATATTCACTACGCAATTAGATGGGTTGGATTTTCTATTGAAAATCAATAACCATAAATTATAAAAGAAATGTAAATACCACATGAACTTACTCTAACATGCGGCAACGCAGTTCAGTTAATCGTGGTATAAATTCGTCAATTTTGAATTCACCTTGTGACCAAAGACGTTCAGCTACAACTGCACCTTCAGGCCTATTTGAGAATGAATGAATGAATGAAATAGGAAGATTGTGTGTAGTTCAGTGAATAAAGCGTAACAATTTCGTTAGTGATTCCTTTCTCATATGACTGAGTAAATATCAATTATATGATGAATGTGGATGGAAATTGTACATGTCAACGTCAGCTGATGCTACTGATGTTGATTAGCGTTTATGTGTTAATATTATCGCAAAGAGTGTAAACATACTGTCAGACATCTATACACCACGGAATAATTGAGCAAAGAATATCCTTTTCGATAATTTCCTCCTCTTCTGGCTCTACAATTACATTTATATGTTTATATACATAGAATATTCTAGATTAAAAGTCAGTAACAATATTAGTCGTTTTGTGATGTGAGATCAATGGAATTGCTGTTCATTAAAGAGGCTTAAATAATAATAATCATAGTTATAATAATAAAATATAATAGCCAATAGAATATCAACTGAAATTAAGAAAATCTCACAAAAATTCAGGATCATTGAAACCTAGATGACCTAGGTAAAGATAATGTCTGAACTAGCTTCTTTTGGACGAACACAATAGACCTCTTTATATGGATTCCAACAGCCTCAGAAATATTCAGTAGTCGAGCTATTAAGGCAATGGATTCAGTACTAGGACCAATTCTAACCGACATATTCCTTGTGGAACTAGAAAATGGGCCTTTGAAGGATGCTACTGATGAACTCAAATTGTATTGTCGGTGTACATGGATGATACATTTTGGATTATGAAAAGTGAGAAGGAAGCAAAGAACATTCTGGATAAATTTAAGGAGGTTCATCCTACAACAAAAGGTTACTATTGAGAGAGAAAAAGACTCTAGTATTTCATTTCTAGACGTCCTTATGGCCAGAATGGAGGATGTCACAGTAACAATAACTGTATGCAGAAAACCTACATCAACTGACTGTCAGTATACTCATTTTTACGGCTTCGTGCACTTGAAATATAAACGCAGTCTGATAATGAACTTGGTTCAAAGAGCAACAGCAATCTGCTTCGATGAATGTCTTGATGAAGAACTTAATAGTATTAAACGGTTGATGAGTGAAAACGATAATCCAGAAAAGTTTGTTGATAAGAACATGAATCTATAATCAAAGCAGCCCAAGGTACAAACAGTTCTCGAAAATGCCTTATTCTTACAAATTCAGTTCCTCGGCGATAACTTCAGCGAGATACTAGTGCAACGCCTTAGCAATGCGGTAAAACTAGCATTTCTTGCTGCTAAATTACGTTGTGTCTTCAAAACCACTGACCAGTTTCGCCTCTTCCATGTGTATCTACCAATTTAACTGCTCCTGTGGAGCCAGTAACATAGGCCGCACAATTGGCGTGTTTCTCGTCGGATTTCCGAACACCATCCTCCACAGTGATTAAAGAAAGGACAAACAAAATCTATTCGTGGAGTTATTCTTTCTCATCTTGTGGATACAGAACACAAGACTGATGTTAACCAGGCTTTCAGGGTAAATTACCACTTACCAACAAATTTTAATTTCTCCTTAAGAGTTCGACTACTAAATATTGCTGAGGCTGACTGCTGGGATCCACATTAAGACGCCTAATTTATGCGTCCAAAAGAAGTTAGTTCAGACATTATGTTTACCTAGGCCATCTAGGTTTCAATGATCCTGAATTTTTGTGAGATTTTCTTAATTTCAGTTGATATTCTATTTGCCACTATATCTTTGTTGTTATTATCATTATTATTTTAATTTAGGCCTCTTTGATGAACTGTAATTCCATTGATCTCACAGTACGAAACGACTTATATTGTTACTGACTTCTAATCTAGAATATTCTATGTATATAAAAATATAAATGTAATTGTAGAGCGAGAAGAGGAGGAAATTATCGAAAAGAATATTCTTTTCTCGAATATTATCAGAGTCATGAAGATGAAAGATTCGTATTGGTCAACAACTTACAGACATGAACTGTCTCACATACTAAACGGATACTAAATAATGCAAAATATACTATCCTTGTTGATAAGAATTTGAAGCTGTTTGATATCGACTCCATTTGTTATGTGAGCATGACTTCGAGGCACTTCTTGTCAATGGCCTCTCAAGTCGGTCGAATAAACTGGAGTTCACTAAAATTGAAGAGATTTACCATAATCAGATAACCTTGGTTAAGTGAGTTCCATTTTCTGTTTTATTCCTTTACGTTCTCAGAGGAGCATATGGCTCCAAACTAGAGGCTTGAAGTTTCGGTAGCCGCTTCATGCCCTCTTTACCAGTTTTACTACTGGCCTAGTAAGGTAAATGACTGTGTTGGTGGCTGGGGATCGAAGCCCGGACCACATGAGGCGTGGTTGACGAGCACTCTACCACTGTGCCACCGACACACGAGTTCATATGACCTTTGAGAACATCCAAAGTAACAAGGTCAATCTTAGGGTAGTCAATAGAGGTATCAAACTACTGATTTCATTCAGTTAGCAGTATATAACATGAATGAGAAAATATACACATTCATCATAAAACGTATACATGAATGCTGAATTTTCCTGTATCTGGAAATGTGTACAGTACACAACTCACCATGAACGCGTGAAGAGAATCGTTTCATCCACAAAATCACCAACGACAAAAGCTTCACCACCAATAACCAATTTCTTTTCTTTCTCTGATTCTTGAATAGTCAAGGAAATGTAGAGGATTAGTTTGTGGTCACAAATTTTTTGAGGTCAATGTGAAACAAGCCTATTTCACATAAATATAAATCAAGTGAATGAGGTATATGTTTGAATAAATATGTTGTGATTTGCAGAAAGATACCACACAACTCCTTGTTATGGTAGGAATAAGTAACTGACATTAGCTAATAGCAAATGAATGACCTAGTCAACTGATCAACTTTCCGATTATTAGGTGACTAACGTGTAGTGTGTAATGCACCAAGGATCGCAAATTGTGATGTATCTTATTTCAGTTGTCCTACAATTTATGGCCAAGTTAAACTTTAAGCAGCACTAACTAGCAATAGAGAGCGACCACACCGACAACCTTGAAACACTCACTAAGCAAGTTAGTGAAACCTGGAAAATAATGCTGTCATCATCAATAAAATGTCCTCATCGCAGTACTTTGTTATTAAATGGGATACTGGCAAGTTTCAGCTTAGGTTTGGGAAAGATTGAGTTACAGTTCAGGCCAAGGACAAGTTAGAGTTAGGTTAACCTACTAAAGGTGACATTAAGGTTACTTGAATTTAGATTAACGTTAGTTTAGGCATATTTTCACGTTAGGGTTATGTTCAGGAAAGAACAGGGATATTGTCAGGATTAGAACACCCAAATGATTACATGCATAGAATGTGGTTAAATTACTTGCTTGTGCAACCAAGTACAGGAACTCAACGATACCATATTTGGCTCATGTTCTGAGTGACAGAGACAATGTTAAGCGCGAAACCTATGACTTGCTTTGTTGTTAATAGCATAATTTCGGCTCTTTTTATTTCTTTCTTATTTTTATTCTATATTAAACACCCTCTTAAACATACTTAGCTACCTAAATTAATAACATTGGCTTACTTTTTGTACCTTATTCTATTCCTTCTTTTGTGTATCTACTGGTTCCGGCTATATTATCACTATGATTATTACGAAATTGTCCTGTCATTAACCATCATGTTATTTTAGTTTTGTGGTTGTTTTTTGTTCCGCAATATTAGCTGACAAGCTTGGCTGTGAACGCCATTATCACCATCTTAAAATTTTGTATTATGCAGGATTACTCACACTACGACTACAAACGACAATAGTATAATTCCATTGTGGATAAAATTTATTCTGATAAAGTCTCACAGTGTTATACAGTAATATATACTGATGACAACTTTTCGAGCACAATCTTTGCTCAGGAAATATTACTGTATTACACTATTGGATTTCATCAAAATAAATTTTACTCACAATGGAATTATAATCTGTTGGCACTCCAACTTAGAACTGAGAGCTATTTTAATCACATGTGAGGGGAAGGTATCCTCTGTAACACTTTGATACAGTTTTTATGCATTTCTCTTTCATAATATATATATTCGATACACAAAAATGCCTCTGCCACGTGATTGGTGCCTCCGAGGTCATTCGCTCATTGGTAGTGAGTGGTGCTTACAGTTTAACTTTGCCCAATTTACCACCCATCAGTAGTAAACATTACTGGATGACGGCCATATAGGCAGATGTACTCACTTATGAACAACATTCTACTCGAGATCATGATAATTAGGGTGCATAGATTGTAAATATCATCAGTGATTTACATCAGTCTCACTGATGAGTAGACAATATCAGTGTACTTCTAAGAAGTTTGAGTCTTTATTGAATTTCTCATTCGTTCACAGACTGTTCACTAGCCGGCCTCAAATCACGAGAAGAGATAAGGTTGGACGTCAGTCATACTAGCGATTCTTAACAACAAATGACAACGTCGATTCTGAAGCTACAGAGCACAGAGGGAAATCAATAAGACAACTAAGTTTGACGATGAATGACACTAGCCAGTGAAAGCCTTTGCGTCGATGTGCATTGTTGCTTTTACCACTCAGTTTTAAATAGAACAGAACGGGATGCAGCTAAATTAGTGGGGAAGCTGACTGCAGTCCACCTTTATTATCAGTGGTAATGTGATACCAAGATAACGTGAGAAGTCACAGAGGATACTCAAAATAGAAACATGATATGATCTTACCTGAGAAGTCTCTTGGATCACATTCGTAGTATGGGTACCAATGCTCCACATAATTATTGGCAAAGATACGAAAACATGAGGAAAGTATAACTCGATAGCCGGCTGATGTTATGTTCTTGACACGCTCTTGCCTTTGCGAATCATTCCACACTTGGAACACAATATTTCTCTCCTTCTCTGGCTAAATGAGAAAATTTCGATAATTGATTAGCATAAAAATAAATTTTGAATTTAATTTGATTGGTTCATCTTGTAAGATATGATGATAACGTAATTTAAATTTAAGACAATGGAGTGGAGATGACACATCAGCTGTGGAAGTATTTATATGGAGCAGATCTGCACCCTTCTCTCCATTGCTTGCTTATATACAAATATTTTTACAAGGCAGACATATCAAATGTTTTACTCAAGAGTGAATAGTACTCAGTGACCTCAACATCTTCCGCGTCGGAATAAAATCGAAGAGTTCTTTTGTACTAACTGAGCTATTTCAATCCTCACTTCTGTAGAAAATAAAGACGAGATGGGCAACCTCTTCAACACATCTCCTAGTAAAAGGAGATGCATGCATGCCTCTGTGATTCTCATTGCTCTCAAACTGCAGACGTTAACAGTAAAGGAACTAAGAGTAAACGAATAAGCACAGATCTGATCATCTTCAGAATGTTTTGTGTGAAGAGACTGTTTATCACTACTCTTTTCCCTGTTCAAGTATCTGACTTTGAAAGGTTATATTCTATTGTTATTATTTCCTTGCGTTCTAAATGGAACATAGGTCTACAATAACACATCACCACATTGCTTCATTCTCTGCTGTCTTCTACACAGCTGGGTCCACAATTTCTCATATTCTCTCGTCTTCTCCTCTTCAACACACGATCTCGTGAATATCACCTTCTCACCGACCACCCACTCGTCGCTTGCCATTCGGGTTCTACTCGAGCGATGGTCTACATTTCGTGCGATGTCATTCAACGACCTCCTCAGTGATACATGCCCCATCAATGCATTTCCACTTTCACCTACATATTTCTTGAGCAATCAGCTCTTGCCTGTTGCTCTGTTCCCAAAGTTTCTTGTTGCTTATTCTTTCTGGCTGGCCATTTGTTTTTTTAGTATGGAGCCAGCCAGCTGCTGGTAAAATTCTGCGACAGGCTGTTAGATATCTTTTTGTGACACGTAGCGCACGTTTCTGAGCAGTATAGAATGACTGACTTCACTTCAGTTTTGTGTTCTTTAAGTTGTGGAGTGCACAAGATTTCCAAACTGGTCTCAGATGGATGAAGGCGTATCTCGCCTTTCCAATTATGGACAAATTTGACATCTTCATCCGTCCCGCCTGCAGTTGAAATGATGCATCCTGGCTGGATAAGTGAAGGAGGCAACCTCTGTTAAATATCTCTCATTGTTGGTGATTGGTGCTGGTTATTGTTGTTGCTGCTGATTAGTTATGTTCATCACCTCCGTGTTCTCTGTGTTCACCTGCAGTCCTGTTTTCGCTGTCACTTCAGCCAGTTTGTTGGTTTTCGCCTGCAAGTCTTCGAGTTTGTGTGACATTAGACATATATCATCCGTGCACGAAACCCAGATCTTCTACAGTCTTGTTAATGGTCGTCCAGTGTATTCCTGTTGACTCGCTCCCAGCGCACAGCCTGATATATAATCCAGTCTGAAAGGCCAATTGAACACACTTAAAATGAACGAAATCCTCATATTTCAATCTACTGTTAAGCATCAGCAGACACACGAAAACAAGTACGCAATACATATTTTCAATTCAATAATTGCTTCCGCTTCGCCTGATTAAGTACACTTCACCATTTTCTATAGTTCACCTCATATCCAAAAAGTATGAACTTCAGTGAAATTCAAATAGATGATTGCCGTCTAACAAGAAAAGCATCGGTGATTTTCTTCAGTAACGGTCAATACATGTTTCGGAATGATCATCACAGCACGAGAGACCAGTGGAAATGAACTTTACGTTCTGAGAACAATGGCCTAATTTCTTTAACCTATTACTTGCAGTTTTAGCAACGACTATGAAACACAAACAACAGTTATACATCTCATCCAACAGTTGTACGACAATGCTGCATGCCAAGTAATCCACAAAGGGAAACTCACAGAATCCTTCGAAGTGAAGACGGAAGTAAGACAAGCTGGCTGGCTGGCTGGCTGCCTACTATCTCCAACGACTTTCCTGATCAAGGTTGGTAGGTTGGATAATGCGACAGACAGCCCTACACAGCATGAAAATCAAGATTCGGATTTTCGACTCCAATGTGAATTCAGTGCTCTTAAACGGATCACAGATTTAAAACAGCGCGTCATGAACGGCACAACGAACAAACTACAGATCTTCATCAACAGCTGTCTTCGCTCAATACTACTCAAGATCAGATGGCCGTTCAGAACAGATCAACAACAGGGAGAGATCTCTGTGAGCGAACCAACCAGGAATCGATTTTGCAAGAAATATATTAGAGGAAATGGAGGTGAATTGGCCACACTCTGAGAAAACAAACCGTTAGGTATCATCACACGCCAGGCCATTGCTCTAGTGGAACCCGAATTGTGAGCAATCAGTGGGCCATCAGTCTGAGGGTGGGTGATATGGGGGAGAAGATGTGAATGGGAGATGAAAGCATATGGGCAGACGTGGAACCAGATGAAAACGTTGGCAGAGAACCAAACGAAAGCCCTATATTCCTCTATAAATTAAAAAAATGATAATAATAATAAAACGCAATATAATTTAGGCTATTCACATTGCAAATTATTTAATATAGATAATGAACAATCTAAAGGAACAATCAAAAGGAACGCGAAAGTATCTATCAAAAACCACAAACTGTTAGTATTCTGAAAAGTAAGATGATCCACCTACACGATAGCCATTCTCGAATGCGTCCTCCCAAACAACTGGTGTGATAGGACCCCTTTCCTGTTGAACAGATTGAATAGCTGTGATAAGTTCGTCAAAATAATATGATTCGAGTTTTCCAAAGTCGTCGCCGAAACGCTGCGTCTCCATGAATTTCACAATCTGAGGATTTGATTGCCTGATTAAACGGAAACGGTTTCAAAAAAATATATAAATCGCATAATGTTCTCAGCCAAAAGGTAGTCAGAATTATGAGTAAATCGGTTGCCAATTGTAAATATGTTTCCTAGAGGTAGATTTTCTCATAAGTGTTCCCCCAACTACATTTTGCTTGTCTTTCCATGAATAGCCTAATTACAGTGAGGTGAATGGAGTGGAGATAGCTTGTGAAAATACAACGAACAAATTTCGTCTTATCTACACTTTCACAATATGTGAAAGTGGCATCGATATATGAGTAATATAATTCAAATTGGTTGGCTGCTACGCTTAGATGTGTGTGTCGTCTATTTTAGACATCACAAAGGATAAAATCAAGCAGACTGACAAAAATACCAGTGAAGATTGATACTGCACTAACAGGTATCATGTGGTGTCTGAAAGGCATTCAGCTAAACAACTTTGAAGGTTGAGAAAATACTCACATTCCGCAATTTATAATAAGGCAATCAAGAGGTGAGATTTTCCAGTAATTCATAAGAATGAACATGAACTTCCAGTGTATTGGACTATATCTAGCAACGTCATATAACTAACCCTGAGTAAAAAGTATTAAGACATTGAGACTGAACACCACCAGGCGTTTCCGAACATTACCTAGCGTCGGTGAATGCCATTTATGAGGCTATTTGAGGAGACGGCATGGATTCATCAATTCCTAAGATGCTGATAAAACTGATCAGACACTAATAACTTGTGCGATGTGTTTATTCCTTTCTTTGGTGCAGACTGAATTCTATCAATCAGTTTTGCAATGTGTCCACCATTAGAAGATGGGTCTCCTGCTCATTCACTGAACCATTGCACGACAGTACGTATTTCAATACTCAATAAAACCATCAACATCTGAATGGTTCCTTCACAGCATACCTATGAACTTATGACATGATCAACATTCATTCATGAATAGACGATCAGAAAACTACTCACCAACATTCAAACGATACATCATCACCACCCAAATGAATAAATCTCTCTGGAAATCTTGAAGTGGTTTCATTGAAAAACGATGTGAGAAAATCCATTGTGGTCTGATTTGTAGGATCAAATGGACCAGTTCTTCCATTTGGTAAACCTTCAGTATAACACTGTGTTCGTAATCCAGGATGACCCTTCTCCCATGATCTCGTATGACCTGAAATCAATAATGCAGATAAGGAGTCAGCTTTACCTCACATGCAAATTTTCTGTCTAACTGAGAATTACTGGCAAAGGCCAGAGGATGAGTCGAACATTTCTACTCAGCACATGTAATTCCAAACTACATAACTGAGAAATGTCAAAATTGGAGGATCTTTATAGATGAAATAATCATTGCATAAAAAAGCATTAAACCCATTGATTTGAATGAATTAATGAAAGACTGCCTCATTTAGAGATCAGTGAAGAATCAAGGGATTCCTAATAACATGGATCACTGAATATGAGGCAAGAATCTCAAAGATGATAGATGATACAACACAGAATGGCATGTTGTTCACTTACTCGGAGTATCGAATTCCACCACAACACGTATTCCACGTGAACGAGCATAATTCAGTAAATGGTCAACTTGCACTTTTCCATAGACTAACTCTATTGGATTATAAGCACCCTATGTAGAACGAATAATGATGAGGTGAAACGTAACAAAAGAAAATACCATTTTCGAGAGTTGAGGATCCGTAGATGATCCGTACGGGAATGAACTATCATCTGTGATGTGCCAATGAAATACATTCATTTTCACTAAGGCCATTGCATCCTGAGTGATTGTCAAGTTAAATGAGAGAGAGACAATATGGAAGGCAGACTTACAAGAAAATTCTCCAGCACTTCAACACTGATGAAATGAGCAGCAGTGTTAACTACAAATCCTCTGTGAGTGAACTGGGGTGAATCTTCGATTGTAGATTCGTTTATTACTAACTAGATAAAATAGGTTGACAATACATGAATATTCATGAGGTCATTGACTCACATTCCCTAATTCATTTCTGTGCGCCAATTGTAAGACAGTCTGTAGTGCATGTAATGTTCCCCATACTTCAGTAGATTTGATTTGAATCTTCCCATCCGATATGACAATTTTGTCTTCATTAGTGATTTAGTTATGCAAAAAAGTTGTGAATATACAAATAACCTACATGATTCATTCATCTTCTCACTTGGCCACAAATAACCCCTTGATTCATCACATTCTTCAGTGATAGAAATCGTCATTTTGTCAATACTGCAGGAAGTTCCTTTCTTATGCAGGTGCTGTGATGTTTCCACCAGAAGACGTTTGCTGAACTCTTCCACTGCGTCGGTGAGTATCAAACAATATGAATATGTATGTTCAATTGGTAAATCTTCTTTTAGGCGGCATGTACGTTCACTTTCCGTGTATTTAGTCGGTTTCGGGACTAATGAATTCACAGTGGAATAAGAAAATGCGAGTAATGTAAAGCTGAACAAATGGATAATTGACATGATGTTCAGTCTACAGCTAGTATGGTGTGAAGATTGTTTTCAAGCGTATTTATATATACGTCTTGTTATGTGTGTTTTCGTGTACATGTCTGCATGCGATCTAGTTGTAGGCTTTGTAAAACGCTCTCGTTATTCTTCTTCATGAAGGTGATATGAATTAGCCAATGAGAATATACTATGCAAAGTGAAACATTCTCAGACACACTTTTGTGAGACAGTACGAAATATCAGAATTAAAATTCGATTTAATGAAAGAACATTGAGTTAATACATGATATAGAAATACAGACATCGATTTATAGCAATCAGTGTTTTCTTAAAAGTAGAGTTGTAGACCACTGATAATTGTTATTATTTTTATTATTGTTTGCTTAAGATCCTAAAGGAGTAATGGGGCTTCAACCAAACCTTTTAATTGCATTTGGTTCTCCTACAATGTTCTCACCTAGTTCCATGTCTGCCACATTGTTTAATCTCCTCTTCACAAGGCCTCCTCCACGTCATCCTCACACTGATGGCTCAATTATTGGTGCCCATTCGTGTTCCACTCGAGTGATGGCCTTGCGTGTGATGTCGCTCAGTTTATGATTTATTTTCTCAGAGTATGGCCAATCAACCTGCACTTCTACCTGAATATTTGTTGCACAATCGGTTCCTGCTGGGTTGGTTGGTTCATTGCCAGACATCCCTGTTGCTGATCCCTTCTGGCTGGCCATCTGATCTTGAGTAGTATTGAGCGAAGACAGCTAGCTGTTGATGAAGGTCTGTAGTTTGTTCGAAGTGCCATTCGTGACGCGCTGGCCAAATCTCTGATCCGTACGTATAGTAAGTAGCACTGACCACATTCGAGTTGAAAATCCGGATATTGTTTTTCATGCTGAGTAGTGCTGTTGACCTCCACACAAACTTGAGAGTAATGAAAGCTTGTCTTGTTTTCCCTTGCTTTGATATTCTAATCAGTTCAGCTGGCCTGTCGTTGAAACGATGCTTCCAAGGTAGGTGGGTTGATAAAGGAGATTGCTCCTTTCACATTTCTCCCTTGTATGCTAACTGATTGTTGTCTGTTGTTGTTGCTCTTCCAAGGATACAAATTAATAATTCAACTCACACATCCGGTTCATTGCTGAGACCACATCCACTGTCGGAAGTTCTTCCTGAATAGTGTTAGGATGAGGATTAGATATTCCTGCCAAGTACAAAGAGTTCAAAACAAATATTGTAGTAAGAACTGGTTGGAAGCCAAAATTGTAGACAGCAATTTACGTCAATGTTACATCCTGAATCAAGTTCATGGGAAAAGCAGTAACAAAGCTTAACCTTGAGGAACTCACCAACCAATCACAGCAAACTTAATGTGCGCAAATAGGAATCGCGGATATATGGCTTAACTTCTGAGAAGCGGTCACAAACAGTACCGAATAACCTTCGGCAAGAAAACAACACATCAGAAGACATTGCTTCTCCGCAGACAATAATGTACATAAAATTCTATAAATATCTGTTGATTTTCTCAATAAACGATCTGTTGCCTGGCCCTTGTCTTCTGTCGCTATATTATTAGCAGAGAAAGCGGACAGTTGGAACCAATGAGAAGACGAAGTGACGGACAGCACGTCATATTTCCATTCGTACGCCGAAGTTATTTATATTTTACAATGAAGTAGTTTTAAACAAAAGTTATGTACAATGTCTCCATTTGTAACATCTGACAAAAACTGTGCAATCTTGTTGTTCAGAACTCCACATATTCATATCTCCGTTGAATATGGTTGCATTGCTCCTCCTGGAACACTTCAGTTGTAAGATGTGAAAATTATGTGAGATACTGGATTTATCTTGATTCGTAGAACTACCAAACATTTAGGCCCACTATATAATTAGTAAACAAATAACTGTAAGCGCTTTTCCTTCTCCAATACTGATCAAATGCACCATATTTTGTTTTACACAGGTGACAATTCACTTGGAATCCTCTTTAAAAATACGACGTGCAATAACATCCTTATGTTCCTAGTGGAACATGAGGGATTCAAGCTTGAGCTCTGAAGTTCCGGTAGCATTATTTTATTTTCGCGCAGTAGTGAGGTTCCCAGTCTCACGCCCAACCTTCTCCCTTTACCTGCTTTTCTACAGGCTAAGCCAGGTCTAGGAGTGCGTCAGTCGAGGATTAAACCGCGGACCATATGCGTGATTGACGAGCGTTCTACTCCCGGAAAACAGATGCACATGAATGTGCATTACTTTTAAACATCTCCCTCGGCATAAGTAAGAAAGATGCGCACTGTGTCAAACTGTGGCTTCAAGTGGTTAGTACGTCTGGCACTAAGCATAGCAACACATTGATGTTCAATGCATAACATGTCATCAATGAAATCAAAAGTAATTGAGATACTATGTGATCATTAATAGGAAATATCTCGAATCTCTGAAATCTTCCCAAAACCATCGTAGTGATGGTGTACCTGCTGTTGACCTCAGAAGATGTGCTGATATTTTTATGTCATCCTCTTACAAACAATTTCAATGCTTCTACTTCCAATAATGTTGTAGCCGTTGCATGGAAAGATAATAAAATTATCACAGTGTCTAAATCATTTTCTGGTATGAATGTTAAATTTAGACCTATTGCAATTACCTCTTCTTTTCTGAAATTAGTGGGGAAATTAATTTTACTCAATTTGAACCTTCCTTGAAAAGTTTTAATGATCCCAAACAATTCGCTTATAAACAGGGCAGATGTGCTTTAGACGCCGTTGCTATCTTACAACAAAATACTGTTTCCTTCTTAGACGAAAGGACTAAATATGCCCGATATAACTTCCTTGATTATACTTCTGCTTTTCACTCTGTACCCGGATGTCTTTTGTTAAATAAACTTCCCATGACACAAACCCAGTCCTAGGCTGTTAACAGGTTGCATTCCCATTCATTTGAACAGAAAGCTGTCTACTGTTTACAAAGGTAAATCCTTCTCTGCCTTACTCACTGAAGTTGGAGTCACTCAGGATGCTGTTCTCTCATCTTTTCTTTTTTCTTTCTTCTTACATGACTTAATTATTTCGAGAGAAATCAACTTCGTTACCTACGCTGATGATTTGACTGTTCTAAACTGAGTAGCCTTTTGTAGGATATCAGTCAGTGGTAGGAGTTAAATAGTCTTACCTTAAATCTCACGAAATGTCCACCAATGAACTTCACCTTTAGGCATAAGCGTAGTCAGCAAGAACTGGACCGTTCATAAGATGCACGTAGCGTAGATAGCACTGATATAAGAACTCAGTCAAACATAAAATACCTTGGAGTAGTTCTATCCTCCTACCCTTCTTGGTCATTCCATATCTTGTTGATTTCTAAGAAAATGTTCCGTCTAACCTACTACATTAAGAAGTTAAGACAGTCAGGTAGGTGTCACTGAATTCCTACTTTTACAGTTTGTTAACTCTTCCATCTTACCTACTGCACTTTACTGCTCCACCTCAGTCTTTGCTGGGCTACTCAAAAGGAGTATGATGGCATACTGAGAAGGGTATTAAAGCTTGTCAGTGTGGTAAGTGGTGTGCCACTAAGTCAGCTTGTTACTACTGTAGTTGACAGACACCTAAACTCATATGAGAAATGGTCTAAATCCATATTGTCTGACTCTCCACACTCCCTTTATTCTCTCTCAACTAGCCCACCTTGCATCTCATCAGGTAGAAGACTAGAAGTCATCAGAAACAGTTATGCAATATTGTACAAAAATGCTGAAAATTCCACACTGTATCATTAGTACTACTGTTTTTGAATAAAGCAAATCATTTTATCATTAATAAGTTAAAGGATTATGTTCACGAAGAACAACTGGACTGGACTCACGAGATTATGACTAAGCATTACTGTAATACAGTATGACATGGCAACTGCATCACTACATCATAAGACACTGTCATTGTAACACTAGAAACATCCAATGGCATTCACGTAATTATTTTTATTTAATATTTTATTCAACTGAGACTCATGAGATTTTTACCATATTATATATGATAGATGTTTCAGATTATGAAGTTTTACTGTCAGTTAGATTTGGCGTTCAAACACCTTCCAGACATTGGTGTTACTTACAATCAACTTATATCTATAATATTTGAAAGTTATTATGATGAATAGGCATTATGATGGCAATATTTGAAAACCTAGGAGTACTGGACAGTCAACTGTTTCATCCTAGTTTGGGTCTCTTCATCAGTACGCACCCACCCCACTGGGGTTCGAACCCAGGACCTCCTGGTTACAAGGCCATTTCCTAGACCACTAAGCCACTGGGACCCAATCAAATGGTCAGCCCATGAATTCTAACTTCTGTCAACTCATGACATAGTGTGACCACTTTGTAATGTCTTCTTCATCGATGAGTTACTGCCTCACTATCAACTTGCTGTACCATACTGGTCACGGCTCCCCGCTAGAACCACAGGTAACTGTGTGAGTCAGTGGCACAGAAGTTAGGACGCTAGCCAACCCTGCACATGGTCCGGGGTTCGATCTTCGGCCGATGCACTCTTGATATCAATGGTCGGCCTCCTTAATTTGGGCTACCGATATCACATGCTGAAAATTCCATACTTGTATCAAAATGCTGTGTGGAATCAACCTATAATAAAATTAAGTAAAAATAAAAAGTACTCGCGAATTATGTTTTATACTACTTTTATTACTAACACCAATAGCACATATATACTACTCATAATTGTATTTTTGAATTGAAATTAGATTGACTGATCACTGTTATTATTATTATTACAATTCCTATTAGTACAACTCATGACAGTGGTTTTGTGATAGCAGACTTAACAACTACTCATGTGGTCCACTGTTGAAATCACCGTCGACGCACTCTATAACTTCACGTAGCTGATGGCTAGCCTAGTAAGAAGGAAATGTTGGGTCTGAGGTCACCTCACCTCCCCTAGGAATGCAAAGAAGCAAAATAAAAATAAAATTAGTTCATCTACAATTATGAATATTTCTAATACTTCTAATGACGTTATCTTTACGCTACTATTTTCTGTCATATTTATATCCCTTGAGCTATGTAGTGTTAACCAGAGCGTTCACACAATGTCGGTACATTAAGTGCATAGTTCACATACCGATATGATATATCGAATATATTCCATGACTAAAGATTACACACAATCTCCACTTGTGGAAACTTTGACTGAAGAATCTCAGATAAATTTTCAATCAACTGCATCCAATGGATCTCTAGTTCTCAAGAAACATCTAGAGAAATATCAAACTTTATTTATTTCTTTATCTATTTACACTTTATTCATTTTAGTTCGAGTTACTTCGATAATCATTACTATTTTATTATTGTTCCCTTGGGTTCCGAGTGGAACATAGGTCTTCAACAATACATCTCCACTTTGTTCTATTTTCTGCTCTCCTCTTCAGCTGGCTAGCCACACGATTGCCCATGATTTGTCATATCATCCTCCCTACACGATCACCTCCGTGTCATCCTCGGACGACTCACTTGTCACTTTCCATTGGGATTTCACTCAAGCGATGACCTGCCACTCGATGTCATTCAGCGTCCTCCTCAACATGTGCTCAATCGATCTCCTTGCTCTCCTGCACATTTGTTCATCAGTCGCCTCTTGGTTGGTTTTCTCTCAGACAGACTTTGGTGTTGCTAAATCTATCGGGCTGGCTGGCCATTGGATATTCAATATGGAGCCAGTGAAGCCAGTTATCCATAAAACTCTACAACCCGTCGAAAGTGCTTTTCGTGAAACACCAATTTTCTGGCCTATACAGAAGAACTGATTTGACATTGGTGTTCAAAATCCGAATCTTGTTCTTTATGCTGAGTGAGAGCAGAAGACTACCAATCCAATTTCAGATTGATGAATGTGCCCCTCGCCTTTACGATTCCGACAGGCTTTGACATCTTCATTCGATCTGCCAGTGCTTAAAAAAATGCTTCGATAATACAGCATCTTAGTGACTTGTGTTTTTCGACCAACAGTTAACTCCATCAAACTTGTACATACCGTGAACACATTGCGGTCAAATACTTAACAACCACCTAAGATGATCTTCTGTTCATCTGGTGATCTTACGCATCGACCAACAGAAAAACCTCAGATTACAGTAGCAAAACTTGAACATAGCAGCTAGACTGCTCCTAACACCAACCCAGCTACAGAAAGGAAAATATAATACTTAAAGTTGTTCAAGAATGCATTTATTTAACTATAGACTTGAAAGAATGCAGTAAAGCGCAGTAACCATACTCTCCAAAGTCGATAAAGTCCATAATCAGCTGATCAGTGTTGATATCAGCAAAGTGGAATCAAACAGCCAAAAGATTTGTGATTGATCTACACTAGAATACCAGCGTGACACCTACGCACCAGTAAGCAACATGTGTGTGGTAAAATTAAGCTTGTGATTATACCACGACTAGTCATCCAATAATGCTCTTTATCTAGTCTTTTATGGTTGGAAATCCAATAATTATCCTCAATGTTTCTTCATCGACTTTCGAGCAGTACAAATAAACACACTGATCTTTGCAGGTAAAGTGTCTGAATCTCATGAATTTTACAAAATTCTTTGATCCCCTAAAAACACTTACCTCAATTTTTAGTTGAAGAGGCTGTTAAGACAACTATGTCCTCACATATAATCTCTCTGCATATAACCAACCAGATCAAGAGCTCTTAACTAAGCGTAAAGCTTCGTGTTCACGAGATTGCCATCAGTCCACAAACCTCTTTAGATGAGAACTTCAAATCTCAACAATTTCTGAATAACTGAAAAGATTCCAAACACAGTAGTGCTAGCTGAAGTTGGTGTGAATCTGCTTGAAAATATTCCAGTAATCATCACACACACAACTGCTACGTCTGTCATCTTAATCTCATAGTGATGCGCCAAAGCAAGTGACTCAGACCATACATACCTCTTACAAAAACATTGTCCTATTTCATGAAATATGCCCACAAAGAGGCAAGGGAGGACATCTATGGATGATATTGTAAGCGGAAATGGACAAGACACCAACCACACGGTATTATTAGAATTCTTACTGGGTACTAGGAATCCCGAAATGAGGGTAGATGACATTGGAACAGTACTCATTATGCTTGGAAAAGCGCTCGGTAAAATGACTTAGACCGCAGAGAATTGCTTGCAAGATATCTACGTATTTAATGCTATGGTAATTATAAGCTGGGTATAGAAGCACAGGCCTTTCTTGTAGCGATGTGTTTTTCTCAACGCAGCTTATTCAAGACGTCATCGAGAACATCGAAGCTGTATAAAGACACAAAATTCAAATAACAGTATTACCCTTCGCTCGAATCAGAGAACGACACAGTAGTCTGGAGAACGCCAGGCTTCGTTGAGCTAGTCAGCTGATGTGTTTTCATTCGATGAAAGCAGCAATGAGAATGAAGACGTGGAGTGTCCGTACAATGTTCCAGACTGGCTGGAATGCTGCTGAGGTATCCCAAGAAATGAGAAGTTATGGTATAGAAGTGATGGGCGTCTGCCAGAGCAGATACAAATGGATTCGGATTGTCAAAATCATCAACTGGAGAATTGGTAATCTACTCCACTCTAGTCATCGAGAAGACAATCACGAGGACACTGAGTCAGTGAGTGGCTATCATGATGTCACCAGTGGCAACCAAAGTCCTAATGCAGTTGAACCCAATTTCATCCCACAGGATCATGACAGCAAGATTCAACTCAAAAGGCAGAAAGAAAGGTCACAATTATCATGCAATACTACGCACAGTGCTACAAACAACACGGAATAAGAGGGGAAGGAAGATATTAACAGACAAACACAAACAGCAATGCAAAACGTCCGCAAATGGTGACATCAAATTCCTTGTGTGCGATATGAAGGACAGCCGAACTGGGAGCAGATAATACAGGAAGAGAACTCATTATGGGTCAAGAGGCTCTGGCTCGACGAAATTAATGAGAATGGAGAATTATTCGCAGGATCCTGCGCTTCCAATGTTCTGGTGATCGGAATCCGCCTGTACAAATACAAGAATATACAGAAAGCAACATGGATTTCGCCTGATGGACATACCACGAACCAGATGGACTTCATCACAATACTCCTTAAGGAATGGGAGGCGCAACTAGCTTGCTGGACATATATTCGAGAAGAGGAGCAAATGTGGACACACCGTAATCTAGTTACTTCAAGGAACCTCCAGGGTAAAGCTGAAATGCCTCAAAATAACTGGAGACAGACCAATGTAATTCAGGTTCAACATTCAGAAACTGAAGGACAAAACTACAAAAGACAACTTCACCATAGATATCTGAGGAAACTCGGATATGCTACGTGGTATCACTGAGGAAACCTACGTGGAAGAACATTGGAACTAACTTTCTGAAGGCAATATTCAAGGAAACGTGTACAACTGTTCTGGGAAGAAGGAAGAGACAAGACAAGGAATAGCTATCAACGGATACCTACTTGGAAGCTAATAGAAGCAAGGAGAGGAGAATGGTGAAAGAGATGGCTCAATCCAAAGATGGAAGGAGTACAATGTAAACTGCACTGAATAAAGAAGTGAAGAAGAGTGCTATGAAAGACGAAAGACAATTCTACGACACACTGGCTTGCAAATGAAGCAGAGCAGGCTGGCAGGCATGCTGCAGATAAAAGAAACCCCAGAACACTTGATCAGATAACCAGGTCTATATCTGGGGAGAGATAAGCCCAGACGATGAAACCAATAAAAGGTGTTCTAGGCAACCTGATTATTAAGGAGGAGGAACAAATAAGACAGTGGGTTGATCACTGTAAAAGACTCTTGAATCGACCATCATCTGCAACTCGCTCAGAAATACCACCAGCAGCAAGTTCAAAACTGCCTTTCAGTGGACACCTATCCTCCATCGAAGTCAGAAATCTTGGGTGTGATCAAGCTAATGAAATTCAGTTTGAAGGCAGCAGATTTAGACGAAATTCTCCACTCCGAAACCCTGGAAACGGACCTAGACACAGTGGGATATATGCTTACGCCATTATCACAAAAGGTTTCAAAAAACAGAAAGGTGCCTACCGATTGGAAGAAAGGCTTGCTAGCTCGTCGAACTGCCTCTATGTGCAAAAGCTGGCTTGGAATAATGCTGCTGTCTACGCCAAGTAAAATACTAAGTCGAATCATCTTGGAGAGAATAAAGGCTGTAATGGATACAGAACTCCACCACACACCGAACAAGCTTGATTCAGTCAAGGCAAATCATATGCTGATCAAATTGCAAGTCTATGTATAGTCATCACGAAACAAAGCATAGTGTATACAGGAGTAAGTCAAGGTAGGCTGACTGCCTATTACTACCGATGACGTTCTTAATTGTGGTGGAATGGATCATGCGTCACAATGTGCGATAGGAGCGAGGAGACAGGAAAAGGCTGGATCATGCCACATCTAAACTAAGAGTGGAATTCGAACGCGTCATGTAACTACGTATAATTTAATCCTTCACGTTCACAGTGGAACACAGGGCTTCAAGCTAGAACCTTGAAGTATTTACCAGTCTCCTTTACAGGCTAAGTGAGGTAAAGGAGTGCGTCAATGGCCGGGGATCGAACAACGGACCATCTGCCTGTTCGGCAAGCACTCTACCGCTGTGCCACCGAAGGAGAGCCGGCTCCTCGACCGGGAATCAAACCCAGGCTTCTTATG
>OX235276.1:81451303-81493466 GCA_944472155.2 Trichobilharzia szidati | reverse complement strand
TCATTAAGTCATGGTTATAGTGGACTGGATGATGTAATAGACTGTTAGCAGCGACAAGGCAAACATTTATCGTTTCAAGTATTGGTTTGAAGGGATTTTGGCTGATTGGTTGGAGGATTGCATCACGAGCTGATATTGGTTAGAGAACGATTGGGAGAAGTGGACAGTACGCATCCACGTGGGTTCGAACTCAGAACTTCCCAGATAGCTAGTGTTTCATGTCTCACAAACTCCAAGAAACTGGAACCAAACATTGTTGCGAAGAGAATTTGGCTGATGACATTTCACTCCATCTGTAGATGAAAGATTACGTAATTATACTAATATATGATAATAATGGTTCAAAAGTAGTATCACGGAAATTAGTTATGCTGCAACATGGGTTGAGTACTGGTGAAGTCTGATTGGTTGATTATCTGACTAACGCATAACTCATTTGCGTTGGTGGTTCAACGGTAGAACCTTCACCAACCACGCACATGGTACGTGGTTCGATTCCCAACGGACACACTTCCTGACGGCTGATAAAGAGGCAAGGTTGGGCCAAGTGAGATTAGCAAACCCACTCTATAAGAATGAAACCACTGCTACCAAAACTTCAAAGCTCTAGCTTAAATCTCTATGTTCCACTGAAAAATCAATAGAATACAAAAATTCATTCCTTTGTTTTCCAAGCAGAACATAAGGTTTCAACCTGTCTTTTTATAGGGGGAGAGGTTGTTAGCGTCACACTTAACCTTCCCTCTTTACCTGGACAGCTACTGGCGAGGTTGAGGAAGTATTCCATCAGGCAGGAATCAGCACCAGTTCCTTTACATAGCTGTTGAGCATTCTATCACTAAGCCACCGATTAACGCATAGATGATTAAAATTTGTGTACTTTAATTTCTGAGAGACTATCGATCCAATCTTTAGTTACACATAATACCCACCCACCGCCGTTAACAGAGCTGATGGTCATTATAACCTGAAAATGTACAACTTCCTGTGGTCGTCCATTACTTCATCTTATAGTATGAAGCTCTGTTTCAGTTTCCTAGCCAATCCCTGAACCTGTGCACTGTTTTACCGACTGTGGATAGCTTGGAAGTAACCAGCTGTTTGTCCAAACGCACAGTCACCTTTGGGTTGACGGTGATATAATGAGTTTCGATGACGTAGTTGATTCTAATGACTATTCTACATATGATGTATAGAACTTGGAAGGGGTGTGAAATTATGGGATTAGTAGAGTAGGAAAAGAGAATAAAATCAAAACGTTAAGTAACATTGTTTGAAATTTGATAACGTAGAATTTAACTTTGCAGAACAAAATTGATTTAGAATGAAAAGTGGAACAAGTGAAATAATACCGGGGACAGTTAAAAGTGAGAATAGTAATAGTAACAGTTGACGTAATAAAGGAAGAGTATACAAAGTGAATAGACAAAATGAAAAAATTGGCAATGCCAAAATATGATTAGGGATTACCATACTTTAGCATAGAGAGATTAAGACCATGAAAGTTGGAGGGGTTGAACGAACTTTTCCTGTATACAGAGATCTGGCCTTTCTGCTTCGATGGCCAGAGGTGCTTCAGCAATACAGATGAGTCGGGTATGTAGTGATTTGGGCAAATTACTTTTCGCCTTGTAGATGACTTTAAAGGCGGAGGCTATAGAGATAGGGTGATCATTATCAACCAGATGTTCAATGATCGCGCTTCTTATTGCTCCACTCTTACCTCTTAGTAACTATGCAGGATAGTGTTCTTGCAGCCTCTTGGACAAAACTCGAGTCGAACGACGGATATACCTAGTTCCACACGAGCAGGTGAATTGATAAACGCATATAGAGTTGGTCAGCAACGGGATCTTGTCCTTCAGGTTATTGAACAGTAGTCGTCTACTGGTAAAGGCTATTCTCAGCGATGCATCAGGGAATGTCCTATTCAGGGACTGTGATATCCTTCTTTTCATGATATCGGAAGCTAAGTTACTTTTGAATTCCAAGCTCATGTAGAGTGTTTTCTTGGTTACGAATGATAAGCACATTTCATAGGATTTGAATGTATATTCTTCCCTATGAAACGTGGTGGAAATCTATTTTCTATTAGGATTTTCCTCAGAAGATTTAATTCATCCTCCACAGTATCAGGGCTACACATGCGCCGAATGCGAGTGGCAAGCGACCGGACGCGGTTTCGCTTTCGACCATTGAGTACCCAGCTGTAGAAATTTGTCAGTTGACCATTCCATGACAGCTTGCGATAAATCAATGTCTTCAGAGTTCCATCGGTCCTTCTTGATAAGTTCACATCGAGGAAATGAATACTAGACTCCTTCTCCATTTCGAGTGTGAATTTTACCACTTGATGGCAACCTTTAAATGAATTAAATATATATTATTTACATTGAATGTACAGTTTACTTCCAATGAAACAATCTACAGACAGAAGGATGGTTTTGCGATGGGTTCTCCCTTGGGTCCTCTCTTTGCAGACTGTTTTATCGCCAGTCTAGAAAAGGGTCAGTTAAAGTCAACAATCCAAAACTTTCAAATGTATAAAAGATATGTAGATGACACCTTTATTATTTGTAATAGTGGTTGTAATTTGAATAATATATTAAATACATTTAATCGTTGCCTTCATTGTATGCTTAACTTCCATGCCGATAATCACGGATATGAAGAGTTGTACCAACGTGAAATTTCTCCTCTACTCCCGATCGGTGATTCGGAATGCTTGGATTGTCTTGGTAACATCAGACCATGAAGAATTCTCACTTTACGTCCATAAACAATTCCAGCTGATGATTGTTTGTTCAGTGTTGAATCATTGGGGGTGTTGTGCATCCTCTCCGCTTGCCTTAAGTAGGACCCTCTTAAAAGAGTTGACAAACCGCTCAACTTGGTTGGCGGATTACAGATGATACGAGGGCAGGAACATATGCTTAATGTTACATCTGTGAAAGTTCTGTAAGCTATTATCGATGAAAATTGTCTCCAACAGAGCATAATAGAAAAATATGTCAATTAGATCCTCTTCAAATCGCTGATTGGACTTGGCATGTATCCTTCTGTAACTGCTGAGATGTACACTCAATGTACAATTCACATTCAACGAGGTTATTTACAGACAACAAGACGGAATCGCAATGGGATCTTCACTGGGCCATTACTAGCAGACTGCTTCATGGCAAGCCTCGAGAACGGCCCACTCAAATCAACTATTGACAATTTCCAACTGTATGTTAGATATGTGGACGACATCTTTATTATCTATGATGACGGCCACGATCTCAATCAGTTACTGCAAATATTCAACAAATGCCATCCAGCCACAAAGTTCACTCTTGAAATTGAAAACGAATCTAAAATCCCTTTTCTTGATGTTGAACTTACAAGGAGAGCTGACGGAACTTTAAGAAGGTCCATCCATAGGAAACCCACATGGAACGGCCAACTGACAAGCTTCTACAGCTGGGGACCAATTAGTCAGAAAAGAAACCTAATTAGATCTCTTGCCACTCGCGTCCAACGCATCTACAGCTCTGATACCGTGGGAGAAGAACTAAACTTCCTGAAAGAAACCTTCATACAAAAGGGTTACCCATCAAGATTCTTGGACAAAAACATCAAAAAAAAAATCCAAAAGCAAGAAACAGCATCTGTGCCAAAAAAGATACTTTATATGAACCTCGACTTCAAAGGAGACCTACTCAGTGACGTCTTTAGAAGGAGAATCTCCACCTCTTTAAGAAGAACTTTCTTTGCGGCAACATTGAGAGTAATCTTCTCTAGTCGCCCGCTGATCTGCAGAAGCCCAAAAGACAAGATCCCACACCTGACCACTTCTATGTGTATATATCAGTTCACCTGTTGCTGTGGAGCCAGGTACATCGGTCGTTCAACGCGTATCCTGTCAAAAAGGGTTAAAGAACACTATCCAGTGTGGCTACAGAAAGGAAGTAATGGCTGCATAAGGAGTGCAATAATAGAACACCTCGTCAACACTGGTCATTCCATCTCAACAAACGCCTCCTTCTTCAAAGTAATCTACAAAGTGAAGAACAACCTGCCAAAGACAGTACGATTCCGTCTTCTTTGCATCGCAGAAGCCCTAGCCATTAAGCTAGAGGAAGCAGAACTGTGCATACAAAAGAAAATTATTCAACGATATAAGAATAAAACTTGGGCACTGTGGTAGAGTGTAATTCCATTATGGGTAAATTTTATTTTGATAGAGTCTCACAGTGTTATACAGTAATATTTACTGATGACATTTCGAGCACAATTTATTGCTCATAATCATATCAACTTGATATGATTATGAGCAATAAATTGTGCTCGAAATGTCATCAGTAAATATTACTGTATAACACTGTGAGACTCTATCAAAATAAAAATTTACCCATAATGGAAAATTATTCAACCACTTCTACTCCCATGGTAACAACTGTGTTGATTTGACTTAACTTTTCTTTGTATGCTTATTTTTCTACTTAAAACCCTTGTGTAATTCCGTATATTTTGTTTCCATGTACACCCTGAGTACAACTCTTTCATTAAACTATTCATGTTATTACGTAACTCTTCTTTAACAATCGTTTATGACAACTCATCACTTTTGTTACTACTCTCTTATATCAGCATCCAATTCATCTGAACTTACTAATTGCATTTTCGTTTGACAAATTTAATGTACACACACATACAAAACGACCACATACAATATTTGCGATTGTACAGCTATGAAAGTGAATTCGCCGTCGAAAAGAGACTCTTCGCTGAACTACTTGTCTTCTGTAAATTAATTAGCCATTGATACTAATTGGTTGTGTCATTTAGAGTTATTATTGTATCCTATTACAGATAACTGAGGAGCCATGTGTGAATATCCATGAACCTGTAAGATTGAAGGGTGTCTATAGGAGTCAAGGACTCAAACTGATCCCCTGATGAAAACTTGAGTAGAAATCTCTCCCATTCTTTACTGACTACATGCACATGAGTTAAGAAATCATCATTTTTATTCCCTACCAGTTTAAAACATCGATACCATGTTTTGAATTAGTTGTGTGTTCTCTGGGCTGGTTGATGATTTAATTGCAAAGCTTTCGTCGTCCGCCTTCCAGACAACATCTCTCTTCAGTGCAAGTTTGAGTATAAAATGAACTGACCTGAATTCTCCATGAATGTATCTCCTAGGAACCACTTTCATAAATGGTAATTGATTTACATCCCTATTGATCACTTTTATTGATTTGGAATTCGAAATTTCTTGTCACATGTGATTTACTTCTTGTTAGCTGGTAAATTTGTTCGATAATAATGTGTTTGTTAGTCACTGATTCACTTGAGTACCAGGCTTCTAGAGATTTTCTGACATTGCTGTCTGGTGCTGCCTCTATTTAAAATTTCTACATTATCCCAATCATCAATTTGGTGTCCATAATTATCTACATGCCTTGATTGATATGAAAGAATATATATCATGTCTTTTCGTCACAGCTAATGTGTGTTCCGGTATTTTAATTCGAAGGGGACGCCCACTTTGACCGATGTAATGTCTGTTATAGTTCATACAATTTATTTTATAAATGGTATTGATTTTGTCTGCTTTTTCTGTTGGACCTTTCGGTTTACACAATATCAAATGAAGTGATTGTGCTAGCTGGTTGGCTGGCTTTTCTGCTATATCTATTTCAAACGGTCTTAATATTCTAGCTGTTATTTCAGGGATATTTTATCTTATATATAGCAGGATGAATTTTCTTGTAGTCTTTGATGATATTTTCTTGTTGGTGTTATGACTCGATTTTAAACACTTTTCAATGAAATTGTGAGGATATCCGTTATTTTTGAAGACGGTCAGTTGGTAGGTATTTTTCCGCCATTCTCTTCAACACTGGAGTAGTGCTACAGTGTGTTTGAACTCTTTTAAACAATGTCTGCACACTGATTCTTTTGTAGGTAATTTGGCTTGTTACTGTTATAGTTGAGGATTCGGTCTGTGCCTTGATTTTTTATATTACTTGTGTTTCTAAATTTCCTGTGTTAGTTCTCCTGATTACGACATCTAAAAATGGGATTTTGTTGCCTAATTCTTCTTCTCTCGTGGTGAATTTAATGGCTTCAAATATGTTGTTTATTAATTTATGGCTATATTCTAAATCACATTTCTTTTAACTATTACAAATGTATCATCATAACATATGTTGCACAGCCAAGAATGGTCTCAAAACTTATGAATCAGCTTCTTAACTGTATCATCAAAATATCTACCGGGTGAATTTTGAGGATAAAGAATCACTTTGTGGTGGTATGATAAAGACAATGGGTTACAACAGAATATTATTCTCACAGTAAGTATCATTGTATTTGTTAATGTTACTATCTGAAGACTATTCCCACACTACTTCAATAGTGCATTAAAAACAGAATACTATTTGTGTATTTGAACATTCTATTTCATGTCGTTTGATGTAAACCGAAATCACAGACTCAGTGATTGATTGGTTAACGAATGTAAACTGTATAGATATATAAATAACTGTTTGATCACTTGAAGAAAATATACCTTGGCTTCTGTGTCTCGCCTTCTGCTGTAACAAAGTTACACTTACTTGAAATTAGGTTTAAATCTCAATTCCCCAATTTAAATGATATAATCCAGCGGCTTGGAAAATGTGTAATCTTCGATGATATTTTATTCCACTGCCGACGTTATCAAAGAGGGATGGTTAAGTGAATACTCCTGGCATGACGATGTGACGGTTCCTGCCAGCTGCAAAGTAAGCACCAAACAATTAGCATTGCCATGCTAGCAGTTGCAGAGAGTAAGAGGACGCAGCAATAACCAAGTCAGAGTATACTTCAAACTAGCGAAAAGTTATGTTTTTAAAAACGATGATGTCAGTTAAAACAAAAGATATGAAAAATATGTCATTTTTGTCATTTCGACTCCAGACTCTTCAGATTTCTCTCTGATCCAAACTAGTAATTCCCAAGATCTCCAACACAATAACATTGGGATATGAGTATAAAACTTGAGCACTGTGATGGTAGAGTATAACTCCATAATGGATAATATTTTATTTTGATAAATCACACAATGTTGTTATACAGTAATATTAACTGATGACCACGTTTCGAGCACAAATTATTGCTACTCATAATCATATCAAGTCACGATTCACATAACTTTCTTGCTTCATTTATGTACATGAGTGAAACTGATGATTATACATTTGAATATACATCACTACAGGATAATTTACATTCAGAATTAATAATATTACTGTTATCAATCAAATACAATCAGATGGGAATTAAGACTAGTGTTTTTATAGTCAAAATAAGTAACTTCCTAGAATGTTACAATGTATGTGAATTGAACTGAAATGGAATTTTAAGATTATTTATTATCCTCCTGTGATTTGACTGACTGGTGGTAATGATATCTTCCATATCTCTGATATTTGCATTGAGTCATTTCTGTTGCATGTGTTGGGTTGGGTGTAGACTCGATGAACCGGGATTCACTAATCAATCTCTTTCTGTCTCCACCTATCTATATTACATTTTAGAATTTTGACTCTGTTTCACCCACCTTGTTGTGTGGTAATGCATGCTGTGTGACTGGTGAGTTTTTTTTTCAAATTACTTATCTTCGCCGGTACGGTCAATCATTCAAACCTTAGCTAAATTCGCATGTTCTGATAATCTCACTACCCCTGATCTACTAATTTGACCTATGTAGTTGACCACACTCACAGTCACTGCGAAGACGTATATTGAAGACAAGAGAAAGGGGGATAGACGTAATGTCTTACAAGTATAATAAAAATAATAATAATAGTGGAAACACAAAGTATATCACGAAAACTAATCATACAGTGAGTTCTGACTATGAAGCTACTATGTATTATTATTACTATTACTTATAATAAAGGTTTTTGTATTTCCCAATGAATGAAAAAGACAAAACAATATTGTTGTGTTTACTGATGTTTTGCTATTCAATGCCTCTAATAGCTTTATCAAAGTAGTATTATTAAAACAGAATTTACAGAATCCACTCAGCATATATATATATATAACAACTTAATCATCGTTCCTCAGAATAGGGTTATTTTTGCGTTGTTGTCAAGTTGGCCAATCGGTAAAGATAACAAAACCAGGTGTAGATGACTGTTGGATTTGATAAGTGTGCAAAGGTATCAGTTGTTTGAAGTCTTCTAAGACGAGCACACTCTCTGATAACGGATGAGAAAGAAAAAGAAGAAGAAATATCAAACATTACTGAGACACTCAAGCAAAACAACCACCAACGAACTTCATCAACAAAATCAATACTGACATTAAGTATGGTCGAAAACACGTATTCCGAAAACATGGACCTCAACAGTTGTCATTCCAAAAAGAGCGGAGATATCAGACAATATCAGAAGAGTACTCAATCAGCTCGACATCAGAGTTTTCTTCAAAACATCAGACACACACTGAAAAACAACCATGTCCATATAAAAGACCAAATCCCTAAAGATTCTGTCTTTTTGTGTCTATAAAATAAAATTCTTGCTTGGAATGTGATTGGATATACATCGGACAAACATCGCCAGAGAGAAATCAAGGTAATCAGAAGAAATGAACACCACAGAGCATCTGTTCGTCCACCCACAGAGAAATCCAGTTGAATTAGAAAAGCTTGAAAAATCATCAGCCGTAGGTGGTGATCTACACGCTACGCTGTAGAATCAGGCCACAAAATTCATTTTGACAATATTGAGATTATCATCCAGAAAAACTTCAGAAATCCCAAACAACGTCTAATATCATCAGAAGCACTTCATTTCATCAAATGGAATCCACATTCTCTGAATAGGAATGATGGTTGTCACAACTCCCCCGCCATGAAGTGACAAATTCAACGCGAATGTGATAAGCAATTTCATTATGTAAACACACGCTGTTTTTATAATTTTACACACTTATCAAATCCAACAGTCATCTACACCTGGTTTTGTTATCTTTACCGATTGGCCAACTTGACAACAACGCAAAAATAACCCTATTCTGAGGAACGATGATTAAGTTGTTATATATATATATGCTGAGTGGATTTTGTAAATTCTGGTTTGATAATACCACTTTGATAAAGCTATTAGAGGCATTGAATAGCAAAACATCAGTAAACACAACAATATTGTTTTGTCTTTTTCATTCATTGGGAAATATAAAAACCTTTATTATAATGAAATTTCACAAAAACTAATTATACAGTGACATAGAGTGAGTAATGGGCATCCATCAGTGTACTGTAATCTGATTGGTTGTTCATCTGGCCGATGCAAAGATAATCAATATTCATATAGTTCAAATTCTGACTGATAGACTATGAAGCTAACGTGTAGTATTATTATTACAGTTGTTGTTGTTAATATTCCTTTAGGTTCTGAGTGGAACATAGGGCTGGAAACAGTACACGACACTTTCATCCTCC
Organism: Trichobilharzia szidati; assembly: GCA_944472155.2. NCBI lineage: Eukaryota > Metazoa > Platyhelminthes > Trematoda > Strigeidida > Schistosomatidae > Trichobilharzia > Trichobilharzia szidati. The sequence continues at coordinate 81,483,979 of OX235276.1, read as the reverse complement.
TCTCTGCAGTCCTACTTATCTGACTCCACGATTACCCATAAGCTGTCATCTCCTGCTCACACTGTAACAACAGAAGGCCAAACACGGAAGCCAAGTTAAACTTTTCACTAATCAAACCGCTGTTTATATCTACAGTTTATGTTCGTTAACCAATCACCGAGCGTGTGATTTCGGTGTACATAAAACAACATGAAATAGAATGTTTAAATATACATAGTATTCTGTTGTAAATGCAGTATTGAACTGTGGAAATATGTGAGAATAATATTCCGTTGAAACACGTTGTCTGTATAACACCACCACACTCGTCCCTCCTGTCAAGAACTTTCGACTGAGGTCGGTTGGATCTTCTTGATACTGGAGGCTTTGTTAGCTTGCCCTGCTTTATCGAGTTCCGGAGCTCGCTAACGTTTACCCACCCCTCTTTGTTTGTATTTCTGATCGTATATACTCGACTCCGTCTCACGGTGACCATTTATGGTCCTTTCCTACTTCGGGAGCAGTTTCCATGACCCTGCTTGGCGTTCGCCGGTGTTTCGCCTCACACTATCATATGTTGCCGTCGTCCGACCTCGCAGCAGCATTCCAAATAACAGCCTCATCGCTGATGGATCTTGAACACCACTCAGCTGCGTAACAGCTTCAAAGTCCTACCCGAAGATCCATGTGTCTCCATGAAAAACTGCAGGGCATAGGCTTTCCATATGTCGACAGGCAGCGACACCAAATGTAACAACAGAAGGCAAGACACAGAAGCCAAGGTACATTTTTCATTAATCAAACCGCTGTTTTTATCTACAGTTTATATTTGTTAACCAGTTCGTTAACTGAGCGTGTGATTTTGGCTTAAATTAAACTACATGAAACAGAATGTTTAAATATACACAATATTCTGTTGTAAATGCAGTATTGAACTGTGCGAAAGTATTCTGTCTCTAACATCAAATAGAATGTTCAAATGGATATATCGTATTCTGTTGCTTATGCTAAACTGAACTGTGGAAATATGTAAGAATAATATTCCGTTGCTGCACATTGTCTGTATCACAACACAACAACATGACCTCCTCCAAATCACTCTCGATGTGATGCCAAACTCATCATTTCCTGTTACGGTTCCACTCGATCGATAGCCTGGTGTGTGATGTCACTCAGTGAAATTCTAAACACGTACCCAATCCATCTCTAATTTATTTGAAACATTCATTGGACGATAGGCTCAGAAGTGATGCTGATGAACAAGGATGACTACAATGAAAAGATGAAAACTGTCTTAAATGACCCGGTGAGGTTTAAAGTTGATAACTGCCAGAAAGATAAAACAGATGCAGCTGAAAAAGAAAACGCATCACAAACGTGTTGAGAGATGTCCGAAAGGAGAAATTTATTTTATACATTTATTCCCCTTTTTTTATTCTTTACGTTCCCAGTGGAACATAGGGCTTCAAGCTAGAGACTTGAAGTTTCTGTAGCAGTGTTTATTTTTACGAGATGGGGTTACTGGCCTCATGCTCAGCCTTCCCTCTTTACCAGTCTCACTACTGGATGAGCGAGGTAAAGGAGTGCATCGGCCGGGGATCGAACCCCGGACCATGTGAATGGTCGGCGAGCGTCCTAACCGCTGTGCCACCGACACACATTATTCCCCTTAATGAATTTGAATAAAGCAAGAAGAACAGTGTGGTTTGTGCAGAATAAAATGGTACCATCACATTGTTTATTTCGTTGGCTTCTCATCAGCTCAGCTGCTTACAGGCCAAAGTCATTATTAAGTATATCTACAGAAACAGTTTTTAACATACTTACCCACACAGAGTTCAGTTTTAAACAAAAATCAATCAATAAATATATGCATACAATAATTATATATATATAATAATAATAAACATTTTATCCCGAACAACAATGATCACACACAATGGAAACTTTTGATATTACGTAATCCGAAGAAAGAGTAGGTGAAAATACACAGTTACCAGGGCAAGGAAAAACTGAAAATCGCTTCTTTCTGAACGCATAAATCAGCACACAGTAATTATACATAGATAGTAGTAAAACTTAGAACAACACATAGAATCCAACAGTACTGTTTTCAGTTAGATCCCATCAGACTTAACTCTAATATGCATAACTTTATAAATAAATATTCAAATATAAAACATTCAGCTGCTTAGGCCGAAATCCAGTTGCTGTTCTGATTCGCAATAGGTTGAGATTGAAAAAGAGACGCTGAGCTGGTCATAGATGCACTGATCACAAGTACTGCCGCTTGACTACGCCGAAAAGACTAGACGACAGCTACTTGTTACTCTAGCATGTACTACTTAAACGAGAATGCACAACCACTTCAGCCTCAAATTATGTTTTACGCAATGATGCATAATTCAAAAAAATCACCAGGGATAGGTCAGCTAGTCTGAAATCACGATCAATAAAAAATATTGTCGTGGGCCAAATTCTGACTGGTTGATTTCTAGACTTGACATCGAACACCATATCCATTGCCCATGAATTCTGACTTCTGTGCGTCGGTGGCACAGTGGTTAGGACTCTCGCCGACCATGCACATGGTCCGGGGTTCGATCCCCTGCCGGCGCACACCCGATATCTATGGTCGGCCTTCAAAATTTGGGCTACCGATATCCATGCTGAAAATTCCATACTTGTACTGAAAATACGGTGTGGAATCAAGCTGTAAATCAAAAAAAATAAAATTAAAATAATGGATTCCAGCCCAAGTGGGACTGGATGGTGAACAAGCTTAGTCTTATAACCCGAAAGTCTTGAGTTTACTGCTTCGTGAATTTACAGTTAGTTAGTTGTGTACTACTGAAGACACCGAAACTGGGAAGAAACAGCTGTCCAGTACCCAATGCCTGGCATTTTCAAGGATCTCTCACTAACTGATATTTTGGTTTGTTATGAAATCTATTGATTGAAATTATTGTTAATTCCTATAAAAACTCAGAACCTAAATAATAATAATAGCAATAATAATTATTATTTATTTCACGTGAAACGACAAAAATCCGAAAACAATTTCCAGCAGTAAAACTCTGTTTTTGTTGTTTGTTTTTGTTATTGTCATTATTGTTATTGTTGTCGTTGTTGTTGTCATCGTTGTTATGGTTTTATTTTGTCCAGCATATATGTGTGGTTGCGTGTATGTATTTGTGTGTGCGTTTGTAAGTCGTTGTATTTCTAATTCAGCTGATTGGTTGGATGGCTAGTTGACTGTTGATTGATTGGTTGGTTGGTTAACTGGTCGATAGGTTGGTTGGTTAAGTTAGTTCGTTAAATTGTTTGTAGGTCTGATCTATTTTCTCTAGCCCTTCGAATAAACTGTACCACACACACACACATACACACACACGAACAAGCACATGCTAGACACAATCAAGTCCATCTAACCAAACAACAAACATACATACAAACCGAAATTGTCAACAATCTCACCCACTTATTATTACTATTATTATCATAGAACAAACTGCCTTGAATTTGATTGGTCAACGTCAAGGCTACAGATCATGAAATGAATGATTGACTGAATGCATGAATCAATCAGTAGCAGTCTGAATTTAAATTTGGAATGCCCGCCTTTCCTTTTTTATAAATGTAAAATGAACCACCCAAAATACTGACACACCACCACAACAACAACCACAGCAAAACGCTGATTCTTACTCCTAGTTGTGTTTTTTTTTAATCCATCTGAATTGTATTAATTAAGCACTATCCAAGTGGAATAAAAGCTTAGCTTTAAAAGACAATGACCTTATTGCCTCAAGGGAATGCAGATAATCCTAAATGTAATAATAATAAAGTAAATGAGACTACTTCAGCAATTTCAACACATGATTACATCATAAACACTTCATCTATCCGCCTACCGTTTATTGCTGCTGGACTAGTGAATGCTGCTGTTGCAGAATTATTAAATCAGTTATCGTGTCGTTTCTTTGAAATGGCTATTATCACACCGAAAATAAGCGACAGTGAAAAAGAATCTCCAGTGGACGCAGTTCAAATTCAGCATACTTCAGAGAGTAATAACAATGAGATAATAACAATAATAATAGTAATAATAATAATAATAATCTTTCAACCCCTCCGGAATTACCAGTCACTAACGAGAATAAATTAGCATCACAAAATAAAACAGATCAGATTTCCACATTGCAACCAGTGGAAGTCAATGAAAGCCTATTCCCCGAGTCCCTTTCTTCGCCCCCTATTCCTCAACCTCCCCCTCCTCCTGCTCCGGTATCTTCACCAACAGTATCATCATCAATCCCTTTATTCACTAATCCCAATTATCATGTAGAACCAATGAAGATTAAAGAAGAATCAGAGATGGATTTCCCATTGGATTTAAATATTGAACAGTCTGATCCAATCGATAATGCTAATGGTAGTAATAGTAGTAATAATAATGATGATTACTCAACATTACAACAGCATGTTAATAACTTTTTAAACGATGCAATGAACGAACACTACAATCAACAACAAGAACACTGTCAACTTCAGCAAACCTCTCAATCATCGAATTTAACACATATCACTACAGTGGATTATTTAAAACGTCATCCATGTACATATCGTGGTTGTGGTAAGGTGTTCTATAGTCGAACAAGTTTAATTTATCATAAACAAAGTCATGCGATAGATAAACCATACATGTGTACATATCCTAATTGTGGTATGACGTTTTTTAATGAAAATTTGTTGAAAACACATTGTCAACTACATGAACCGAAACAATTACGTGAACGATTTTCATGTACAATGCCAGGATGTAATAAGGTGTTTGTTACACGTGAATGCCTTATTGAACATATACGTGTACATACAGGAGAAAGACCATTCATCTGTGATTATCCTGGTTGTATGCATCGTTTTGCACGACGGTGTAATCTTTTCGCGCATAAACGTGTTCATTTAGATAAAAATCAACGTCGACAATACCATTGTATCCATGCTGGTTGTAATAAAACATTTTTGTACTCACGTAGTCTCACAGAACATATGAATGTTCATCTCGGTGAAAGACCATATGTTTGTGAGTATCCAGGATGTAAAAAAAGTTTTACTAGTAAAAGTTATTTATATGCACATAGACGAATCCATTTAACTAGTGTAGATAAACAATCGATAAACAATTCGCCAGGTACTACTATCACTAATTCATCAACGATCAATAATAATCATAATAATCCGTCGTATGAATCGAATAATAGTAATGTTCCACCAATACCAGTCACTATGACTATCCCAGTTCTACAACCAATAATCAATTATCATCATCCATTTACACAATCGATTATTTCAAATAAACACCAACAACAACAACCAACCCTACAACTACAACAGCAGCAACAACAACAATCACACCATCAAATGCTTCAACAACACCAACATCAATTACAACTACAAGGTCAGTTACAACATCATCTTTTATCGAATAGTAGTAATAATATTAATAATAATAATATAACCATGGCAACGAATAATATACCAGCACATTTATTCTATCCTAATCAGCATAACTAATTAAAATTTAAATTGATCAATAATACAGGATGTAAATCGATATTTTCAGTCACGTGATAGACACAGACACACACACACACGCACGCATACACCATCAACATGTACAGTCTCATTGTAAGGAGGATTTAAATTTCACAAAGAAGAAAAATCGATAAATTTCATTCATGTGTGATAGATGCATCAGTCAGATACACGTTAACACATGTACGTACAATCCCAGTGTAATTTGCTGCAATCGCCCCCCCCCCCTATCGGTATACTTCGTTCTTTATTGTCATTATTACTAATTTTATTATTTTGAGTGAGTCCGTGTTTTTATTATTCACCGATTTCGAACGCTGATCGAACAACTTCTATAATAACTTCAATGCATAATACACACATACGTGTGTGCTTCATTTTTTTTTCTAAGGGAACCTTGAAGTGACGTCACATATTTCTTATTTATTGATTTATTGCTTCCTTTTATTTATGATGATATAACAAGTTTGATTTCAATCATGTATAATGTATATTTGTGCAGTAATATATATATTTCGAACAATTTGATCACGTTTCGTTCTTTATGAACATCTTGAAAACTTGGATGGAGGTTATAGTTGTGTACTGTTTGTTGGTGAAGAGTTCCAGGGAAAATCAGGACGAAACAACTTTCCAGTCGAGTGCTTCATGGAGTATTCCAATAGTTAGTTTCTTAGTTGATGTGTCGTGTAGTGAGTGTAAGGCCTTATCACTTTTGCGGGGTTGATAAGTAATTCGATCAGCTTTGGTAGTGCTTTGTGGATACATCACACACACACACATACTCAGTGAAAACTGTATTATATTGATTGAATGAGATGACGTTTCAAATAAAGTTTATTTTCAAGTATTGGTTTGGTAGGGATTTTGTTTAATTGCATGGAGGATTTCATCATGAGCTGACATCAGTTAGAGAACCACTGGAAAACCTGCAGGGAGTACTAGACAGCTGTTTCGTCCTAGTTTGGGACTCTTCATCAGTACGCGCCCACCGGGATTCGAACCCAGGACCTTCTGGTGGGAAGCCGTGACCAGTATGGTACAGCAGGTTGAAGATGAGGCAGTAACTCATCTAAGAAGACATTGCGAAATGGTCACGCTATGTCGTGAATGGCAAAAGTTTATTTTGTTGAAGTAATTTGATGGGCAAAGTTCTACAATAAGCATCCCAAAGGATGCGAACTCACGAGCGCCCTTGGGCCGACCAATCAGAAAAATGAGGGATTTTTGCACAAAAAATTACGTATATCTATATAAAAATGTATGAAAAAACATTAAACAGGGTATTTTTCTCTGATATGAGATAAAAAATATGTTGGCAGAAGCTAGGGCAAGAGTAAACATTAGACACCAAAGTTAAATGACCTTGATTTGACCAATCAGATAGCTCAGCATTACAAATGGTTCCTAGTCATAATCCTCTTTGAAAGTGTCTCCTAGATTTGGTTTTTGACTTCTCTGTAGATAATGTGTTGATAGGAGGAATAAAACATGCATGTGTGGAGGGATAATAACTCTGGAAAAGTATTGCCGTGGGCTATTGATGGTTATACATTCAGATGCAGCCACTCTTATATGAGGAAGTCTGTATAAGTTGGTAAGTCGTACATAACTGGTGATTTTTTAGACACTTTCTTCTCGAAATCAAAGCTCTCCCTTAGTAATATATTGCGTATATGCAACCAGTATCTGCTACAGCTGGAGAAATAGAGAATACATTGGTTTGATATGTCTATAACCACTTCTATGAGAATCTGGGACCAGTTTTCGCAGCATATTAGAGATATATACCCTATATGATTCATTTTTATTACATATATATCGTAGATACACTTCTTTGTAAATTAAGTACCACTTTTCACCTAGAAGAATCTGATTGGCTGTTTCAAGGTCGTCTGAAGTTGGTGTCTATTCTTTACTGTTGCCGAAGCTAGAATCCATGGGCCATTGGATCGGGTCTCAGTGGCTTAATGGTCTACGAGCTCTCCTTGTAACCAGAAGTTCCTGGGTTCAACCCCTGGTGGTGGGTGCGTACTGATGAAGAGTGCCAGGCTGGGACGAAACAGCTCTCCAGTACTCTGCAGGTTTTCCAATGGTTCTCTAACTGATGTCAGCTCATGATGTAATCCTCCATCCAATAAAAATATGTCCCAATTATAATTGGGAGTGTCAGTTTTTAAATTAAACCAATTTCTATACATGTATTCATCTAGGTGACTAAAAATAACTTGGTTTTGAGAGCCATTTATTGCTCTTATTCTATTTTTTAATCTTCCCCAGAAACCCTCTATTGAATTAGTATGAGTGCCTGTTCTGGGATCGACGAAATCATCGGAATGGTTAACTCGGTTGTGTATATATCCTAAATCCGATAATCGGTTATATCCTGCCCATTCATCCGTGTGTATAGTAGTGCCAGGCAGCAAAACGAGTCTTTGAATGATAAGCAAAAGAGTGTCGGCACTCCTGTCTGGAATAAGTTCAATGAATCCTTTCTGAATTTGGGTGTCATAAATTCCCAATACCCAAACGTTGTTAGCTCTAGCACGTCCGTGATTGTATTTCTTCTTTATAAGTACTGTTTCGTCGATGTGAACGATAACACTGACTCCTCCCAACACTTGTGTGATATTGCTCATTTTCCATGATGCTAAATCTCGACAAAACTGAAACCACTGCACAGTAGACGTCAACGTATTATCTGTCTGAGCGGCAGTTGACCTCACTCCGGACTTCAAAATCCAGTAATGGCAAAGAAACAGTATATTCGTCAAAGAAAGTTTCGATTTAGCAAAGAAAGTTCCTAGAAGACAATTAACTGAGAGTGTCACTTACCAGTACGAACACTTGTTCGTTTCCTACACTCCGTACATCTAAATATATATATCCATCAATGACCTGTGAATACGGTTGCAGGCTCATTGAAGCACCGCAACTACATATACGAGTACGTCCTATCAATCCATTATTATCCAGATAGTATTTAAAAACGTGATCTGTGTGGAATTTGCACCTGAGCTCATGAACAGCGTTCATTTTCGTGCTAGAATAATCGTAGGTTTCTTCAACCAACGACTAGCATGCGTTCAAGGTCATTTGAGCGTTCGCACTCCTGGGACGCTATTGTTGAACTTCGCCATTTGATGAATGGTGACTAGTAGTGGAATCCATGACTCTCGTTTTGTCCTATTTGGGACTCGTCATCTGGATGTGCTTGCATTCCCCATCACTTATTGGGGAATAGTTGGAGCGTTCTCTTAATTATTTTCCATTTATTGTAATAGAATTTTCCAGATGTCCGCGTGGATAGTCGTTGAATCATTCCTATATGGCACGCTCAAATTCTCAGTTGATTCGATAAATAAATCTGCTGTTATAAATCTCTCTGTCTCTACCGTGTTGTGTTACACTTTAAGACTGTCCTCTTGTCTCATACTGTTGTGTGTATGTGTGTGTGTGTAATTAATTGCATGTAATGCTTGCAACAGCTGAGCTATTCTCCAGATTTCTTATCTTATATGTACCAATGTGGATTTTGTTAGGTCTTTGCGCTTCGTCTGAGATCTGATTGACCTCATCTTTCTACTTTGACGTAGGTATTTGATCTGACAATCATTCCAGCAGGGTATTAGATAAACTAAATTGTTTTGTTTAGTGGGCTCCACAGGAGTCTTTAATCGACGTAATTTGTTTCTAAATGAGTCTATAGGCGTGGCAGAGTTGAGTGGTACTTTTATTCCTGCTTTGTTAAGAATTTTCTGTAAGGTTTCCGAGGTTCCTTCTTTTTATGGAAGTACCACTGATAGTGTTGTCATTTATTCTGCGCATGTTCGCCATGCATCAATATTACTGACATTATTCTCAGTATGAATTTTACTTTTACCCTTTCCTACATACTTCCTGATTAATTTATTAGGGTAATTATTCAGTTTCAAAGCTTCTCTTATATTCTTTACTTCTTGCCTTAGACTTTGCTTAGTATAATTTAGTTTTGTTTTTTGCTCTATTACTTAATCACTTTACCAATCGTGTTTTTACTGACATAGGATGGTAATTTCTGATTGATTGATCGAAGTGCTCGGTCTAAGTTGACATGTCGGTTCTTGTGCAGATGCTTCACGATGTCTGGGCGTGTAGTTAGAATTCAATTGGTGGATGGTGACTAGCAGTGGAATCCAGGATGCGCATTTCATCCTATTTTGGGCTCGTCAGCTAGTAGATGTGCCTGCATTTTCCAGTGAGTGATGTTCACGAGGCTCGAACCCAGTGCCTGGACATCGTCGAAGCATCTGCACAAGAAGCAGACATATCAACTTGAACGAGCACTTTGGTTCGATCAATCGACGAATCAATTAAATTAACATACGCGTTGCACAAGAGGTGGCCCTCATGGCAAGCGGTCTAGTAGATAGCTCTTTGGCGTTTGAAACTATGGGCACTGGGTTCAAGCCTCGGTGGGAACAACACTCACTGGGGAGTGCAGGTACATCCACTAGCTGACGATCCCAAAATAGGACGAAATGCACATCCTGGATTCCACTGCTAGTCACCATCCACCAATTAAATTCTAGGATGGGATGATTCGAAATCCAAATATCTGTTTGAATGTGTGGGGGTTTTCTGTAAACACTAGTGTTTAACTTCCCATCTTCTTTCCTTAATGTGATACAATCTAACACTAGAGGCTCGCGTTGCTGACTTGCATTTCATAAGTTAATTCAATCGTCTATTCAGGAATATGCACCCACTGCCAGAGTTCGAACCCAGGACCTTCCGGTTACAAAGCTATTGTGTAGACCATTAAGCCATTGGGACTTAATCCGATGGCCAGCCCACAAATGTCAACTTCTGGCAATTCACGAAATAGCGCAACTACTCCCCAATGTCATCGCGAGTAATCCTCCTCATACCTGACCTACTGTACCTCACTGGTCACAACTTCCCACTGGAACCGGAACGTCTTGGTATCCAACTCCGGCGGGTGCGTACTGAGGATCTGATTGGTTACAGGATTAACCATGAGCTGACATCGGTTAAAGAACCACTAAAAACGATTGGGGAGTACTGGATAGCTGTTTCGTCCCAGCTTGGGACTCTTCATCAGTACGCATTGATTTATTTGTCGAATCAACTGACATTAATTGGCTGCAATAGAAATGACTCAAAACCTATGGTTCACCCGGGCAACTGGAAAGTTCTACTACCCTTACGAAGAATTAGAAAGAATAAGGAGAACTATGCAACGCCAGTTTCGAAGTTGTGTAAATGGTAAATTGTGTTTTAAACCTTGTCATCCAGTAAATAATACTGTTTCACTGTGTGTAAGGTATATCGAATAAACAAATAAACCCCAGAGTGGCCAAATTTTACACATATGATAAAATATCTTAACGAATGAGTTGTAATCACACAGGCATTTCTACTGCGAATTCATTCAAGATGGTTAGAGGCAATCATAAGGAAGCCCTGTCTGACTTAGGTTTGGTGCTTGCTGGTACTCGTCAGAAAGACGCATCTTCAAACTTGAAGGATGTCTGTTTCCTCTGTGGTTCGAATCTGCGTAACCCCCTGAGTTATTCGGGCTCATTATTACTATTCCCTTGGGTTGTGAGCTTCAGCAAGACGTCTCCACTTTGTCCTGTTCTTCGTGATCCTCTTTATCTGGCTCCATGACTGCCCATAAAATCTTACCTCTTCTTCCACGTCACCTTCATAGATTCCTAGTACTTCTATATCATATCTCCTCATTTCTTTTGTAATCTCAAAGACAAGCTCTGTAGGTTAAAGGACCCTGTCGGTTGACCCGATTAGACAAAATAATATAACTAACAAAATACCTTGCAATCACTGTTAGTGAGGTCAACTACATAGGTGAAATCAGTAGGTCGGGAGTAGTCAGATTGTCAGAACACAAGAATTTAGCTAAGGTTAGAATGGTTGACCCCGAGAAGATAAGTAATTTGGGAAAGAACTCAGCAATTGCAATGCATGCATTAACACACAATCACACAATAGGGTGGGAGATGAGTTAAAATTCTAAGAAGTAATCTAGGTAGGTGGAAATAGAGAGAGATGGATTACTGAATCCCGCCTGGTTCATCTAGTCTACACCTAACACATGCAATAGAAGTGACTCGATACAAATACCAGAGACATGGAAGATATTATTACCACCAGTAAAATCAGAGGAGGATAATGAATAATGTTAAAATGTATTTTTCAATTCACATTATAACATTCTAACAAGTTATTTATTTATTCTACTATAAAAACATCTTATTTCCCATCTTTCTGACTAACAACACTCGTCTTAATTCCCATCGTATTATATTTATTGATAACACTAATAGTGGCTCCAAATGTACTTTATATTCCTTTCGGTTTCACGCAAGTCTTTTATTGATTTTTACTCAAATATCTGATCAGGTGTTTTTATTCCTTTACGTTCCCAGTGGAACACAGGGCTTCAAGCTAGAGACTTGAAGTTTCTGTAGCAGTGGTGATTACTTTCACGGGATGAGGTTGCTAGCCTCATGCCCAACTCTTCCTCTTTACCAGCTTTATGACTGATTTAGCGAGGTAGAGGAGCACGTCAGTGGCCGGGGATCGAACCGCTGTGCCAACGACGCACTTAAACCAGGGAGTACTGGACAAGTGTTTCATCCTAGTTTGGGAATCATGGGCAGTACGCACCCACCACCAGGGTTCGAACCCAGGACCTTCAGGTTACAAGGCAAGCTAGCCCGTATACCTTTCAGCCACTTGAAGGAGGTCATGTCCCTTCTGAGATTTGAACCCGCGTCACCCAGTGCTGCAGTCAGAGACGTTACCACTGAGCTATTCGGGCTTGCGATTGACCTCCTGTAGGACGACTGCCTCGAACCATCTAATACCAACAATTCACAGTGCACCGTAATTGCGAGCCACCTAGCACGGTGGTCACATTGCAAGCTTGACTGATAGAATTCAGTATGCACCGAAGATAGGACTAGACACGTTGCACTAGTTACTGACTAATGTCCAATCAAAAACAAAAAATTTTTATCCATAATGGAATTATACTCTACCACAGTGCCCAAGTTTTATCCTTATATCAATAATCTCAGAAGCCTTCCGGCCAGCTTCGAACATCACGCGAATATTCCACCTTACCATGTTTATTTTTGTTACCACCGTAATGTGATGCACTGACTGACTGGTTTCCTGAAGACGGACTTACACTAGCCAACGTCATTCCATCTTTCCGATTTCAGCTAAGAATAATTTTTAGAAAAAAATATTTTCGTTGCACTTTGAAGTGATTTTCTGGGTTAGGGTTGCTAATCTCAAATCCAACCTCCCCTTTTTTATCCCGGACTTAGGACCGGCTAGAACACTGGAATAGCTTATTCGCGCGTATGCTTAATTATAAACAAAATTTTCGTTTGTATTGTAACATAGTTTTTTTTTTTCCTTCACGTTCCCAGTGGAACATAGGGCTTCAAGCTAGAGGCTTGAAGTTTCTGTAGCAGTGATTATTTTTTACAGGATGAGGTTGCTAGCCTCATGCCCAACCTTTCCCCTTTACCAGCTTTTATTTCTGGCTATGCGAGGTAAAGGTGTGCGTCGGCCGGGGATCGAACCCCGGACCATGTGCATGGTCGGCGAGCATCCTAACCACTATGCCACCGACGCACATAGTAAATGTTTCCAATTTTTTATTGCTCTCTCTTAGCAAATGTTTACAAAAACAAAATATTTGAAGTTATTTCGTCAAAAAAACAACAACATTTATTTCCGAGTTCATTTTTAAATTTTGAAAGAATATTTACTGAAATCCTGTAACCAATCAACCAAATCCCTACAAACCAATACTTGAATATGAATGAGATGCTCACTGGCGACTGGTCCTATTCAGGTAGGTAGTTACCTTGAGTTCCAGTGGGAAGTCATGACCAGTAGGGTGCAGCAGGTCGGGTGTGAGGACAAATACTCACCGAAGACATAGGCTAGCGGTTGCGCTATATCGTGAATTGGCAGAAGTTAGAGTTCACGGGCCATTGGATCGGGTCCCAGTGGCTTAATGGTATACGAGCTTGCCTTGTAACCAGAAGGTCCTGGGTTCGAACCCCCCTGTGGTGGGTGCGTACTGCTGAAGAGTCACAAATTAGAACGAAACAGCTATCCAGTGCTCCCTGCTGGCTTTCCAGTGGTTCTCTAACCAATGTCAGCTCATGATGAAATCCTGTAACCAATCAACCAAATCCCTACAAACCAATACTTGAATTTACTGAAAAATTTAGTCCTTCTTTTTTCAAATCACCGAAAATACCCGCTGAGTCATAAAGAAAATTCTCTTTATCGATGAAGTCATCTTCAGAGGCTGTACTGTACAGTTATGTTTATATTTACCGAAAATGTTTTTTTAAAATTTTATTCCTTCACGTTTCCAGTAGAACATAGGGGGCTTCAAGCTAGAGACTTGAAGTTTCGGTAGCAGTTGTGTTTATTTTTACAGGATGAGGTTGCTAGCCTCACATATAACCTTGCCTATTTACCAGTTGTATTACTGGTTTAGAGAGGTAGAGGAGTGCGTCCGTGGCCGGGGATCGAACCTCGGACCATGTGCATGGTTGGCGAGCGTACTAACCGCTGTGCCACCGACTCACTTAAACCAGAAAGTACTGGATAGCTGTTTCATCCTAGTTTGGGAATCATAAGCAGTAGGCACTCACCAGCAGCGTTCGAACCCAGGACCTTCGGGTTACAAGGCAAGCTCGTATACCTTTCAGCCACTTGAAAGAAGTCAAGTCCCTTTTGAGCTTTGAACCCGCATCACCTAGTGCTGCAGTCAGAGACGTTACCACTGAGCTATTCGGGTTCGCTATGGACCTCCTGTAGGATGACTACCTCAAAAGCGTTAGAAATTTGATAAGGTTGAAACTGTTATTGAGTAGTGAGAAGAAAGGTAGCTGAGAGTTCATTTCACAAGTGTGAATGAGGTGAGAAAATGTATCAAAGGAACATGTAAGAGTAATAACAGTGAATTAATTATTATCAAGTATTGGTTTTGTATAAATTTTGTTTGATTGCATGGAGAATTTCATCATGAGCTAATATCAGTTAGAGAACCATTGGAAAAACATCGGAGTACTGGACAACTATTTCGTCCCAGTTCGGGACTCTTGATCACTACGAACCCACCGGGGTTCGAACCCAGGACCTTCTGGTTACAAGGTGAGCTCGTATACCATTGGGCCACTGGGACCCGATCTAATGGTCCTTGAATTCTAAGTTCTGCCAATTCATGACATAGCGTGACCATTTCGCAATGTCTTCTTCGATGAGTTACTAGGAAGAAACAGCTGTCCAGTACTCTCAGGTTTTCCAGTGGTTTTCTAACTGATGTTAGCTTATGATGAAATTCTCCATGCAATCAAACAAAATCCCTACAAAACAAATACTTGAAAATTAATCTGATGCTCACTAGCGACTGGCCGCTCTATTCAGGCAGTTAACCTGGGGTTCTAGTGGGAAGCCGTGACCAGTAGGGTACAGCAGGTTGAAGATGAAGCAGTAACTCATCAAAGAAGGTATTGCGAAATGGTCGCGCTATGTCATGAATTGGCAGAAATTAATTATTAAACTAAAAGCAAACTAATCATTAAAAATTACGGGGAACGACTAGCGAATAGGTTTAGACCATGGTACAATAAGAGACTGGACAAACTTTTTCTGTATACAGAGTTCGGGGTTGTACTGACGAATCGCCAACTCCTCCACCATAAACAAATGACCAAAGCTGACTCCCTTTCTACCATTTGACCTAACCTTTTAGATAATCTTGAAAGACGCCTCTGGTGGAGCTGCATGGCTTGAGGACACCAAGTGCCCGAAAACTGAGCTAGTAACTGTCTCGCACTGTCCTTTTCCTAACCAACCATGCCTGATAATGTGAAGAGATGCGTTTGGAAAGTGTGTGCGCTTTGTACTGTCAATATAACTAGCTCCACAGGAGCAGGTGAATTTATAAACACGCATTGAAGTGGCCCAAAGCACCAGCCTGCTTCCTTTATACATGAATTCTCCTTTATTTATAATTTGAACAGAGTTGGTAGGACAAACATTGGTGCAGAATGAAACATGGATCTATTTTATTTCATCGGTTCTCATCAGCTGCTCACATCCATAATATTTAATGAAACCAGCTGTAGTAAAATTTTGACATACATTTTATTTATCGTCAAGAATCAGTCATTCCTCCAGTAAGTAGGGATTGTTGTCTTGGGGATGATAAAGTTATCTCAAATTATGAGAGCGACGCTTCTCATTAAAAATGACCAGTGGAGTGGGTACAGCAAGTCGGGTGTGAGAACAAATACTCGCTATCGATGGCATTCGCTAGTGGTCGTGCCATATCATGATTTGGCTGAAGTTGGAATTCATGGACTGGCCATTGGATCGGGCTCCAGTGGCTGATGAATGGTCTACGAGGTAGCTCGTCTTGTAACCAGAAGGTCCTGGGTTCCAGCCCCGATGGGTGCGTACTGATGAAGACTCCCTGTTATAACTGTACGGAACTGACCCGTTTGCAATTTGTTATAACTGAACTGAACTAAACTGAATAAATCCTTTGTTACTTCGTTATGTCTGCACCTGATAACTATTGTCCGTTGTACCTTCCGATTCTCTCAGCTACGCAAATATCAAAAGACAGACTGGCCTGTGACTATAAGATATTGTATTATTGTACAGGAGGAACGGATGAGGACGTCAAATCGAGAATCGGGAAGGCGAGAAACACATTCATCAACCTGAAGCCAATCTGGAAATCTTCGTCACTCAACTCAGCATCAACAACAAAATTCGGATTTTCAATACAAACGCCAAGTCAGTTCTTCTATACGGATTAGAAACTTGATGGGTCACAAAGAATATTTCCAACAGCCTGTTGCAGACCTTTATCAACAACAACTGTCTTCGTTCTATACTGAGATCAGATGGCCGGAAAGAAACTATGGGAACAAACAAAACAAAAACCAATCGCCCAACAAATATGCAGGAGAAAGTGGAGGTGGATTGGACACTCGCTGAGGAGGTCACTGGGTGAAATCACGCGTCAGACCAATGCTCGAGTGGAACCCGAAAGGGAAGCGGCGAGTGGTCCGTCGGTGCAAGGGTGACATGGAGGAGATCGTGTGAAGAGGGGTTGAAACAGTATAGACTAACATGGATGCAGGTGAAAAGTACAGCAGAAGACAGAAGCAAGTGGAGACGTGTAGTTGAAGCCCTGTGTTCCACTAGGAACCCAAGGGGACAATAATAATAATAATGATATCTTTAATTGCCAGTAATTGTGTCATCAAATCATACTACAAAGACACATTTAACAACATTTTGTTAGTGGTCTAAGGGACAAAAATATTAGAGAGGAACATACACGCTAGATCGAAGTTCTATAAAGTTGTTTCTCCCCCATTAAATGTCCCATTCGCCGATTTTTCCTCTGCATGTGAGCGTAGCCACATACTAGTTTGCAAAAGGGTTGCCACTGTTGGCAGTCTGTAAGGTCCTGACTTTTTGAAAAACTTCCAATTCGTTTTCAGCTCCTTACATATTTTCTGCCTCTACTCACAACGATTACCTGCGGTGAGCTTCTAAAATGGGCTTCGTTAACAAGGCACATTATTGCCACAGCTTGTTACAGACAATTTGCAAGAAAAACAGAATACTTGACTATGTGAGTGAGAAAATATCGGCAGCAGTGAAGAATAGACAACAGAGTCAAAAGTCCTTGAATCAACCAATAAGATGGCTTGATATTACACACTATTAATAATCTTAGTTACAAGGTTCACCCACACGTTTTGATACCAATAATACAACGACTAGTCCTCCTAGGAACAGCCATACATAAACTCAAGTGGAAAGATTATTCGCAACTATCATCATAGGAATATCTTCATCATCATCAGTCAACCATAGTTCTGAATTAGTGAACGAATTACCGACTAAGACAATAGATCAATTTTGCACTATTCTTCCTTTGATTTTATCGATTGGAAGTGAAAAGAGAGGAAAAGCTCCTCTCTCTCTCCCACCGTCTTTGCTCACTCAAATCACTGACGGGAGAACACCTATCTGGTCATTCAGTTTCCTCATTAAACTGACAGTAACATGTATCATTCATGCATACAACAATAAGTTGGGTAGTAATCTGTTATCGGTTGGAGAACCACCGAAAACTACCAGGGAGTACTGGACAGCCGGCTGTTTCATCCTAGATTGGGAATCATTGGCAGTACGCACCCACCACCAGGGTTAAAACCCACGACATTCCGGTCACAAAGCAAGCTAGATGGTATACCATTTAGCCACTGGGACCCGATTCAATGGCCAGTCCATGAATTCCAACTTCTACCACCAAACAATGTCATCGGTGGGACATCCATCCTCACACACTTGACTGTATGGAGCTCACTGGTCACGACTTCTCACTAGAACTGACTCCAGGAAACTCCGCCCTGAAGCATTCGAGCATGAGATGATAGAATAGATTTGTTTTTACGAGTTCGACCACGGGCTGATATCATTTAGAGAAACACTCCCGATGATTCCCAAGCAAGGATGAAACAGCTAGCTGTCTAGTACTCCCTGTGGCTAGTTTTCAATGGTTTTCTAACTGATATCAATCCGTAATCAACTCGTAAAAGCAAAACTAATCCCTACAAACCAAGTATTGAAAGTCTTTTATTTTGTTTGTTTATCTTTCTGTTGATAAACAAAAACGTCAATAGTGTGAGAGGAAAACAAACTGATCCACGATTGCAAATGTTATTCATTAAACAAACAGCGATAATTTTTGCACAAACCACTCTGAAAATGAAGATAAACTCACTGACTGACTGATTGATTGAGGGACTAACTGACTGTATGTCAAATTAGTGAAGACAATGACACGAATATTATGCCTGTATAACTACTACGTGATTGAAAAGTTAATTTGTTATTATAGCGTTTTCTACTCACAAGATTTACAAGTAGTATATAAATTATGATATAAATATGTATATGAAATGCAAGATTATTGAATATCAGAGAGACAGATGGATGAATTTAATGGTGAAGAGAAGAAATGCTTGGAGGATTCTTCTCAAATAGCATAGGGACAACACATGATATGAAGACAAACTGAGCACAACGCGGAAGATATGTACCAAATGTGATTTGAATATATGTTAGACGTATTTTGATTAAATCTGTACATCGAGTTCCCATTATAGAATTCCATTCACACAATACTCTTGTGTTTTTCCCTTACATTATAACACACAAACATACACAACAACAACAAAAACTGGATGATTTTTTTATAACATAACTTGGATTTCTAATAATCACATAGTGTGTAAGGAAGGTGACACATTCTGACACATAACTCCACCTCTACTGTCATACAATTTACTAACTTGCAAGGTACTAGTAGTTCTCTTGATAAGCTACACTGTACCAGACTTTACTTAGTGTAATTTACCTAGTCATTCAATAATTCAGTACCCCACTGATGTGCTTCCTTTAATTCCTAGAGGAACAATGGCTTCAGCCACACGTCTCCGTTGCTTTCGGTTCTCTGCCAACGTTTTCACCTGGCCCCACGTCTGTCCACATGCTTTTATTTCCTCTTCGCATGACCTCCTCCATGTCACCCTAACACTGACGATCAACTTACTCGCCGCTTCCCATTCGGGTTCCACTCGAGCGATGGCCTGGCGTGTGATGTCACCTGATGGTTTGTTTTCTCACAGTATGGTCAATCCACCTCCATTTCTTCCTGCATATTTGTTGCACAGTTGGTTCCTGCTGGGTTGGTTCGTTCATTGCCAGAGATCTCTTCCTGTTGCTGATCTCTTTTGACCGGCCATCTGATCTTGAGTAGTGTTGGGCGAAGATAGCTGTTGACAAGGGTATGTAGTTTGTTTGAGGTGACCTTCGTGAAGCGGCGCGGTGCCAAGTTTCTGACCCATGTAGTAGCATTGACTTCACATTAGAGTTTAAAATTCGGATCTTATTTTCATTTTCATGCTTAGTAGAGCTGTTGATGTCCACACAGACTTGAGGGAAATGAAAGCTTGCCTTGCTTTCCAAATCCATGGTTATTTCATATCCTCATCAGTTCCGTCCGCCTGTGGTTGAAACGATGCTTCTCAGGTAGGTAGGTAGGTAGTTAGGTAAAGGAAGTTGCTTCTTTCAGATTCCTCCCATTTATGCTGGCTGATTGTTGTCTGTTGTTGTTGTTGCTGTGGCTGTTGGCCAAGAATTTTTACCACCTAACTCTGTTTTCTCTATGTTCACCTGAATTTCTTCCTATCTTTGATGCTTCTTCTATCTCCAACTTGTTACTTTCCACTTGCATCTCTTCCAGTTTGCGGTGAAGTCCAGATCATCCAAGTTTTTTGTATGGGTCCATTCTATGCCTGTTTCCTCGCTGCCCGGCACGCTTTCTGTCGCCTTATTCAGTCTACCACAATCAGGAAAATCACTGGAGTTAGTAGGCGGCTAACCTTGTCTTACTTTCGTCTTCACTCCGAAGGATTCCGTGAGTTTCCTGTTGTGGATTACTTGGCATGCAACATTGTCGTACAAATGTTGGCGACACCACGTAGTAGCGAAGTAGTTGCCAAACCACCTCTCGATCGACGCTGCGCTATCGAATGCCTTTTCAAAGTCAATGAAGTTGAGACAGTGAGCTGACCGCCATTCCAAACTCTGTTCAATGATGATGCCTAGTGTTGAGATTTGATCAACGCATGACCTGTTCCTCATGAATCCAACGTGTTCCAGTCGAAGTTTTCATCCAGAGCTTGTTTGATTCTCTCCAGGATGATGAGGCTTAGTATTTTACTTGGGATGGACAGAAGCATAATACGCACCAGTTTTTGCACTGACCTAAGTCTCCTTTCTTTGACAGGTTGAATAAGTAGCCTTTCTTGCAATCCTTAAGTACCTTGCCTTCTTTCTACACCTTCTCTAGTGGTGGTGTCATCAAGTTCACTGTGAGTACTGATGACGAAACGTAAATTAAAAAAAGACTTAGTTACTAAAGAAATCCCCCGTATTGCTCAGTATATCTGAGTAAAATAAAAGGTTAAGATAATCCAGGCAAAAAGATTCAGAAGTTATCTAAGGAATGCGGCTGTCGTACAAATTCAAAGGATGTGTGTCTTGATATGACAAGGGCGAGACGCACAAACATGGGTTTGAAACCAGTTCTAATGGGTGTAGTTTAAAATAAAGTCTTGAAACATTGGAAATTGAACTCTAAATTCATGTATTCTACGGATCATCCTTCTTTATTGTTCCCTACCCCCGGCTGCCCTACATTTATTCTTCTTTGAGCTCCTCAGAAAAGACTATGTCATATTATGTGGAACATTGAAGGTTGTAAGCGGGCTTAGTGGGTTAATGGCTATTGCTGATAGGCATTTGAATTCTTCTATGCAGTTAGCTGAAGTCATCTTGTCTGATAGAGAACAGCCTAACTTCTATTCGCAACTTATTCCCTGTATCTCTTCAGATAGAACCAGGGAAGAAATTCCCCATGGCTTTATGCTCGTATGAGGTTAAATATAAATGTTCAACCGTACCACGAGTGGCTGTGTTAAGAGAGAGGTAAGTGTCAGAAAAGAGCCTATCAACCAACTTGGTAATCGGTAAATAAACATCGAATTATAATCAGAATTATTATTATTGTTATTATTATTATTATTATTATTAGATATATTATTCTTCTATTAACCTTCAGTTTACGCGGGGTTTTATTAATTTTACCAATTTTAGGTATTCGCACATTCATTTTTAGAAGGAGATAAATTGTCTCGGTGTGTTTAGAAACGCTGTACGCATCTTTATTCTCCGCAGTGTTTATATAATCTACAGAATTTCCAGCGGAATTTATTGCATAATAGTTCTCCTTCATCCAGGAACTTTAAGTGAGTCAGAAATCGACAGTAGACGGGATGACAGACACATTGCTGTCTCACCTGAAGCGCTAAACTAATCTCTTATGATATTTCTTCTTTCGTGGACACCAACATGAAACCAAAGCCAAAAAAAGAGAAGAATGCACTTCAGTACCAAAGAAAACACCATGTTTAAATCTGGACTTCAGAGGAGACTGAACTGCAGATATCCTAAAGAGGAGAATCTCTAGTTCCCTATTGAAAACCTCTCCTGTAGCAACTGTAAGAGTGATATTCTCTAACCACCCAATAATCCCAAGCAATGTGAAGGACAAACTCCCATATATGACCATTCCAAGGTGTATATATCAGTTCACTTCCTCGTGTGGAGCTAGCTGCATACATCGTTCTATGCGGGTCATCTCAGAACGTGTTAGAAGACATTACCCAGCATGGCTGCAAAGAGGAGACACTGGTTCAATCAGAAGCGCTATAATTGAACACCTCATCAACGCCTGTCACAACATCTCAATACACTCATCCATCATTCAGAGTCATTTACAAAGGGAACAACAGCCTACCTGAAGGCAGAGTGTTTCCGATTTGTTTGTAATGTGTACTGTGTCGAAGCCCTCTCACCAAATACATACAAAAGCCACAGATATGTGTTCAAAGGAGACTAGTCCAGTCTCTACATTCACATGATCAGCCGTTTTGACTCCTTATTCTTTGTTTGTTTGGTTTTTCATTCCCCTTACTTTCTTCTCATTTTCAGTTAGAAGAACTACTATTTCAATTTGTTTCTATGCTCATCCTGTTCACACTTGTATTCGCTAGAAGCTATTTCATACATTACCTAAATATCATGTAACCTGCATTCACACCTTCAAAATTTCATATCTGATTGAAAATTTTTATCACCCTCAATCTCCTCCTTCGTCACCGTGTAGAACTAAATAAATATAATAATAATTGTATCTATGTAAACTGATGATGTATATAAATGCCATTGTATGCCACTTTTGAGAATGAAATCGCTGAGAAGATCAAGATCTCTGTCCCTCAACTTCGTCTCCTTCCCTCCATCTCTCCCTCTATTGTTTCTTCTTTGACTCCATTCAGAAACGCACGACAGTTGGTTGGAAGTCAGTTAACTAATACCGAACGGAAGTACATTTTGCGATCGAAGAACATAATAATAATAATAACACCAAATGAACAATTAAAGACTACAGATGGGCAGTTTTATCTCTCAAGCAGTGGGTGGCACTTTCTACACCAAACACTCTGAGGAACACATATCTCATCACCTATTGGATGGGATAAGTTGTCACACTCGATTATATCTCTACCTGGGGTGAACACAATACCATTAGAGGTCATATATAGACCGATGAAAACAAAGTGAGCAAGAGGAATTACATGCACTACAATAATGGAGATGTTTAGTAGCCCAATTGCTAAGCAGGCCACCGTAGGAAACCATCACATTCCAGTAGTTATTTAGACTTTGAATCATCCCACACAAAAATCAATAAAGGGAGGATGAATCAAATGTTGATCTAATCGATTCGAAAGCCTATCTAGTGTGTCTTTCAGGAGATCTAAGTAGTGAAATCGAAAAAATTAGGCAAATACCCGTAGGGAATAACTACCCAATCAGAACTTATTCAAAACTGTGTGTGAAGATCCAGTGAGGGAAATAAGAGTAGTAATGAAAATGCTGGAAATAATATAAATAACAAGGAATTCAAAACACCGATGTGACTGCCATACAAACAAGCTTTTCATAGAATTCTTTATTAAGTCTGGAATCAGAGTGACAATTCATTCACATAGAAACTTTGTCGAATTAAGAACCCAATAGATACAATTTAGGAAGAATAATACAATCTACCAAATACCATGTAATGACGACTGTAAGTGAGGTGAATAACATACGTCAGATAAGTAGATCAGGATCATTTACATTATAGGAACTGGGGGATCTACCAAGATCTAGAATACATGATCCTGATAGCTTAAATAATCTGGAAGATAGATATTAGATGGTGACTAGTAGTGGAATCCATGATGCGCATTTCCTCCTATTTTGGACTCATCACTGGATGTACCTGCATTCCGCGCTGAGTGATGATGTTCCCATCGAGTCTCGAATCCAGTTCCCATAGTTTCAAACGCCAAAGCGTTATGCACTAGACCACTTGGGACACGAGAGCCACCTCTTGTGCAAGGGGTCATATTAAGTTTTTAATTCCACTGGCTGTCACCATTCTCCAATTAACTTTTAAACACATGCCCAGACATCGTCGAAGCATCTGCACAAGAAGCCGACATGTCAACCTGAGACCGAGCACTTCAGTCCAATCAATCGACGGGAAATCTAAAGTTGAATTAAATCCGCAAAATAGCTCGGCCACTACACTGCAATGCACTGCTCTTACCTACTTACTTACTTGTAATCACACGGGACAGAGACGTCAACCACTGAATCTGTCTTCATCGAAATCAGCATCAAACACACATGCGATCGAAGTGATTCAACACCTATTCCGGATATATGGAAAAGTGATATAAAAAGACAGAATGTGATAGGACTGTATGAATCAAGTTATCAGGTTTTATGATATTTCACGTCACATCCCCAAAAAGGAGTGTAATAAAGAACAACGAGTTGAGTAATGGTGTGGTGAGAGCTGTATACTAGCCAAATCGGTAGACAGTAATTGACATCAACGTTTACGTTCTCAAGATTGATCGTGAGAAAATGTGAACAAAGATTGATTCAAAACTGACCACAGCAGACTTTGCGTAGGCGGATGCAGTTAACATATAGATGATCTGACATTCAAGAAACAGTCACAAAGAGATGAAAGATTAACTTTCAGTGAGAAACAACCAATCAGAAGACTGTGTTTGTTTGCTTAACTAATCTATAATAATGTACATGAAAATCTATAAATATGCTTTGATTTCCTTAATAAACGATCTGTTGCCTGGCCCTTGTCTTCTCTTGTTACAATGGTCTGAGGATGACATGGAAGAGATTAGGTTTAGAGACTGTGGTCAGTGGCGGAGTCACGTGAAAGAAAAGTGAACTCAGAGAACAAAGTGATGTGGAGATGAGCTGCTGAAATACACAATTCAACTGTGTTTGAAACATCGATGGGTTATTAATACTGAATCACTCACCCTTTGTGTGTTATATTGGACAAATCTGTCAAAATTTCACGAGTTTGTTTGTAGGGATGGGATTTGTTTCAAGTTTTGGTCACGCATTGATATCAGCTACAGAACCAGTGAAAACCATCAGTGAGTACTCGACAGTTAGCTGTTTCATCCTAGTTTGAGAATCACTAACAGCATGCACCCACCGTCCCGCTTCATGACCTTCCAGTTACAAGGAGGGCTAGTTCGTAGACCATTCGGACACTGGGACCCCACTCAATGGCCAACACATGAATTCTAACTTCTATGAATTCCTGACTTCATCCCAACTTGCATCAAACAACGTAATTGGCGAATATTTGTCCACACTCCCAACCCAAGTGGACACCAGTGTTTATAACTTCTAAATAGAATTCCAGGCAACTCCGTTTTGGATGCAGTCGTCACTAGCGAGCATCCGATGAATTTCCGAGAGATTGTTTGTAGAAGTCAGAATTCATGAGCTGGCCATTGAGTTGGGTCTCAGCTGGGGAATGGTCTACAAACTAGCTCTCCTTGTAACAGGAAGGTCCTGGGCTGGAAACCTGGTGGTGGGGGTACATCGCTGAATAGTCCTAAACTAGGATGAAACGGCTGGCTGTCCAGTATTCCAGTACTGCTTTTCAATGATTCGCTAAATGATTTCAACTCACAGTCAAACCTGAAATCTGTCTGGCATTTTCAATTATACTCCACCATACTCGATATGATGCTTTGGTGGTTCAGTGGTAGAATTACTCAGCCACCACGCCGCACCTGATCCGAGGTTCCATCCTCACTCTCCGGGCCAGTAATAAGCCCAACAAAGATGGAAGCCTGGGCGTGAGACTGACAACCCTAACCTGAAGACCAAAAACTTCCACTGGGAAAGGAGATGGATTAAAGAAAACAGTCTGCCAAACTCTAGAAAAGTTATCTCAAACAATTGAAACACGGTTACTATATGTTTGGAGGCAGTTACCAGGATGCCATGGAACCGGATTTCGTGCGTCTTAGCACTCACCAGTCAGCAAAGCGTATCTGAAATTGCATTGAAGGAACTCATATTTCTTCTGAGATCCAGTCTGCATCTACCCAACGACTAGAAGTGAGATTTTAGTTACTACTCAGTGTCAAATGAAAGTATCCATTACGGTCCTACACAAGGTGAACAGCGATCCTGAACAGCTCAGTGTTGACGTCTCTGACTGCATCACTGGGACATGAGTTCCTTCAAAGTGGTTGCAGATACACCCTCCTCACTCGTCACTGCCAACTAGCACGAAGTCTAGGTTGATGATTTCCTGTGTACGATTGCCCCAAACCACCTAACAATGATTCAGAACTCACAGTCAAGACAAGCTACCACCCACCATAATGGCCACATTGCAAATATGACTGAAACTCAATACAATCTGCACCTAACGAACGATTACAGGCATAACATCAGTTAACCACCTAATGTCCAAACGACACAATCTAACCATCAAATGTCACATGATCTCATCATTTTTATTCTTAGTATTACTATTCACCCCATATCAACGTCATGTTTTCAGTTAAAACTAACTACAATTGCTGTCAAGTCAATTTCTCTGTGTTCTACTCTATTGATTACGTCAAATATGCAATCAGGAAACACACACACAAAAATCAATAAAATCGAACTGACTTCTTTAAACAGGAATACTATTATGTCATTTCGTGTTCCAACATGAAATCAAACAAGTTCCTACAAAATAACCCGCTGAAAGGTAATCTAGTAGCCACTGATGACTAACTGCAGGGTGGGGTTACCTCTGTGTATGGTGAGATGTGCACTCATGACACCTTGCCACCAGTGGTCACTCTGAGGATATTTAAGTTACTACGACATTCAGCTACTGAGTTGGAGCCAAATGACTCGAGAATTCTAACTTCTTCAGTTCGTTTGAAGGTTACAGCAATATGACTGACACGACTTCTTTGTACGTATCACAGTTGAATTCGACCGTTCAGGTATTTCGGAGATCATTCAGTCACTGAACCCGACTTGTAATGAGAAGTTGTGACCAGCAGGATCCATCAAGTGAGTTAAGGGTTTGGAGTGTGCTACTGATAATACTCATCAGTAGTATATACAAACAGATTGATAGAAAGCAGTCAAAATCTAAAAAAAAGGCATTTTAAGTCAGTGGTGATGGAAGAAGAAGTGTTTATTCCTCAAATCTGGATTTACTGCTTACATTGTGGTCAGGAATTGCCCTCATTGAACAAATTCTCATCTCAGTGTTTAGCCTTCGGAAAATCAACAGACAATCAGAAGAGTCTATTAACCGCTGGCCTAATCGACCTTCAAAATGTCAAAAAGTGTATAATTATGGTCAGTTTCCCCTTAATAAAAAGATTCGTTTCCAAGTCTCTCTTGTCTTTTCCCGTTACAGAGGAACAGTTACCCGCCGATAACACTGGTTGTTGTCTGAGCTGTATATCGTGAATTCTAACTTCTGTCAGCTCGTGATGTAGCACCACTGTCAGTCAATGCCAACAATGAGTACACGCTGTATTCTGGTGTATTGGGAGTCCCACCGGACAAGAATTTTCCTTCGGACTTTATGAAAATTCGAGAATTAGCCATCAATGAAATGTCAGTTGACACTCACACTTAATGTTCTCGTTTCGAATAGACACACACGAGTTAGAGAATCCCTGAAAAACAAGTATCACTGGACAGTCGCTTCCTTAGCTGACTGTTATCACATCCCGAAAGTCGTGAGTTCGATCACTGGTATATTTATGAGTGAGCATTGTTGAAGAGTCCCAAATCAAGACGAAACAGCTGTCTCGAAGTTATCCATTGTTTTCAATGATTCTGTATACTGACATCTATCTGTGAAGAAAAATGACAGTTTATCGGTTGGAATATCAGCGGGTGCGTGCTCCTGAAGAGTCCCAAACTTGGACGGAACAACCATCCAGTACACTGTGTTCCTTATCTTATGGTTCTCTGACTGATGTCAGCTCATTATCAGAACTTGTAACCCTGCAAACCAACTCTGCAGAAGTTGTGATTCTTGAGTCATTGGTCTCCAGCTCAGTAGCTGAATCTTATAGTAAACTTAAGTATCCTGAGTCTGACCACTGGTGACGGGGTGTCATGACTGCATATCTCACTATACACAGAGGTAGCCCCACCCTGCAGTTAGTCATTAGTGACTACTAGATTACCTTTCAGCGGGTTATTTTGTAGGGATTTGTTTGATTTCATGTTGGAACACGAAATGACATAACAGTATTCCTGTTTAAAGAAGTCAGTTCGATTTTATTGATTTTTGTGTGTGTGTGTTCTGATTGCATATTTGACGTAATCAATAGGGTAGAACACAGAGAAATTGACTTGACAGCAGTTGTAGTTAGTTTTAACTGGAAACATGACGTTGACATGGGGTGTTTTAAGACACATCTATTTTAAGACTTCGTCATAATCTGTACGCATTCAGACTGGCTTTTCGCCTTTGTCCTGTCAAGATACACATTCTTTGAGTTTGCACGACAGCCACATTCGTTAGACAATTTCTAAATCTTTTTACCTGTATAATCTTAACCTATTATTTTACTCAAATATACTGAGCAATAGGGGGCATTTTTTTAGTTACTAAGCCTTTTTTAATTTACTTTCGTCATCAGTACTCACAGTGAACTTGATGACACCACTACTGGAGGTGTGGAAAGAGGGCAACGTACTTACCTGTGGATTGGAAGAAAGGCTACTTATTCAAACTGTCAAAGAAAGGAGACTTAGATCAGTGCAAGAACTGGCGCGGGATTATGCTCCTGTCTATCCCAAGCAAAATACCAAGCCGCATCATCCTGGAGAGAATCAAACACGCCGACCTGGAACAGGCTGGATTCATGAGAAACAAGTCATGCATCTATCAAATCACAACACTACGGATCATCATTGAACAGAAATTGGAATGACACTTAGCTCTCTATCTCAACTTCATTGAATGTGAAATAGCGTTCGATCACGCAGCGTCGATCGAGAGGTGATCTGGCAACTCATTCGCTACTACAGTGTGTCGCCAACATTTGTACGATAATGCTGTATGCCAAGTAATCCACAACGGGAAACTCACGGAATCCTTCGAAGAAGTGAAAATCGGAGTAAGACGAGGCTGGCTGGCTGTCTACTACCTCCAAGGTTTTTCTGATCACGGGTGGTAGACTGGATAATGCGCTAGACAGTGGCGGGCAGCGAGGCAGGAATAAAATGGACCCACACAAAAAACTTGGAAGATCTGGACTTCGTCGATGATATATGTCAGACTTTCCACAAACTGGAAGAGATGCAAGTGGAAAGTAACAAGTTGGCGATGGAAGAAGCATCAAAGATAGGACTTCAGGTGAACATAGAGAAAACAGAAGTAGGTGATGAAGATTCCTGGCCAACAACAACATGAACAACAACAGACAACAATCAGCCAGCATAAATGGGAGAAATCTGAAAGAAGCGACCTCCTCCACCTAACTACCTAACTACCTGGGAAGCATTGTTTTAACTGCAGGCGAACGGAGCTGATGAGGATATCGAAGCAGCAATGATCGGGAAAGCAAGGTAAGCTTTCATTTCTCTCAAGTCTGTGTGGAGATCAACAGCACTCAGCATGAAAATGAAAATAAGATCCGGATTTTCAACTCCAGTGTGAAGTCAGTGCTACTTACTATACGGATCAGAGACTTGGTGCTGCGCCGCGTCACGAAGGGCACTTCAAACAAACTACAAACCTTTATCTACAGCTCTCTTCGCTCAACACTCCAATCAAGATCAGATGACCGGCTAGAAAAGA
The DNA here is from genome assembly GCA_944472155.2 of Trichobilharzia szidati. Lineage (NCBI taxonomy): Eukaryota > Metazoa > Platyhelminthes > Trematoda > Strigeidida > Schistosomatidae > Trichobilharzia > Trichobilharzia szidati. Next base: position 81,454,449 of record OX235276.1, on the reverse strand, counting down.
TCAGCAACAGAGAGGCATCTCTGGCAATGAACGAACCAACCCAGCAGGAACCAACTGTGCAACAAATATGCAGGAAGAAATGGAGGTGGATTGGCCATACTCTGAGAAAACAAACCATCAATGAGTGACATCACACGACAGGCCATCGCTCGAATGGAACCCGAATGGGAAGGGGCGAGTAAGTTGGTCGTCAGTGTTAGGGTGACATGGAGGAGGTCATGCGAAGAGGAGATGAAAGCATGTGGGTAGACGTGGAACCAGGTGAAAACGTTGACAGAGAACCGAACGGAATGGAGACGTATGGTTGAAGCCCTATATTGCTATAGGAATCAAAGGAAACATATCCCTAGAGTACTGAATTGTTGGATGACTAGGTAAAGTGTGTTTAGTAAAGCCTGGTAAAGTTTAGCGTATCAGCAGAACTATCACAACCTTACAAGTTAATAAATTGTATGAGAGTAGAGGTGGAGTTATGTGTCAGAATGTGTCACCTTCCTTACACACTATGTCAAATGAAAGACGTATGAAATGCATTGACATGATTATGAGGAATCCAAGCTGTGATCTAGAAACACCATCCAGCTGTTGTGTTGTTCTCTGTGTGTGTGTGTGTGTGTGTTATAATGTGACAACAGAACACAAGAGTATTTAGGGAACGAAATCCCATAATAGGAAATCAATGTACAGATACAGTCGGAATACAATTTCATTGTGACCAAAATTTATTTTGATAAAATCATCACACAGTGTTGTGTAGTAATATTTAATGATGACCACTTTTCGAGCATATAATTTTCTTGCTTCATTTATATACATGAGTAAAATTGATGAGATATATGAATAAAAATCAATATAAGACATGCGTGAAACAGAGAAGAGGATAAAATATATTCGGAAATAACATTGTGGTGGTGTGATAGAGACAGTGTGTTCCAACGGAATATTATTCTTACATATTCCCACAGTACAATACTGCATTAGCAACAGAACACTACGTATATATATATATATATTTGAACATTCTATTTCATGTCGTTTAACGTAAACCAAAGATCAGACGCTCAGTGATTGGTTAGAGAATATAAACTATAGATACATAGACAGCGGTTTGATCATTTAATTTAATTTTAGATTTTCCCGTCGATTGATTGAACCGAAGTGCTCGCTCTCAGGTTGAGGTGGCTCCCGTGGCCCAAGTGGTCTAGTGGATAACGCTTTGGCGTTGGAAACTATGGGCACAGGGTTCGAGACTCGGTGGGAACATCATCACTCACTGGGGAATGCAGGAACATCCAGATGACGAGTCCCAAATAGGACGAAATGCGCATCCTGGATCCCACCATCCACCACTTAACTTCTAAGCGGTTTGATCAGTTAAAAATATACTTTTGACTTCCGTGTTTTGCCTTCTGCTGTTACAATATTAGTGTTATCAATAAAATAAAATAGGATAGGAAATAAGACAACGCAAATACCAGAGGTATGGAAGATATTATTACCACCGCTCAGTCAAATCAGAGAAGGATAATCAATAATGTTAAAATGTATTCAGTTCAATTCACATTATAACATTCTAACAAGTTGTTTATTTATTTTACTATAAAAGCATCTCATTTCCCATCTTATTGACTAACAACACTCGTCTTAATTCCCATCGTATTATATTTATTGATAACACTAATAGTGGTTCCGAATGTACTTCTATCTTCCATTCTGTTTCACGCATGTCTGTTGAACTTATATTGATTTTGTTCATATTCCTAATCAGCTGTTTCGTCCTAGTTTGGGACTCTTCATCAGTATGCATCCACCGGACAAACACTTGCCAAAGACATTGGCTAGGGGTCGCGCTATGTCGTGAATTGGCAGAAGTTAGAATTCATGGGCCACTGGATCGGGTCCCAGTGGCTTAATGGTCTGCGAGCTCGCCTTGTAACTAGGAGGTCCTGGGTTCGAATCCTGGTGGGTGCGTACTGATGAAGAGTCCCAAACTAGGACGAAACAGCTGTCCAGTACTCCCAGGTTTTTCAATAGTTCTCTAACTAATGTCAGCTCGTGATGAAAATAATGTAACTAATCAAATCCCTATAAACCAACACTTGAAAACGATATTGTTTTGACTAAAGATTCTCTATCTAATTGTGTCTAGAAAATAAAATGCTTGCTCGGAATGTGATGCGATATACATCGGACAAACATCGCCAGAGAGAAATCAAGGTAATCAGAAGAAATGAACACCGTAGAGCCGCATCTGTTCGACCACCCACCGAGTATTATTATTATTATTGTATCCTTTAATTCCTAGAGGAACATAGGGCTTCAGCCGTGCGTCTCCATTGAGTTCGGTTCGGTTTACCAATCCAACGGCTTCACTATACCATTCAATCGATAGTAGCGACGGGCGGTGTCTACAAAGGGCAGGGACGTAATCAGCGCAAGCTTATGACTTGCACTTACCAGGAATTCCTAGTTCACGGGGAATAATTGCAAGCCCCGATCCCAGTCACGACGGTGATGAAACAGTTTGCCCAAACCTTTCGGGCCAGGTTCCCAGACTCGTTGGCACTGTCATTGTAGCGCACGTGTAGTCCCGGACATCTAAGGGCATCACAGACATGTTATTGCTCAATTTCGTACGACTTTGATGTGCCGTCTGTCCCTCTAAGAAGTAAAAACTGGCACCGTACCCGCCGGATCACGACCACACTAATCCATAAAGAAGCAATAGAAGCCGCGCCCTGAACGAGCACAGAGGACCAATCTACTATTTAGTAGGTTAAAGTCTCGTTCGTTATTGGAATTAACCAGACAAATCGCTCCACCAACTAAGAACGACCATGCACCCACCGAGTAGTCCAGTTGAACTAGAAAAGCTTGAAAAATCATCAGCCATAGGTCTTCTAGACGCTACGCTGTAGAATCAGGTCACAAAATTGCTTTTCACAATATTGAAATCATTATCCAGAAAAAGCATTTCAGAAATCACAAAGAACGTCTAATATCACCAGAAGCACCTCATATCGTCAAATGGAATCCACATTGTCTGAATACGCATGATGGACTAAAACACAATTTGACCTGGTTACAACACCACAGTCGACCGGGAAATGACAAAATCAACACGAGTGTGATAAACAATTTCATTA
>OX235276.1:81416948-81450803 GCA_944472155.2 Trichobilharzia szidati | reverse complement strand
AGTATTCATAAAACTCGGAGTAACATGGTGCTGTCTTGTTGAAGTTTAGAATTCCTCATCAGTATCTTCCAATTGTGTTGGTTTTAGATGGTTAGAGGCAATCGAAAGAAAGCCTTCGACATAGATTTCCCTTCTTGTTGGTATCTATGATTCCATCAGGTATCGAATTCAGAACATTTAGGTTTCATAGCAAGTTTGATGACCATTCATTCAGTTAAACCGTAATCCAGGCAGGAAACACACTCACCGATTACATAGGGTGGAGGTCACGTGGAATTTGTGAACACCCAGGTGTTAGGATTTGTGGGTCACTGAATAGTCAGCAGGCTTGACTCGCAATTTGAAAGCCCTGGGTTCGATTCTTACTGGGACCATGGGTATACAGTTCTGAGGATTGCAAAACTTTGACAAAACAGCACCGTGGTGCTCCGAGGTTTATGAATACTTCTCTAAGTGAGGTGTCAGTTCTTGATGAAACTTGAAATTAACCCGATATCACTGAAAACCAACGCCTAAAAATAGAAGAACTAGTTCTCAGAGTGGTAGACTAATATACATTTAATGTGATTACAAATATTGAACTGCCTTCAAAATATTATCCTGTATATAAACATAGATATAATACTGTTTCACTGAATGTTGTGTGTCAAATAAACACAAATTATATGGAATTATATATATGAGTAAAGCTGTGAATTTTCCCACCCAACTGAATAGTTTATTCACAATTTGAATAGATCTACAGAAGTAACAATTTGTTGGTAGGAGTTTCGTGTTTATTGTAAAAACAGTGATTCCCAGTGGATTTTGAATAAACTGTAGAGTGGTTAGCTGGAGTTATTTTGAGTATTTCTATGTTCATACTCTCGGTAAATTATATTCCCAATAGGCTATTTATACAATGTACAATCGTACGGACGACTTTCAATATTTACGCAAGTGATTTCTTCTCTGATGTGTTATAGTGAACTTTATTTTGCAAACTATATTTCACACTGACTTGTGGAGATATGACTGATTGGTTGAAACATTCGACTTACTTCCAACTGGTTACCAGGTTTGAATCGCCTCCCCTTACCTACTTTATTCTTGAGTTGCATCGTCAGCCCTCAGAAAGTTGACCGCATGAAAAATCTTCTGCGGTTTACTGCAGTTTCAGCTACCCAGCCCTATTGTATTTATTCAGTTGTGGCTTTGTTTAACAGTGTAATCACAAACACACACAGGTTTTTCGTGACGTGATATTATTTTATAGGTTCTTTGTACTCCTTTGCATTCGCAATGGAACCTTCTGGGTTCCAAGTTTTTAACCTTCGCAGTTTCAGCAGCTGAAAGAAGAGTTTCTATGCTCATGCCGAACCTTCCCCCTTTACCAAGATTGATTTCGATTTTTGATTTACAGCTTGATTCCACACCGTATTTCCAGTAGAAGTATGGAATTTTCAGCATGGATATCGGAAGCCCAAATTTTGCAGGCCGACCATAGATATCGGGTGTGCGCCGGCAGGGGATCGAACCTCGGACCATGTGCATGGTCGGCGAGAGTCCTAACCACTGTGCCACCGACGCACTGATGACTACTAATGGCTGAACAATGAGTGCTCTGGGTGTTCTCTGTCCGCTGGTGTGTGTGTGGCTAACGAACATTCTACAGATGAACCCCACGATGCACCGGACAGATGATTACAAAACTTATAACACTTAGTTTCTCAGTATTCAAATGAAGTAAATTAGGTGGAAACAAAGTGATAGATTTCCAATGATAATCAAATTTTCAAGTAATGGTTCTGTTGAGGTTTTGTTTGATTGATTGTAGGATTTCGTCATGGCTATCAGACTGATGTCAGCTGATGATGAAATCCCCCAACCAATCGAACAAAATCTCTACAAAGGCAATACTTGAAAACTGATTTGATGCTCATTAGTAACTGACTCTATTCAAGCAGTTTACCTAGGGTTCTAGTAGGAAGCCCTGTCCAACAGGGTAAAGCAGGTTGAAGGCTAGGCAGTAAGTCAACGAAGAAGACATTGCGAAGTGGTCACGATATGTGATTCTTGAATTGGGCGAATTTGAAATTCATGGGCTGGCCGGCCATTGGATGATTGGGTCCCAATGTCTTAATGGTCTACGAGGTAGCTCGCCTTGTAACCAGAAGGTCCTGGGTTCGAACCTTGGTTGTAGGTGAGTACTGATGAAGAGTCCTTAACTAAGCTGGCGAAACAGCTGGCTGTCCAGTACTCTGACTGACGTCAGCTCATAAATGAAATCAGCCAATAATTGAATTATTGAAAAAAATATCTATTTTATCAGTCGACTGTTTTGCAAACTAATTATATGTAGACAGTATTATGCTAATTAATGAATGCATTAGCTATTCAAATTGAATTATCACCTGTCTGAAAGAAAGACTATTATTCAATACAAAAAAATATTTTATATTTCTTCTCTTTTATTTTTCAAAAAATCATTTTTTTCTGTTTTTTATTTTTATTTTAAAGTCTGTTTTGAAAAGACCAAAAAAAGGGCAGAGAAATGATGAAAGCCGTATTGTTCTCAGTTAGTCAATTTAGCTGCCTGTACATCACCCACTGACACGCTTCTCTCTTCATTTAAGCGTTCAAGTTCCAGTATTGGAATCGCACTTAAAAACTTTCTTCTTTTCCAAACTTACTACTTAATAGCTGGTAGTAAATTAGGTAGGGTTTCAGAGTGTGTCGACCCTTTGACCACGGAAGTACCATATGCATAAGCAAGTAAATATTGGTTTACAAGTGTGCGTTTATTTTTCGGGGATCTAACTCAATTCAGTTTCTGTCACGAGTTGATCTCAGTTAGTTAGCCGTTGAAGAGATAGAAGAGAATAGCGGACAGCCGGCTGTTTCGTCTTGATATCCCACCAGGGATATAAACCCAGGACATTCAGGTTACAAGGCGAACTTGTATGCCACTCAGCCACTCCGACAGATGGAATATAGTAGCGACCCATTAATTCTAACTTCAGGGAATTTCCGGCACTCTGCAACAGCTAGTCAACGTCCTGAGTGAGTAACTATCCTCACTAGAAGTTCAAGGAGCTTCATCCTGTAGTGAGTCACTGGTGGTTGCGGTTGGTGGTTGCCATATATCACGAATTGAGAGGAGTTAAAATTGATGAACCATCGGAATCTGTCATAATGGTTAAATGGTCAACAAGCTTGCACTGTAGCACGAAGGTCCTGGGTTCAAACCCTGTTGGGGTCAGGGATGTGTAATGCTGAAGAGTCACCAACTAGAACGAAACAAATATCTGGTATCCCCTGGTAGTTTTCAATGGTTCTCTGATTGGAGTTGATTCATGATTGAAATTCATTTTGTCAGATATTTTCGAGTGTGATCCATCGAATATCAACAATTCAACTGACTGCAGCACTGGGTGACGCGGGTTCGAATCTCAGAAGGGACATGAGTTCCTTCAAGTTTGCAGATACGCCTTGCTGACTGGTGAGTGTCAACTAGCACGAAACCTAGGTCCAAGGCTTCCTGCCGATTGTCTCCAACCATCTAATATCATCACAAACAATGTACACCGTGATGGCGAGCTACCTAGAATGGTGGCCACATTACAACCTGACTGACAGAATTCAGTCTGCACCAAAGAGAGGACTAGACACATCCCACTAGCTATTAATTAGTGTCCAATCAAAGTATAAATCATCTTCGCGCAAAATTCAGATCTTCTAGAGTTTTCTTATTGGTCAGTTCAACGTATTCCTGTTTCCTCCCTCCCGATACGCAATCTGGTGCATAATCCAGTCCATCACAATTAAGCGTATCATCGGTAATAATTAGTAGTCAGCTTGTGTTACTGCTGTATTCATTTTAATCGCCTCACTGATTTTGCCGTAGTGGACCACTTGACACTCATCATAGTCATATAGCTACTTGTTGAAGGAGGTTGATAATGACTTGGGCACAGCATCCTGTATTGTTGAAGCAATTTCCGAATTAATTCTTGGTCAAAGCTGTAGAAACATTTTCCGAAGTCAATGAAGTTAAGGTATAGGTTTTACTGGTATACTATGCTTTGTTTTTGATGACGTTGCGTAGAACTGCAATATGACCAGCACAAGATTTGCCTTTCCTGAATCCAGCTAGTTCTGCATTTCAACAAACCAAGTAACACTATGTTAACGTCAAGGTATTATAGAAGCATCCGTACTAGGTAGCCAACGCGACAACACAGAAGCACGGGATTCTACTGCACCAGAAACACAAATACTAAATGCATTCATATTTATTGAATGGTGAACTATGTGTTATGAATTCTCTTGATATACTTGTTTTATGAAGGCTAGGAGCAGCGATATATCTGAATGTCGAAAAAAAAATGATAAAGACTTTTTCTTTACTTCTTTAACGATAATTAATGCAGATTCACATACTGAAGGCTATAATCATTTTGTTTGTTCTTTTTCTCCACATGAAATACATATCTTGTTTAGGGACTGATAAGAGAACTAGTATTGTTGCAGTATGACCGGTTTGGACAAAAGTTCCTTCAAGATTTCAAATACTTTCTGCTGACGAGTGCTAGCAACAAGTACGAAACGTAGATCCAAGTCTCCCAGACAACTATCTTTAAACATCCAGCAAACATTAAGTCTTATTCAGTTTGAACTCTCCCGTTAGTTGATTGGACGGTAGTACTCAGCATGTCGACTGCTCCTTGTTCGGATGTTTCGATGATGTCTGATTATTTAACATGAAGTAAACTGGTGGTAACTATTGGTACTGGATACGAGCCTCAGTGCAAACACCACTACTGACTCACTGGGGAATGCAGGTACATCCACTAGCTGACGAGTCCTAAATGGGACGAAACGCGTACCCTGGATTTCACTGCTAGTTACCATCTATCAGTTAACTTCAAACATTAAGTCTTTTTGAACTTCCCATTGATTTATTTTCAGTGGACCGAGATGTTCAGTCTTTGTTGGCATGCCAGCCCCTGGTCATGTGTCACAGCGATGCTTTGAGATTAATGTGATGTTATTTGATTAAGGCGTGACTGACAGTGAAATCTAAGACTCACGAACTTGTCATCTGGATGAACCTGGTAATGCATGACAGCTGATACTCCTTGCATACGATGTGACTCTCACGACTACTCAACAAATGAGAGTGCATAACAACGCTTTGTCAATTATAAAACGGTCAGGGTTAATAATAACAATATCACCTTCATTCTGAGCAGTGTTTATAAAATGTATAGAATTTCCAGAAGAGTTTATCGCGTGATATTTTCTCTTCGTCATGGATCTTCAAATAAATAAAATATTAATTGACACTAGATCGTATCACACATACACACAGTTCAGTCTGACTTGAAGCGCAGACAAATTCACTCTGATATTTCTTCGTTTATCTCCTTCCAGAAAAGAGCTATTATTAAGTTCAGGAGAATATTTTGACACCACCCAGAAACATAACACATAAAAAGTTATTTCATGTGCGTACGAAGCACAGCAGTAGAATGCTCGCAAACCACGCCTCAAGTGGTCTGGCGTTCGATCCCCGGCCACCGACACCCCCCTTTACCTCGGTAAGCCAGTAATAAGGCCAGTAAGGAGGAAAGGTTGGGCATGGAGCTATCGACCCCATCCCGTAAAAATAAACACAACTACTGCTGAAACTTCAAAGCTATAGCTTGAAGCCCCGTATGTACCACAGAGAACGGAAAAGAATAAAAAAGTTCTTTCATGGGTAATGGAATACGTTACCACTCAGACGATGAGGCGTTTTCTCACGTTTAGTCGAAGCTTATAAATCAGCCAACTACAGATATTCATTGGACACTAGTAACTAGTGTAATTTGTCTAGTCCTTTGTTTGGTGCAGACTGAATTCTACCAGTCAGGTTTGCAATGTGGTCACCATTCTAGGTAGTTTGTCATCCAGATGAACTTTGAATTGTTGGTGTGAGATGGTTGGAGGCAATCGGCCACAGGAAGCCTTGCTTGACCTTAGTTTCATACAAGTTGGTTGACACTCCTCAGTTAGCAAGACATGTCTGCAACCACCTTGAAGGAGCTCACATCCCTTCTGAAATTCGAACCCGCATCACCCAGTGCTGCCTGCAGTAAGAGACGTTACCAATGAACAGACATTTTGAATACTGACCAGAGTAAATAATTCTGCTAAAGGCCATGTTTTAACCGATTAAAACAAGTCGAATAAAAGAAATTTTATGCAAGAAAATGATGGATGTTTTCAGTGGCCCTGGAATTAAACAGGCCTCCAAGTCTAACTCACTTAGGATTCTACCGCTGATCACTATCAACCCTGTTCATAAATGTATGATACTAATTTTAACAGAAACTCTTTAACAAAAATAATTTTTTCTTCAGAGAAAAAAACCGAATAGATACTTACAAAAATGCACCTTCTTGACTGCCTTCATTTGCCAAGCGTAATTCAGCATCACGTCGTCGAATAGTATGATGATACCATGGTTGAATTAAGTGTAAATCTTTTACCACTAGAAATCGTAAATGATTACGCATAGGTCCACTGAGTGCTTCTTCTACACTTTGACCCTAAATATTGTAAAAGAAAAAACAAATTAAAAGTTTAAAAATTTCTTATCTTTTGACCTCATATGTTAGTTTTCGAGGACATTGTGATCAAAATGAGGTCAGATCAAGAAACAGCCTGAGTCAGAGATCTGTTTGAGCACTGATTTGTGATTCTTCAACAGTATGCACTTGACGAGATCGCCGGGGATCGAAGCTGGAAGGTCTTAGGCTACGATGCTGTGAAATCAAATGATATACGAATTCTTAATTCTACCGATTCATGATATGTGAAATGATCAAGTGTTGGTTTGCAGGGATTCGATTTCATTCAGGTCTAATCTCTAGCTGACGTCAGCGTTAGAAAACCAGTGAAACCTAGCAAGGAGTACCGGACAGTTGGTTGTTTCGTTCCTGTTTGAAACTGTTCAGTAGTACGTACCCATCGGGGTTTGAACCCAGAACCTTCTTGTGACAAGGCGAACTCGAAGACCATTCAGTCACTTCGATTCGATCTAATGATTCATGAATTTCAATTCTTGTTTATTCGCGTCGGTGGCACAGCGGTTAGGACTCTCGCCGACCATGCACGTGGTCCAGGATTCGATCCCCTGCCAACATACGCCTGATATCAATGGTCAACCTGCAAAATTTGGGCTACCAATATCATATGCTGAAGATTCCATACTTGTACTAAAAATATTGTGTGGAATACAGCTATGATCAAAAAAATACTAATAAATAATATATATATAGATAAAGAGGAAGAGAGAGTGACCGCCAGTCAGTATCAGAAGCGAGTAAATATTATCTTATTCAATTCAAGTTTAGATTTTCCCGTCGATTGATTGAACCGGAGTGCTCGGTCTCAGGTTGACAGGTTGACTTCTCGTGCAGATGCTTCGACGATGTCTAGGCATGTAATTAGAGGTTAACTGGTTGATGGTAATTAGCAGTGGAATTCATCCAGATGCGCACTCCGTCCTATCTGGGACTCGTCAGCTAACTGGATGTACCTGCATTCACCAGTGAGTGATGATGTTCCCACCGAGGCTAGAACCCAGTGTCCGTAATTTCAAACGCCAAAGCATTATACACTAGACCACTTGGGCCATGAGAGCCACCTCTTGTGCAATGGGTCATATTAATTATTTAATTGAGTTTTAGATTTTCCCGTCCATTGATTGACTGGACCGAAGTGCTCGGCCTCAGGTAAATCCAGCCGACGAGTCCCAAACAGGACGAAATGCGCATCATGGATTCCACTGCTGGTCACCATCTACCAATTATCTGTTATCTTATCTGACTTGGTGGACCGCACTTATTATAACTTCTCGTTAGAACCCCAGGTAGCTTCCTGTGTAGAGCTATTTGCTAGTGACCATTGGATTAATCATCAAGTGCTACTTTTCAGGGTTTTGATTGGTTATATGAAATTCTACATTTTTAGTTTACACAGTTCAAGGACGTAAAGTTTTACCAGAAGTTTCTTCGGAAACGAAAATCCTTCAGATTACAAAACATCCATACTATAACAGATGTCATGTCAACACAGAGATTGAAATTTTCAGTTCAATATGATCAGTTAACTTAAAAAGTAAATTAACTGAAAATATAATTATAATAATTATAATGATTAAATATAATTGCAATAATGATAATTATAATTATTATAATGATGATAGTCATTTTGCGGGTCAGAAACTTGGCATGTCACGAAAAATATTTCCAACAGCTAACCGCAGACATATATCACAACAGCTACTCACTTCACTGACTCCATACTGAAGATCAAATGTCCAGCCGCCTGACCAGAAAGAATAAGCAACAAGAAACTATGGGAACAAACCAACAGGCAAGAGTCGATCGCTCAACAAATATGTAGGAGAAAATGGAGATGGATGGATCAGGCATACATTGAGGAGGCCGTCGAATGACATCGCACATCAGGCCAGCACTCGAGTGGAATCCAAATGGGAAGTGACGAGTGAGTCATTGGTGCGAGGGTGACATGGAAGAGATCGTGTGACGAAGAGACGAAAGAGTTTGGTCAATCGTGGATCCAGTTGAATAGGACGGCAGAAAACAGAACAAAGTGGAGAGGTGTTGTTGAAGCCCTATTTTCCACTCGGAATGCAAGGGATTAATAATAATAATAAACAAAAAGGCGTTCAGTGAAGGAGTGTCATTAAACCAACCCGTTAATACTGTTGTAGATGGTGGACACATGGACTCATGCAAGAAATTAGTGAATATTATCTTTAAATAAAACATTACAGCGATGATCAACAGAAGGCTGAGTACATCAATAGGCAGAGCCTATCCTGCAGCTAAGCTCGTTCCCGTCTATCGAACAACTTGCTATCTTGTGCAATCAAAAATCGATAGATATCCTTCTCATGTTAATTCCAACTGCATATACAAATTTACATGTATTTGCGGGAGCAGTTACATTTGAAGAACAGAAACACGGGCTATCTACGATTTTCTGAACATGTACCAAAAAGCTTACGTCTAAAGGGAACAAATTCTTTAAATAGTGCCATCGCCAGGCATCTCCTCGACACGGGTCATGAGGTAGAAATCGAGAAATCCTTTAAAATTATCAATAGACAGAGGAGCTCCATTCTCCTCAAGTTTGCCGAAGCAATTTCTATCAAACGCTTCAAACCAGATTTATGTGTTCAGAAAGAAGCAGTTATTAGTCTTTCCTTGCCGTGGTAACTGGATGTCTTTATTCTCTACTCTGATTACGCAATCTTTGTCTTTAACCTCACCCCTCTTTTTTTTAAAAATTTGTAATATTGTTTGTCTCTTGTTTCTATGACGTGATTTGAACTCAGTACATCGTTACCAAAATTTATTAGTTACTCATCATCTTACTCACCTCTCGTCTTTATTGGGTTACTCCTTTACCATTCTATGCATAGCTCTTTTGTGTTTGAACTTGAACTGCCCATGTAAAAACTATGTAAGCACAATTTTCTGAGCACTTTTCACTGATTGTGGAACTTTCTGTCAACTGACAACATGTAAAAATTTGCAAGTATGTTAAAACTTTCCTGTACCTTAACCTCATAATTTATTTAGGCTGTAAGCAGATGATGAGAAGCCGACGAAATAAAGGATGGTACCATATTATTCTGCACAAACCACTGTTGTTCTTGCTTTATTTAAATTCATCAAGGGGAATAAATGCATCAATATTATCTTGTCAGACCCTGAGCATCCTCTCTACACACAACTCTCTCCTTGCTGCATTTCATCAGGTAAGGTAGAACTAGAAGCAATTATAGAAGACTATATGCTTGGACAACTTAGTACAAAAACTCTGCGATACTTTATTTAACCAGGACACATTCTATGTGATGCGAAAATTGTAAGGCAGGATATTACCAAGTTTCTATGGAACTGCAAATAAACGAACCTACTTTTCTCTCATTATTATATTGATGCTAATATTTTCACTTAATTTAATTTTATATTCATATTTTTACTGATCAATATAATCCAGTGTAAATGCCATGGTTTTTAATTATTACCCCCTGTAATGAGAAAGCTGGAGGCAATACTGTACTGTACTACATGCTGAAAATTCCATATTTGTACCAAAAGTATTGCCTAGAATAAAGCCATCATAAGTAATAATTAAATATTATTATTATTGCTGTCAGTTGATATTTAATCTAAAGATCCCGTACTAAGAGAAAATATCAAGGAATAAAGTCGGCTGAAAATTCTGTACACTATATAAATACTCTCCAGAATAATGACATTATTATTTTGATGTGGTTGTGTTCTCTGAGCTAGCTGGATAGTTAATTTGCGAAGCTTTCATTGCCCCTTACTATGCCCCTTACATCTTCAGCGCATACTTCAATTTGATGAAGTGAACTTTTAGAATTCTCCACAAGTTTATTAGTCATCTCTCCTGACCTGAACTTTGAACCTATGCGTGTGAGGTCTCTTCATTATCGATTGATAAATTTTGTCTATGTCAATGTGTCTATTGCATGGAGGATTTCATCATGAGCTGACATCAGTTAGAGAACCACTGGAAAGCCACCTTGGAGTACTGGACAGCTGTTTCGTCCTAGTTTAGGACTCTTCATCAGTACGTACCCACCGCCAGAATTCGAAACCAGGACATTCTGGTTACAAGATCTTGCGAAATAGTCGCGCTATGTCGTGGATTGGCAGAAGTTAGAATTCAAGGACCATTGGATCGGGTCCCGGTGGCTCAATGGTCTACGAGCTCGCTTTGTAACCAGTAGGTCGTGGGTTCGAACCTTGGTGGTAGGTGCGTTTTGCTGGAGGGTCCCTAACTAGGCTGGTGAAACAGCTGGCTGTCTATTACTCCCAGGTTTTCCAGTGGTTCTCTAATTGATGTCAGCTCATGATGAAATCCTCCATGCAATCAAACAAAAATCCCTACAAAACCAATACTTGAAAATGTATCTATTGATTGACGATTCACTGGAATACCAGGCAACCTTATAAAAATTCTCAAGCATTCTCGGTGTTTCCTCTGTCTAATATTTGAACATTGGTTGTCCCAGTTGAATTGATGTCCGTGGTTGTCTGTAGGTACTGAGGCGAAATGACTGAGGGAGTGGATGTCATGTTTTTCGACGGCTAGTTTATGTTCATGGATACGAAGAAGACGAAGAGGACGTCCACTCTATCTGATGTAGTGTTTTTCGCAGTTGTTACAATTTATTTTTTTTTGTAGGCAATGTTGGTTTTATCTGCTTTCGTTGTTGAGTCTTTTGGTTGACATAGAACTGAGTGAAGCTCACTTCAACGAATTAAATTATTCGCTGAGGTGAGGATGTTGCCTAGTAGGGGGCAATGAAAGCTTCGCAAAAATTAACTATCCAGATAGCTCAGAGAACACAACCACATCAAAATCATCCACCTGAGCACAAATCTTCCCCCATCATATCTAATGTCATTATTATTATTATTAATAATGCTCGAGAACTATGGACACACATTCGTTGAATTAAAACAAGACACATGGTTCAGAGAAGAGACTCTTTCTGGTAACTTTCTTTTTCTCTCCAGCTTTTTTTTTCCTTCATGTTCCCCAGTGTAACATAGGGCTTCGAGCTAGTGGCTTGAAGATTATGTAGCAATGTTTATTTTACGGGATGGGGTTGCTAGCTTCATGCCCAACCTTTCCTCTTCACCAGCATTATTTCTGGCTTAGCGAGGTAAAGGAGTGCGTCGGCCGGGGATCGAACCCCGGACCATGTTTATGGTCAGCGAGCGTCCTAACCGCTATGCCACCGACGCTCCAGCTACGCAATCACATTTACAGACAATTTTTCTACATGACGAGTTATTACAATCATAGTTGTTTGTTAGTCAATGCATAAGATGAGTGTTGAATAAGCGTATTAGACTTGCATAACAGGATGAATAATTTATTGAATGAGTTGTAATCAGAATGTATGTGAGAAAGGAAGGAAAATATTGAATTAAGCGAGAATTCCAAAGGAATACAGGAGTAATATAAAGATAGTATATAAATGAAATTCCATATAAGATAAGTTTATTTGTAATATAACACGCACTGATGATGCAATGTTTATAACTGGATAAATAAGGTTTCGAGGAAAAAACAGTGCCACTCATGATCATACAGTTTAGTCGTACAATTTCAAAAATTTGTCTTATATATATATATATATATATATATATATATAGAAAATCAAAGCAAATGATTCAGCGAAGAGACTCTTTTCAACGAATTCATCATCACCCGACTCATCTGTATTGCTGAAGCTTTGGTTATCGAAATAGAAAAGCCAGATCTCTGTGTACAGAAAAAGTTCGTTCAACCCCTCCCCTCCAACTTTCATGGTCTTAATCCCTCCTCTTTGCTAAAGTATGGTAATCCCCAATCATATTTTAGCTCTACCAATTTTTCATTTTTTTCAATTTGTATACTCTTCTTTATTACATCAATTGTTACTATTACTACTCTCACTTTTAATTGTCCCCGGTATTATTTCCACTTGTCATTCTAAATCATTTCCTTTATGCAACATTAAATTCTATGCTATTAAATTTCACACAGTATTACGTAACGTTTTTATTTTTTCGATTTGTCTACTAATCTTATAATTGCACACCTTTTTCAAGTTCTATCCATCCTATGAATTATTCTATATATGACATTAATTTGCTTTGCCACTTGACATTTAACTACGATTATAATCACAAACATTTTAGTTTTAATTGCATTTCATATTATTATTATTATTTTATGCATTCACACCTATGTTTCAATTCCCTCACCGGATATAACTTCTTAAAAACCATATATATACACGATTGTTCAGCTTGATGATAAATTTGTTGAAAAGAGTCTCTTCGCTGAATCATTTATTTTGATTTTCTACATGTTACAATGGGAATTTTCCATGATTTATATATATATATATTTTCCCTCTCTCTCCATCTTCACCTCTTTGTTTGTTGCCACTTTCGATATCACCGGTATAGGCATCGCGCATCATTCCAACTGAATGTCTGTGGTGTTGAATCGATAAACAAAGATTCAATGTTTATACGAGTTCGACCACGAATTGATATCAGTTAGAGAAGCATTAAAAACAAACACTGAAGTACTGTACAGCTGTTTCATCCTAGTTTGCTAC
The DNA here is from genome assembly GCA_944472155.2 of Trichobilharzia szidati. NCBI lineage: Eukaryota > Metazoa > Platyhelminthes > Trematoda > Strigeidida > Schistosomatidae > Trichobilharzia > Trichobilharzia szidati. The sequence continues at coordinate 81,437,584 of OX235276.1, read as the reverse complement.
TCATCAGCAGTACTCACCCAGCACCAGCGTTCGAACCCAGGACTTTCCAGTTACAAGGTGAGCTGGCTCAGGTACCATTCAGCTACTGGAACTCAGTTCAATGGCCGATCCATGAATTCTAACTTCTACCACTCCGTGAATGGTGTACGAGAGTGTCTTGTAACCGAGAGGTCCTGGATTCGAACCCTGGGGTTGAGTGCCTACTGCTGATGATTCCCAAACTAGGCTGATGAAACAGCTAGCTGTCCAGTACTCCAGTGCTGGTTTTCAATGGTTCTCTAACTGATATCAATCCGTGATCAACTTGGTTAGACAAAACTAACCCTTACAAACCAAACTCTTAAAAGATTCAGTGATTAAACTCTCTTTTGCTTCATCTAATTATATTACTTTTTGATACTCTCACCCTCTCCATCCAATTTTTGTGATTACATGCAAGTGAAGTGATTGCAGTGCAATAGCTGAGTTGTTTCTAGGTCACTCAACTAAGCAGGGTCAATTATTCTAGGTCTAGCTAAATTTTTATGTTCCAAGAGCTTAATTGGCCCCGATCTACTACCAGTTTGACCGACGTATGTAATTGACCCCACTCACAGTAATTGCATGTTATTTAGTAAATTAAATGTTTATTAACTGGATATAATGGGTGGGTCCTTAAGCGAACAAAGTTTATCTTTGAGAGAGTTGGTTGGTTTAAATGCCATCTAAATTCCAGGCTCATTGGGAATTCTGACGTCCCTTTCCTTTAGTACGGCAGTGTTACAGAAGCTTTGAATTCTATGTTATTTTCTTTATTTTCACCACTTTTATTGTTAGTTTTATTTTTTTTTCCATGGTTCTTCACATATTTCTGAATAAATTCTAATGGGTAGTTAGTTATTCACTGGCAATACTTCTTTTATTTGTTTGATTTCATTTATTTAAATCTCTCCTGATGGATTCACTAGTTAGACTTCTGGCCCAGCTATAAAGACATTTAATCAAGTCAACCTATTTTGATTGGACACTAGTAACTAGTGTGACATGTGTAGTCCTTTCTTTGGTGCAGACTGAATTCTATCAGTCAGTCAGGTATTTGCAATGTGGCCCCCATTCTAGGTTGCTCGCCATCATGGTGCACATTGATTTGATGATATTAGATAGTTGGAGGCAGTCAGCCACAGGAAGCCTTGCTTGACCTAGGTTTCGTGCTAGTTGGCAGATACGCCTTGCTGACTGGTGAGTGGCAACTAGCACGAAACCTAAGTCCGAGGCTTCCTGCCGATTGCCTCCAACTATCTAATATCATTAAGTCCACCTATCTTTACCGATTCTAGGTGGAATGAATTAAAGTTTGAGTATTTATTATAGGGTGTCTATCGGTTTCCTGTGCATACTACCGATCTAACCCACCATCTTGTTTTCGTTTTATTCTACAGTCAATCTAACAGGACCAACTTACCCTGTTCGTTTTTGTTAACTTATCTTATATGGAATTACATTTTACCATAGTGCCCAAGTTCTACACTTACATTAGTGTATATATAAATGCGATTGTACAGCTTAGATAAAAACAAAAGTGAATTCTTCAAAAACAGACTCTTCGTTGTTCCACGTTTTTTGAAATTTTATTTACATCTAGACTGGATGAAAAGTATTCATGAGATACTTGTTTGTTTGATTGATTGGATGATTTCATCATGAGCTGACGCATCAGTTAGAGAACCAATGGAAAACCACCTGGGAGTGCTGAACATCTGCTTTGTCCCAGATTGAGACTCCCCAACAGTGAACACCCACCGCAAAGGTTCGAGACCAGGACCTTCTGGTTACAAGGCGAGCTACCTCGTCGACAATTTAGCCACTGAGACCCAATCATCCAATGGCCAACCCATGAATTCCAACTTCTGTGAATTTTTTTTTTGATTTACAGCTTGATTCCACACCGTATTTTCAGTACAAGTGTGGAATTTTCAGCATGGATATCGGTTGCCCAAATTCAGGCATACCATAGATATCGAGTGTGCACCGGCAGGGGCTCGAACCCCTAACCATGTGCATGGTCGGCGAGAGTCCTAACCACTGTGCCACCGACGCACGCATGATATAGCGCGACCACTTCTCAATGTCTTTTTCGATAAGTTACTGCCTAACCTTCAACTTGCCGTACCCTACTGGTCTCAGCTTCCCATTAGAATCCCAAGTGACTACCTCGGTCAGTTTCCGACATAAAACTTTGCACATATGTGCACCAGTTCAAGTCGCCACACCCCATGTAGCACACAAAGCAAGAGAAGAAAGTAGGAGAAATGCATAATATAGACAGTAAACAGAGGTGTGAGACAAAGGAATAGTAATAACGAAGAACAAAACAGTTTCACTGGAAATCATGAGTTACAAGGAGTGGATGCATCTGCGCCAGCGATTGAAAACGATTTTGAGCCATGTCACCAATTGTTTCCAACCATTGGTTTTTACCGTCCCGAGGACCCCAACCAGTCAGGAAGTTTACACATTCCTACGTGGCTTAGACTAGCTGTTGTGGATTTCATTGACTGGTGCCATGTTTTGGTTTGACCGCTACTAGCTCTTTTCCAGCCTGACCCTATATCAGCTAACATTGCCCATTGTCGAGGAAGGCGATGACTAGGCATGCGTAACACATGTCCTAACCATCTCAGTCGATGTAATTTCACAGCCTCATCGATTGATTTCCCCTTCTTACCAGCTAGCACTCGACGCCTAACCTCAATATTGCTCACCTTATTATACCATTTCACGCTAGAGATAGAACGCAGACACCTATGATCGAAGACAGCTAATCTTTCCATGTCTTCCACTCTCAATGGCCAGGTCTCACAGGCATAAAGGGGGACGGAGCAGACTGTTGAACAGTACACACGCCCTTTTGTCGATGGTCGGATATCACGTCTACTAAGCCAGAGACGGCGTAAACTGGCATATGCGAAACTAGCCCTCTGTATTCGTGCTGAAATTTCGTCTGAGATCAACCCGTTGGGGCTGATGGTACTTCCCAAGTAAGTGAAGCGGTCAACGTGCTCTACCACCTACCTGAATAGGGCCAGTTACTAGTGAGCGTCAGGACGAAACAGCTCTCCGAAACTCCCTTTCGAACTGATATCAGCTCATGATGAAATCCTTCAACCAATCAAACAAAATCCCTATAAAAACCAATACTTGAACATTTGTTTGTCTTAATTTTTTGAATGAATTCACAAAGATTGTTTAGTCTGAACAGAAAAGAAAAGCAAAACTACCTAGAGAAGAGAGGTTGGACGCACCCTACCCCTACCTCGTCAACCAACATACTCAGACGCACACAGGCACGCGTACAGACGCATTCACAGACAGCGACACAGACACGGAAATCCCAGATTTCTTTTCATTTCATTCTTGGACGTTTAAAGCAACAATATGCTAATTTTGTTATTAAATACAAAGTATGATTATTACAAAGATTATTGTGTACTTATGCGTATGTCTGCTTTGGTGAGGGTGTGGGTGCGGGTGCGAGTGTGCCTATGAACATCTATATATCGTACACATATAATACTACATTTTCATTTGAACCGTGTTTCAGAGAAATGCATATACCCTGTGCAACACAATGAAAATCTGAATTTCCTACTTGTCATTCGATATTACGGAAATGCTAATTTATTACCTCTCTTAGTAATGACAGTAATAATAATACTAGTAGTAGTAATATTAATACTGATTATTATTATTATTATAGATTATTTTCATAATCTACCTTATAGCACTTCCGTATTTTTCTATTTATTGATTGATTTGAACGAAATTTAAATGCGCTAGATTCGCATTTATGAATTTTGACAAAACAGTATTAACGTCGAATGTTACAGGTCTGATCACGTGATGCCATCAGTAAGGGAATTATTGGAGAGGCAGAAGGGAGGGGGGGAAAGTACTGGACAGCTAACTGTTTCGCCCTTCCTGTTCGGGACTCTTTAACAACATGCATCCCACAACCACCAGATTTTGAACCAAGTCAGGTTAGAGGACAGTTATTCGCTGGTGACAGTTGGAATTCATGGACTGGCCATTGGATCGAGTTCCAGTGGAGGAATGGTCTACGAGCTAGGTCGCCTTGTAACCGGTAGATTCTGGGTGCGAACCCCTGCAATGCCTTACTCCTAGAGATTTCCACACTTGGACCAAACAGTTCACAGTCCAGTACTCCATGGTTGCCAATAGTTCTCTAGAAACCAATCAAATCCCATTAAACTAACGCTTGAAAATTAATTCGCTGTAGTAATAATATTAATTTTCAAGAATTGGTTTACAAGGATTCTATTTTCTTTCAGAAAACTGTTGCAATGTGGCCATCATGTCACTTGGTGGCTCGCCATCACGGTGTACTGTGTGTGATTTGTTGTTGTTAGATGGTATGAGGCAATCGGCAGGAAGCCGACTAGTGTATATTCAAAAATATCCAATACAATACTACAGGAGGTCAATCGTGAGCCCAAGTAGCTCCTCAATGGTAACATCCCTGACTTCAGGCGGCACTGGGTTACACGATTTTGAATCTCAAAAGGGACATGAGTTCCTTCAGTGTGGTTGCAGATACGTCTTGCCGACTGAAGAGTGCCAACAGTCTAGTACGAAACCTAGGTCAAGCAAGACCTCTTTCCTTTATATATATGTATATGTCAGGATAATTGAGGAAATGTATGCCTCAAAATACAGGATTTTTAGGGATCTTGTGTTCTATTTCAGCTGGGTGGTTCAAAACTACGAATTAGAAAATCTCACCTTACTTTTGACGTTAGAACTGAAGATGTTGACTCAAAATACAATAAAACCTTTGCAGAATTTTGTAATGAACTCACATCATTTAGAGAACCATTGAAAAATCAACTGGGAGGGGTACTAGAAAGCCGTTTTTTATTTATTTCATTTTTTTTAATTTTTATTTTTGATTCCAGCTTGATGCCATACCGTATTTTCAGTACAAGTATGGAATTTTCAGCATGGATATCGGTAGCTCAAATTTTGCAGGCCGACCATAGATATCGGGTGTGCTTCGGCAGGGGTTCGAGCCCCGGACCGTGTGCATGGTCGGCAAGAGTCCTAACCACTGTGCCATCGACGCACATTTGGGACCTCCGGTAGTAGGTACCCACCGTCAGTGTCCAAACTCACCATCTTGTGGTTACAAGGTGAGCTAGCTCGTAGACCACTCAGCTACTTGGGACCCAATCCAATGGCCAGCCTGTGAATTCCAATTTCTCCCAATTCACACAAAATGTAGCGCAACTGGCACTAGCCAATGTCATGGTTGATGAATATTTATCCTCGAACCCGCCCACCTTCTGTACCGCACTCACTGGTCACGACTTTCCACTAAAACTCCAGTTAACTTCCTACTTGAATAGGGGGACCAATGGTTTCCAATGGTTCTCTAACCGATGTCAGCTCATGATGAAATCCTGTCACTAATCAATCAAATCCTTACAAACCAATACTTGAAAAACTTTGTGTATCAACCATTCAAGCTCAGAGAATACAACCACCTTATCCAAGCCCTCCCTTCTTCAAATAACAAAACAGATGTATATATAGAAATCTGTCAGCTTATTACAACGCCATCATCTATCTTTAATTAAAAAAAGAAAAGAAGTGAAGAGGAAAATGAACAGGCAGACAGACAAATAGACAAAGAAACAGACAGAAGAAAAAGAAGGAGTGAAATGACACACAAAATATCTAAAAAAATATCCAATTTATTTAATTGAATATATATGCATGAAAGAATTGAAACCTCGAAAAGGCTACAAGTTTTTTTTGCAAAAATTCAATTTCTCATACATCATTATTTTTGTCTGTCTAAAGACTAACTCAGTTTCATTCAATATGTAGAACTGCGTAAAGAGCGAATACATCTGTGCCACTGACACTTATTTTGAGCCATATCAGAAATAGTTTTTAGGCTATTATTATTATTATTGTTTCCTTTAATTCCTAGAGGAACATAGAGCTTCAGCCGTGCGTCTCCATTGCGTTCGGTTCTCTGCTAGAGTTTTCACCTGGCTCCAAGTCTGTCCACATGCTTTCATCTCCTCTTCACATAACCTCCTCCAAGTCACCCTTGCACTGACGACCAACCCGCCACTTCCCTCTCGGGTTCCACTCGAGCAATGGCTTGTCTAGTGATGTCACTTGATGGTTTCCTCAGAGTATGGCTAATCCATCTCCATTTCTTCCTGCCTATTTGTTTCACAATCGATCCTGGTTGGTTCGCTCATTGCCAGAGATCTCTGTTGCTGATCTTTTCTGGCTGGCTATGTGATCTTGAGTGGTATTGAGCAAAGACAACTGTTGGTGAAGGTCTGTAGTTTGTCTGAGATGCTCTTTATGACGCGCAGTGCAAGTCTCTGATCCGTATAGTAGCACTGACTGACTTCACATTGGAGTTGAAAATCCGGATCTTATATTTGATGCTGAGTGCTGTTGACCTCCACACAGCTATTGGTTCTTAGTATCCCAAGGACTTCAGTCAGGCTGGTCCACTATATCTCCTTATGTAGCCAGCTGAAACCAGTTATCAAAGTCTATTAATGGAGCGATGATAGGTTTTTGGTTTGACCACCTGAGTCTACATAGCTCGCCGTGGAAGGCGAAGAGTCAAGATGCACAATATGTGTTCTAGACATCTTAATCAATGTAGCTTCACAACCCCACCCACACCATCCCTATTGACTTATCCTCCTAACCTCACTACTGCTCACCACAATATGCCACTTCACACAAGACATGCAACGCAAACATCTCTGGTCAAAGACAGCTAGTCATATGAAAAGGTAGAAAAGTTTGGAAACAATTTATCAGAAATAATATCGATTCATTCATACGTCATTTCATTTTAAACCAGAGATGTCATGCGGTAAATAAGATCCACTAGTAATCTGAAGGATCTGATTGACGATCCATGGGGGGTACAGGATTTCATCATGCGCTGACTTTTGAAGAGTTCCAAGCTGGGAGAAAACAGCTAGCTATCCAGTACTCCTTGTTGGTTTTCCAATGTCTCTCTAACCGATATCCGCTCATGATGAAATCCCGTAAACAATCTAGCAAATTCCTACAAATCAATTCTTGAATATCAATGAGATGCTCACTAATGACTGGTCCTATTCAAGTTAGTAGTTACCTTGAGTTTTAGTGGGAATTCATGACCATTGAGTGGGATACAGCAAGTGGTCGGATGTGAGGAAACATACTCGCCAGCGATGATATTGGCTAGTTAGTGGTCACTCTATAACCTGTGTGAATTTGTAGAAGATGGAATTCATAAGCTGGCAACTGAATGGAGTCCCAGTGTCTGAATGGTCTACGAGCTAGATTGCTTTGTAAATTGAAGCTTCTGGATTAGAACCGTGTCAGTGGATGAAACGGCTAACTTACAATTAATAGTGTTCTCTGAGCTGGTTGGTTTAGTTGCGAAGCTTTCGTCGTCCCCACTTCTGGACAACATCTTCCTTCAGCACCATATTTAGCAAAAAGTGAAATGATTTAAATTTTTCATGAGTGATATATAATTGCGTCTCCCGGTAACCATCTTTACATATGTATTGATCATTTTCTATTGACTTACATTTTAAACGTTCTGGTCACCTGATTTACTTTTTATTAGTTGGTATATTTCGTCTATATTAACGTGCTTGTTAATTACATTTTCGTTTGAGTACCAGACTTCTAGGAATTCCCTGACTGCACTTTTGGTGTTTCCTCTGTCTGAGATCTCGACATTATCCCAATCAAACTGATGTCCATAATTGTCTACATGCATTGATACTAAAGAATATATATGGTGTCTTTTCACGGCTGATTTGTGTTCTTGGCTTCTGATTCGAATGGAACGCCCCCTTTGGTCGATGTAATGCTAGTTGCAGTTCATATAATTTATTTTGTAAATGGTATTAATTTTATTTCCTTTTTCTGTTGGATCTTTCGGTTGGCATAATATCAAATTAAGCGACTTGACTGGTTTGTGTACTATATTTATTTCAAACGGTTTCAGTATTCTAGCTGTTATTTCAGAGATATTCTTCATGTATGGTAGGATGAATTTTCTTGTGGTCTTTGATGATGGTTCCTTGTCGGTGTTTTGATTCGACTTTAAACACTTTTTGATGAAATTTTGTGGATAACCATTCTTTTTGAAGACCGTTTGTTAGTACTTTTCTTCCATTCTTTTAAACTCTGGAGTGCTGCAGTGTGTTTGAACACTCTTTTAAACAATGCCTGCACACAGTTTCGTTTGTGAGTAATTGGATTATTGGTAGTATAGTTGAGTATTTGATCTGTGTGCGTTGATTTTCTGGTATACTTGTGTTTCTAAATTTCCTGTGTTGGTTCCCCTGATTAAGACATCTAACTGTGCATTAATCCTTGTTGGTTGTCTTGTGTTTCTGTAACTGATGTCAGCTCATGATGAAATTCTGTAACCAATCAATGGAATCCCTACAAACTTCAATATTACTCACCTTAATATATACCACCCAAAGCACACGGAAGATAGATAGAACACAGACACATCTATGATCAAAGACAGCTAGCGAGCCAATGCATGTCTCCCTCCCACTTCCAATGGTCATATCTCACAGCTAGCTATAAAGGAGGACAAAGCGAAGTACCGAGCAGTATTCACGTCCTTTGGTCAACAGCCAGGCGGATATCACGTTTACTCAGACAGAGATGGCGTAACTTGGCTAACTCATGCTAAACGAGCCTTCTTTTCCCATGTTGAGATTTCGTCAGCGTCCAGCTAACAAGAGAGGGAGCTACAGAGAACAGAATGATGAGGAAACGTTCTTCTGAAATCTTATATTCCACTTTGAACCTAAAGAAATATTACTACTTACATTAGTAGTAATAAAATATAAATACCATTTCAAATACGAGTACACTTTCATTTATGCATCACTGTCATAATATTGTTCAATATATTCAAAGAAAGCGTTTTAACAGTAAGAAAATTGAATAATTGAAAAGGAAGAATGTTAAGCAAAAAAAAGACCAACAGAACAACATAAATTTCTACATTCAACACACACGCGAATGCACGCACGCAAGCACACACACAGACATACGGACATGAAAAGTTATTGAAGCATACAGATGTTGTTTGTTTTAATAATTCATTTACCATTTCTTTTGTTCAATGTTTCAATGTATACATACACGGTTTAGTTCAGTTTAGTTTAGTTTAGTTTAGTCAGTATTAGCTAATGTTCAATAAATACTTCAGCTGTTATTTCATTTCAAAAAAGACTAAAAAAATAGTGGAAGGGCAACTTTAAAACTCTTAGATAAATAATAATTTTATTATTATTATTCCATTTATTCTACAATATTACTTTCACTTATTTAAACTACTCCCTCTCTCTCTCCACTCTGACAGTTACCATGGTGATCAAGGTATATACATACACATAAACAAGTGAAATTTCAATTATCAATATGTATATATATATATATACATGGTAATAACAAACTCCAAGACAGGACGTCAAGGAAACATAAAGAAAGCGAAGCATCCTTTCAACTACTCACAGAGGCAGTCGGCATGGATGAAGATGTCAAAACAAGTGAAGATTGAAAAAGTAAGACAGATCTACAGCAGTTGGTTTAATGAGCCATTTGTTGTTTAATCGTTTTAAGGTATTTACTTAGACATGCATCGCTCAATCTCTGAGACAACCAGATGACTACTGGCAGGATCAACGAGTTTATTCACATAATGGTACACCCATTGACTGGGCATTGGTTTTCAAGAGAACCAACCACTCGAGAGCCCTCTCTCTCTCGGTGGACCATTCGCACCCTTAGTAGACATAATTATGTATAGATGAGCATTGTTACGCCGATCATTGATCCTGCCAGTAGTCATATGCTTGTCTCAGAGATTAAGCCATGCATGTCTAAGAGCAAACCTTAAAACGGTGAAACTGCAAATGGCTCATTAAATCAGCTATGGTTCCTTTGATCATATTTACAGATCTTCAACATACTGAAATCAGTTTGGAAATCTTCTGCACTCCACCTGAGCAAAAAAGACAAAATTCGGATTCTGTTCAACAATAATGCTGAGTAATTTTAGTAAGTTCTTCTATATGGGTTAAAAACTTTGAGTATGAGTCACGAAGAGCATTTTCAACAGGCTGCTGCAAAATTTCATCAACTGCTGACTTCTTCGCCAGCTCCATAATAAAGTTCAAATGGCCAGCTAGAAAGAATAAGCAACAAAAATCTCTGTCTGGCTGGGAACAAACCAACCAAGAACCTATTGATCAACAAATACGTAGGAGCAAATGGAGATGGAATAAACACACTCTGAGAATAATGAAATCCACAACACTTCGTTTAAGCCAGTCACGTAGGAATGTATAGACTTCCTGACGGACTGGTTGGGGTCCTCGAGAAGGTAAACAACAATGAAGGCTGGAGACAATGGATGATATGGCTCAAATTCGTTCTCATTGGCTGTCGCAGGTGCATCCACTCCTTGTGACTCATAATACCCAATGGAACTACATTGTTCTTCGTTATTACTATTCTTTTTGTCTCATATCTCTGTTTACTGTCCCTATTTTGCATTTCTTCTGCTTTCTTCTCTTGCTTTGTGTGGTACATGGATGAAGTGTGGCGACTTGAACTGCTACACATCGTTGCAAAGTTCTATGTTGAAAACAGACAGACAGACTCTGAAAATACTATCGAATGATATTGCACGTTAGCCAGGCCATCGCTCGAGTGTGATATGGAATAGATGGTGTGATGAGGAGGATATAAGAGACAATGGACAAATTTGGAGCCAGCCAGCTTAGGAGGAGCTCAGAAAATAGGACAATGCGGAGATGAGCTGTTGAAGCCCAATATTCCTCCTGAAACAACAATGATAATAACAGTTCCATAATAGCGGAACAAAAATATATTCATTGTGGACTGACTTATAAATACTCATATCGATGATGAATTAAAATGTCTCAATAGTCTCTCTAGGGGAAAGCGGCGAAAAATCCAATATATTTATTATATTATTTCAACGAAAATCAGATAAATAGGTGAAGTGTGTAAGTGTGTGTGTCTGTGTAAGCGAGAGCACTCAGTTACCAAGTGTGAGGCTATGCGTCACACATTTCTGTGTGCAAGGACCAATTATACTACCCAGTTTCCGCCTAGTGTGCTACTGATAAGATTTATCAGTAGTATATATACAGAGATGTACATCGGCCAGCATAAAAACATCAAATAGGAGGGAGACAGATTTGATGTCAGAGAAAGCAAATGATACAGATTTGTGGAAATACATGGGAGTTGTAAAAGCAGCACAAAGAAAAACAGTATGAAGGAAGGTGAGAAGTGGTACAATAACACGGAAGATCTGTGCAAATGGCATGCTGAAGATAAGATGTACATAATTTCTCGTCTTCTACTGTTACAACGGGATCCATAATAGTAATAATAATTAAGGCGTTGGTTTGCAGGGATTCGATTGGACTCAGGATTTCATCATGAACTCGCATCAATCAGAGAACCACTGAGAAACCAGCTGGGAGTACTGAAAAGCTAGCCGTGTCGTCCTATTTTAGGTCTGACTCTTCATCAGTACGCACCCACTGCTGAGGTTTTAACCCAGGACCTTCTGCTTACAAGACAAGCTAGCTCGCAGACAATTGAAACACTGTGACCCTATCCAATGGTCAGCAAGCCCATGAATTCCAACTTCTACCAATTCATGATATGGTGCGACCACTAGCTAATATCATCGCTGGTGACTATTTGTCCTCGCACTCAACCTCCTGTAATAATACTGTGGTGAGAGCTGGCTGCAATCCAAAAATTGTAGACAACAATTTACGTCAATGTTTCCATCCCGAATCGGAGTCATGAGAAAAAAACAATAACAAAGCTTAACTAACGTTGAGGAACTCACCAACCAATCAGAGCAGACTTAACGTGTGCAAATACGACTCTCAGATATATGGCTTAAGTTCTTGAGAAACGGTCACAAGCAGTACAGAATAACCTTCAGGGAGAAAACAACCAATCAGAAGACGTTGCTTCTCTGCTGACAATATCGCTAATAATAATGTACACAGAAATTTATAAATATCTGTTGATTTTCTCAGTAAACGATCTGTTGCCTGGCCCTCGTCTCCTGTCGTTAAAATAATAATAATAGCTTTATTCTAAACAGTACATTTGATACAGTATAGACTGCCTAATATATAGTACAACATCACATCGAATAATGTCAATTAGAAAAATATTAACGTATAATTAATGATAGGAAGAAGGAGGTCAAGTTGTACAGCTGGCTGACCACTTCAGATAATAACGTTAGAATTACATCAGCTGCATTGGACAGATAACTGACCAAACGGCAACACAGTAGAAAAAGCTCAAGGAGTATTTATCAACTTCACATCATCGCCGGCAGAGAAGTAATATCCGGCAATCGATCAAAAGAGGTGCGTTTTGCTCAGTAGTTCGATCTGTCCTTCTTAATGGATGTGACAAGTCAACAGTGAATGTAGAAGAAATAAAATGGCTAGCTGTCTTAGACCACTGATGCCCACGTTCAATCTCCCGTCAGTTATACTGAGGCTGGACATAGAATGTTAGGTAAGGAAAGTAAGTCAGTTGATCAGATTGTGAGGTAACATCCATCGAGATGGCCAGGATACGTGTTGCTCATCCCAAGCCATTGACTTATTCGACGAACAGTGTTAAGTGACATAGGGTCAATTTGAAAAATGGCTAGTGGTGATTGAACCAAAAACCTCTCATCAGTACATAGAGATGTTGGCAATTGATTTGAGTCACGCAGAAAGGTGTATACTTCCTGTTTGGCATCCTCAAGATGCTTAGAAACAATGATCTGAAACTATTGGAGTTACAGGCCAAAACCATAGATGGATTCACTCTCTGTGATTCACCCCTTCCATATCCAATAAATCATGATATTTTTTCATTTTGCTATCCTTTACCCCTCCCCTCACATTTCTGCTGATTGCTGTTCATTCAAATCTCGTTTTTCCATCCACTTGTCTATTTTAAAATACAGCCAGTTAATGGTAGGTTGCATAAAAACAGTCGGTTTATTTAATGTTTCTTAGGAATTTATGTATTGGTTTGTAGGGATTATTTGTTTGATTGGTTACAGGATTTCATCATGATGAGCTGACATTGGTTAGAGAACCATTGAAAAACCAACATGGAGTACTGGCCAGCTGTTTCACCCTAGTTTGGGACCGACTCTTCATCGGTACGCACCCACCTCGAGGGTTCGAACCCAGGACCTTCTTGTCCAGTAGGGTACAGCAGGTCATTCGTGACGACATTCACCAATGCTGGTCGCTCTTGATGTGTGCGTTAGCAGAAGTTGGAATTCAGAAGTTGGCCATCCGATTGAGTTCCAGTGGCTTAATGGTCTACGTACTAGTTTGCCTTGTAACCAGTAGGTTCTGGGTTCGAACCCTGTTGGTGATTGCTAACTGCTAAAGAGTTTCGTAGTAAGTTTGTAGACTCATATATACACTTTTCTCATTACATAAAATTCACGCCATCCAAATAATTGTGAGTTGGTGGTTCCGTGGTAGAATACTCTTCAACCATTCCACATGTGGTCCGGGGTTCGATTCCCGGCCGCCGGTAGTAATAAGAATTAAGGGTTGATAGCGAGGGGATTAAAAATTATTAATCAGGGGCAGTGGGGGTAACGTCAGCTGGTTAGGTATTAACTGGCTAAGACACGCAAAATGTCTATTCCCAAAGATTGAATGCATCTGACGCTATTCGTTGAGAACAATGACTTTGAGCAATATCACCAATTATCTCAAGTTGTCATCGGTTCTTACCAATACCAAGTACCCTAACCAGTCAGTCAGGAAGTCTACACCTTCTTACTTGGCTGGCTGACTGAAAATAAATGTTATGGATTTTACTGACTGACGAAGTCATGTTTTGGTTTGACCACCACTAGCTTTCTCTTTTCCAACCTGATCAACCCTATGTCAATTAACATTGTGGCTCAAGGAAGGCGATCGATGGCTAGTTATGCATACGTAACAAATATCGTCATCATCTCAAACGACGTCACTTTATTACCTCATCGATTGATTTTCCCTCCTTACTGAACTAACAATCTACTCCTAACCTCAATATTCCTCATTCTATTATTTCGCCTAACATAGTAAATAGAAATCAGGCATCTAACCGGTTTTTTAATATCTTTTACTTCCAATTGTTGCTGCCTGACGGGCTGTGAGTGTTAATTGATGAAGAGTCCTAACCTAGGACAAAACAGCTGTCCAACAATACTCCCCAGCTTTCAGTAATCTCTCTAACTAATGTTAGTAGCAAGCTTTGTACTACTAATAATTTGTACTGTATAGTACACATGGGTAATATTACGAAAAAATGAACAATGAATTTGACAGATGACCTTCAATAACCAATCAGATTAAAGTAATAAATGAGGTCACAAAATGTTGTAAAGCTATTTCAATGTAACTTTACATAAAAATTAAGTTAACTTATATTGTTCAATACAATACACCCATAAAAAATTTTGAAGAATTGATACATAACATGATGGACATTGTTACATGGGAATTTAAAAAAACGTATTTTTTTGTTGTTGCTTTTGTGTTTTCCTGTTTTCTTATACACATCCGTTTTTGTTGTTTTGTTTTTTTGTTTGTTTAAATTTGACTAATGCGGTTTTAAAGATTGTTTAGCTATTCTGATTGGTTGTTCAAGGTCATGTCTTATTTTCAAAAATACTAATTACTGATTGAACGTAGAAAATTTATTTTCATCACGAGCTGACATTGGTTAGAGAACCATTGCAAAACCTGGGAGTAGTAGAGAACTATTTCGTCCTAGTTTGGGACTCTTCAGCATCACGCACCCACTACCAGGGTTCGAACCCAGGACTTTCTGGTTACAAGGCGAACTAGCTCGTAGACCATTAAGCCACTGGGACTCGATCCGATGGCCCATGAATTCTAACTTCTGCCAGTTCGTGATCATTTAGCCATATAACCAATGTCAGCTCATGATGAAATGCTGTAACCAATCAATCAAATCCCTACAAACCAATACTTGAATAAAGTTCTTATTATTAATATTAGTTTCTTACATTAATGTTCGGTGATTGGAGGCAATCCTGCATAAACGCGTCAGTAGGACATATTTGTGACCTATGAGATTCGAACGTGTACCACTTATGACTGCAGTCAGAGAGGTTAACCCCGCTAAGCTAATAACGGATTCAGAATTAACCACTTGTAGGTGTCTGTGATGCAGTAGGATACTCTCCAACCCTGCTTCTAGTGATCCGGGGTTCAATTCCTGGCCGATTCACTCTTTGTTGAACCTGACTTACTTAGCTGGTGGTAGTTGGCGTGGTGGAGAGAAGGGCGGGGTGAAAAGGGGAGGTTGGGCTAGGTAAGGCCAGCAACCCCATGACCCCGTTGAAAAAAACCCACCAGAACTCCTAAAACTTTAAAGGTCAACAACTTGAAGTCCTATATTCCATTTGGGATGCATAAGAATGAAATATAAAGGTCTCTAATGGATACACTCATTGGTTATTTGTCTAATCCCTGAAGTTTCTTAAATATTCCCGTATGCGTATACACCATTAATTAATCAATAATGCATTTTAACCTCTTGCTATTTCTCTGCTAACTTCTCTATCATCGGTATTAAAGATTAAGCCTACAGACATATATACAATATGAGTCAGAAAATACCATTCAGACAAAGAGATGTACGCAGACAGATATGACAGCTGAGATGTATTTTTGGGAAGTACTACTGACTGGACTGTACTGGACTAGACTGGGTTAGACATATCATGGCAAAAGGTAGGGGGAGATAATGACTCATACATTACTAAAAATAGAAGGAGAACTTTTAACCAATCAGAGTGGCTTGAGCAGTTAGTGATATTTATTCACTGACAGGGAAGACAGTTTGCGTGTGTGTGTGTATTGCTATGGCGTTTAACGAAATTAAAATTACTAGTTGAAAATTTTATATATTTTTGTATAAATATTAGTTTAAATGGGCGTCGGTAGCATAGTGGATAGGACGCTCGCCGACCATACACATGGTCTTGGGTTCGATCCACGGCCGGCGCACTCCTTTACCTCGCTAAGTCAGAAATAGTGCTGGTGAAGAGGAAAGGTTTGGCATGAGAATAGCAACCCCATCCTGTAAAAATAAACACTGCTACAGAAACTTCAAGCCACTAGCTTGAAGCCCTATGTTCCACTGGGGAACGTGAAGGAAATAAAAAAAAAATTAGTTTAAATTAAAATAAATCATCCAAAATGTTTTAGTTAGGAAACTGGTTTTAACTTTATCAGGGAAATAATTAAAGGCATATTTACACTTCAGGTTAGACCATGGATTGATATCAGTTAGAGAAGCATTGAAAACCAGCACTGGAATACTGGACAGCTAGCTATTTCATCCTAGCTTGCGACTCATCAGTAGTACGCGCCCACCGCCACAGTCGACGAGACTGTGAAATTACATCGACTGAGATGGTTAGGACATGTGTTACGTATGCCTAGTCATCGCCTTCCTCGACAATGGGCAATGTTAGCTGACATAGGGTCAGGCTGGAAAAGAGCTAGTGGTGGTCAAACGAAAACATGGCACCAGTCAATGAAATCTACAACAGTTAGTCTAAGCCATGTAGGAAGGTGTAGACTTCCTGACTGGCTGGTTGGGGTCCTCGGGACGGTAAAAACCAATGGCGGCTGGAGACAATTGGTGACATGGCTCAAAATCGTTCTCAATGGCTAGCGCAGATGCATCCACTCCTTGTGACTTATGATTTCCAATGAAACTGTTTTGTTCTTCGTTATTACTATTCCTTTGTCTCACACCTCTGTTTACTGTCTCTGTTATGCATTTCTCCTACTTTCTTCTCTTGCTTTGTGTGGTACATGGAGGGAGTGTGGCGACTTGAACTGGTGCACATATGTGCAAAGTTCTATGTCGAAAACAGATAGACAGACAGACCGCCAGGGTTCAAACTCAGGACCTTCCGGTTACAGGGCAGTGGGACTCGATTCAGTGGCCCATGAATTCCAACTTCTACTGGTTCGTGATTTTAGCGTGACTGGCACCAACCAGTGTCGTCGGCGGGAACTCCATCCTCACTCCCGACTGGATGGGCCCCACTGGTCACTACTTCTCACTAGAACTCCAGGCAACTTCGTCCTGTAGATAGTTACTAGCGAGTATATTTATACATAAAAGGATAAATCTTGTTTTTAGGATCTTAGTTCAGTCATGTACTGAATCATGAATCGTCATTAAAAAAAATAAACAAAATTTTATTAGCTATGATCAGCTGATTGTACCTGCATTTCTAATGAGTGAGTAAATGAGTAAGTGAGTGAGTAGTAGTGTTCCAAATGAGACTTGAATCTAACACTTATCATTTCAAACACCAGGGCATTTTTATTCACTAGGCCTTTGGACCTCTGAAATTCCTAACCTGAGGTATCAGTTATGTTATGTGGAAATTATTATTCCTATTATTTTCGAATGTTAACAGGTGAACCTGTGCATTAATATGAAGTAATTTGGTGGATGGTGACTAGCAGTGGGATCCAGCTAGGATGTGCATTTCGTCCTACTTTGGACTCGTCATCTTTATGTACCTGCATTCCCCAGTGAATCATCATCTACCAAATTACTTCAAGTTAAATGCTCACATGTCATCGAAGAGTCTGCATAAGGTACCGGCATGTCAACCTGAAGCCAAACACTTAGGTCCAGTCAGTCTGTATTGTTTAAAGGATTTCATCATGAGCTGACATCAGTTAGAGAACCACTGGAAAATCAACAAGGAGTACTGGACAGCCGTTTCCACCCAGTTTGTGGCTCTTCAACAGTACTTACCCACCCCACTGGGATTCGAACCCAGGACCTCCCGGTTACAAGACCAGAGAGCTCATAGACCATTAAGCCACTGGGACCCGATCCAGTGGCCAGTGCATGAATTCCAACTTCTGTCAACAATGATATTCCTAAGTATGATGGACTTGATTATGCGGCACACAGTGTCTGGGGAGTCAGAAGACAGGAGTATACTGGATTGATGATAAGACTGTAGAAGATCTGGATTTCACGGATGATTTGCATCTAATACTAAACAAACTCGAAGACCTACAGGGGAAAACCAAAAAACTGGCAGAGCGAAGAGCAATGACAGGACTTCAAGTCAACATAAAGAGTACAGAGGTGATAAAAATAACCAACCAATAGCAAAGATCACCAATCCCTATCAGAAGAAGAATTTTGAAACAGATTACTTCCTTCACTTATCTGGGAAGCATCGTTTCAACCACAGGCAGTTGGCACAGATGAAGATGTCAAAACCAGAAGCGGAAAGACAAGATACGCCTTCATCAACCTGAAACCAGTTTGGAAATCTTACTCTGTCACTCAGCATAAGGAACAAGATTCGCATTTTCAACACCAATGTGAAGTCAGTCAGTTCTTCTATACGGGTCAGAAACTTGCACTGTGTGTGTGTCACGAAAAGGATTTCCAACAGCCTGTTGCAGACTTTCACCAAGAATAAGCAACAAGAAACAATGGAAACGAACCAACAGGCGAGAGCTGATCGCCCAACAAATATGTCCGAGAAAGTGGAGATGGATGGATCTGGCAGACACTGAGGAGACCTCCAGATGACATCGCGCAACAAGTCATCGCTCGAGTGGAATCCAAATGAGAAGCAACGAGTGGATAGTCAGTGCAAGGGTGACATGGAGGAGATCCTTTAGTGAGGAAGAGATGAGAGAGTTTGGTCAATCGTGGACCCAGTTGAAGAGGACAGCAGAAAACGGAACGAAGTGAAGATGTGTTGTTGAAGCCCTCTCTATATTCCACTCGGAACGCAAGGGAACAATAATAATAATCTCTATATGGAGAAATTACATTCACCTTATCTCCAACGCACTCACCATTTGTACAGGTCTTTCGTGTTATTTAGCTAATTCTGGCTATGGTATTGTATTTCCTTGTGCTGCTTTCATGTCTCCCGTGTATCTCTCTCCACAACGCTGTATTATTTGCTTTCTCTGATATCAAATCTATCTGCCTGTTATTTGATGTTTTTTTATACCAGTCGATGAACGTCTCTTTATATATACACATACTACTGATAAATCTTATCAGTAGCACTCGCTACAATACACACATATATCAAGATTAACCTTCTGATTTTGTTTATGATAGTAAATATTGTTTTCATTTGAAAGTAATCGGAAAACACAGAAAATACTACTTAATACTACTTACAAGTTGGCTTAGACATTATGATTGTTGATGCAAAGTCTGATCAGACAACACCACCACCAACAACAACAACAACACCAGCAACAACAATCCATACTGTTTACTTTTAATACACTCCTGCAGAAAGATGCACCTTCACACACACACACACACAAACTCACGCAGACACACACACACAACTATATACAAACATATTTCATCAGTTCACAGGATGAAAAACACAAGAATTAGGAAAGAAACAAACAAACAGTCTCTTATTCAGCGAAGTTTATTGAAGTTATTGAAAGTAGACATTAATCGATTGGTATTCATCTTATCTGTTTACAGTTTTGTGTTTGTTTGCTTGTTTACGTGTGTGGGTGTGTGCGTGCGTGTGTGTCTACGATTTGTTTACGTAATAGAAACAATTATGTTTAATTAATTAATTAATTAGCTAGTTGGGATTATTAGTTATGCTCTGTTAATTTCATTCCTTTTGCCTTCCAAGGGGAATATATAGGGCTTCAAGCTGCTGAACTTTGAAATATCGGTGGCATTAGTGTTATTCTTATCTAGGGGGTGGGGTTGCTAACCTCACCTAGCCAGCCAAACCTTCTTTATTTACCGGGTCTACTTACCGGTTATGCGGCGAGGTTTAGGAGTGTGTCAATGGCTGGGAATTGAACCCCTCACACTATGTGAGGCATAGTTGAAGAGTATTCTTCCACTGAACGATCGACGCACAATTAATAGTTAGTAGTAACCTCGGGTGCTTCGGTGGCACATTGGTTAGGACGTTCGCCGACCATGCACATGGTCCGGGGTTCGATCCCCGGTCGACGCACTCCTTCACCTTGCCAAACCAGTAATAAAAAGCTGGTAAAGAGAAAAAGTTTGGGCATGAGGCTAGGAACCTCATCCTGTAAAAGTAAACACTGCTGCAGAAACTTCAAGCCTCTAGCTTGAAGCACTATGCTTCACTGGGAACATGAAGGAAACAAAGGTAACCTCAGGTAGTTTACTAGCTGTTCCTAGGCCTGGAGATAGAGGGAAGGTTTGCCGAAGAGGTTAGCTGCAGAAACGTCAAAAAGAAAACACCTCATTCAACATGTCAAGGGATCCATAGTAGGAAAATCAGTGGGACCTTTGATGTGAACACAGAAAAAAAGACAAGGCTCCTTGTCTACTATCATCAACGATGATATTTTCAATTGTAGTGGGCTGGATTATGCGGTACGCTGTGTCAAGGGGGAATGAGAAGATAGGAGTATACTGAACCGATAAGATAG
>OX235276.1:81389437-81416451 GCA_944472155.2 Trichobilharzia szidati | reverse complement strand
GTTACAGAAGGGATATGACTTTCTTTAAGAGTTCAGATATGCCTTGCTGACTGACGGCAGCCAGCAAAGACGAAATACCTAGGTGCAGTCTTGGCTTCCTGTCGACTGTCTCTAACCGTCTAATTAAAACAATTTACGGTGAAGAACCCCAAACTGGGACGAAATAGCTATTCAGTACTCCCTAGTGGGTTTTTAATAGTCCTCTAAATAAATTCAGTGCGTAGTGAAACTTCAGATCAGTTGAATTCTTTCAAAGCAACATGTTAAATATTGATATTTTTACAAAAACTAAAGACTCAATTGAATTTTAGATTTTCCCGTCAATTGACTGGACCGAAGTGTTCGGTCTCAGGTTGGCATGTCGACTTCTTGTGCAGATGTTTCGACGACGATGTCTGCGCATGTAATTGGAATTTCGAGTCTGGTTGGGAACATCATCACTGACTGGGGAATGCAGGTACATCCAGTTAGCTGACGAGTCCCAAATAGAACGAAATGCGCATCCTGGCTGGATTGCACTGCTAGTCACCATTCACCAATTAAAAACTAGAGACGTCTATTACTTGGAACCGACATATAATGTGAATAGAGATCAAGCATTTCCCTGCAATAAAATCGATAAGGCGGAAATTCAAAACAACTTCAATAAGTGTTAATGTTAATGACAATCATTCAGACACACCTTTCTTCCTTTTTTCGCCTTCTCCTTCTCTGCCTCCTACTAACCCTTTTCTCATGGATCAGGTATCCTAAAATAGATAGTGTTCACTTCATTTTTATAAGACTTTGTTTATTTATTCAACAGAAGCAAAGACATCAGGTGTTATTTCTACTCCTTACCCACCTTACCCCGCTGCCCTCCGCTCCCCCTGAAAAATGGTGTTTATTATTTCACTTTGATTTATTTATCCTTATTTCTGGGCCTATGTGTGTATGTGTGTGTGCGTGTTTGTGTGTGTGTGTGTGTGCGTGGATATCACATACAATTCTCACAGCATTACACTTCAGTCCATTACAAAAAACAAAACTCCCATTTTTATCTGAAATTGACATTTATTCAGTGCATTTTGATTTCTTTTGCCATTCTTTTCTCCTCTCTCTCAATTTTGTCTTATTTAAACAAAGATTGTTTATTTTCCCCTTTGTTTTTTTGGTTTGGTTGCAAGAAGAATTTTTATTCCTGAGAAAACTGTCTCCGTCCGTATACTACTGATAAAATATTTCAGTAGTAGTACTAGTGTTATATTACAGGTTTGATCACGAGTTGACATCAGTTAGATAGAGAACCATTGAGGAATCAAGGATTACTGGACAGTCAACTGTTTCGTCCCAGCCCAGGAGTCTTCAGCAGCATGCACTCAGCACAATGTACCACCTATCAGGGTTCGAATCTAGTTGGTTCTTCAACTGATGGAAGCTGATGATCAAATCTATAGCCGATCGAACCCTTGCTAACCAACGCTTGCTGGTGATTATTCGATACTTATTGACTTTATGTAGGAAATTATCTAATGTTCTAGCGAGAAGTCGTAAGCAGAGGGGTTCGAACCAAGTCAGGTAAGAGGACAGTTATTCGCCGATGATATTGACTAGTCGGCAAGGTGTATATATATATATATATATATATATATTGCGAACTGACAAAGGTTGGAATTCATGGGTTGACCGATGGAGTGGGTCTCAGTGACTGAATTGTCACAAACGAGCTCGCCTTGTAACCAGAAGATCTTAAGGAGTTGAACTCCAGTCTGTTGACAGAGCGTGAATGGGCGAAACACTGTCCATATACTCCAATAGTCTCGTGACTGAATAGTCGCAAACGAGCTCACCTTGTAACCAAAAGATCATGGGTTTCCAACTCCGATCTGTGAGTAACGATGAGGAGCCTCAAATGAGGACGAAACAACTATTCACTATATCCTCAGGTAACAATTTAATACACTAATATCCCAATCAATACAGCCCTGAAGGCAGTTAGGAATATACAGGATGGATATTGATTCTAAGCTCAGAAATAGAACAAAAATCTCGACTGATGAAATAATATTTAGGTGTTCAGTTATTTTGGCTAACCTCCAGTGTATTCAAATTTGAAAATAAAACATATAAAAGAAAGAATAGGGGGTGACAATGAAATCAATAAGATCCCTAGTATTAGTAGCAGACATAATTATGGACAAATGGGAAAATAAAGCTCTTGGAATGTTTAATCCTGCTCCACCTAGGTTATGCTGGAGATATATGTGAATGACACATTCCCTCACTGTGTTGAAATCTGAAGTAAATCCCTCAATTTCTCACACGCATATAAACTCAACAGGGGAACTGAATCAAATTCACTTCTGTCTGAGTTAGAAAACGATGAACAAGGTGAGTTGGCTATACTAGACTGACTGTAGAATAAAACGAAAACCAGATGGTGGATTAGATACTATCATGCATAGGAAACCGGCACACACAACTCCAATAAATACTTGGACTTTAATTCATCCCATCCAGACATGGATTTCGCGCGTGGATGATTTATGTTTGATGTCACACAAAATCGAAGACTTACAAACGAAAACCGATAAACTGGTCGAAGAAGCAGCAAAGACAGGACTCCAGGTGAACATAGACAAGACGGAGGTTATGAAAATAACCAACCAACAACAACAACAGCAGCAACAACATCCAGCGCCAATCACCATCAACGGAAGGAATTTGAAAGAGGTTACTTCATTCACTTATCTAAGGAGCATTGTCTCAACTACAGGAGAAACCGACGGACGAGGATGTCAAATCGAGAATCGGGAAGGCGTGAAACACATTCATCAACCTGAAACCAATCTGGAAATCTTCGTCACTCAGCCTGCATAAACAACAAAATTCGGATTTTCAATACAAACGTCAAGTCAGTCAGTTCTTCTATACGGATGGATCAGAAACTTGGCGGGTCACAAAGAATATTTCCAACAGGTTGCAGACCTTTATCAACAACTAACTGTCTTCGCTCTATACTCAAGATCAGATGGCCGGAAAGAACGAGAACCAACAAGAAACTATGGGAACAAACAAAACAAGAACCAATCGCCCAACAAATATGCAGGAGAAAGTGGAGATGGATTGGACACTCGCTGAGGAGGCCGCTGGGTGACATCGCGCGTCAGGCCAATGCTCGAGTGGAACCCGAAAGGGAAGCGGCAAGTGGGACATCCAAGGGTGACATGGAGGAGATCGTGTGAAGAAGAGGTGAAACATTATGGACTGACATGGATGCAGGTGAAAAGTACAGCAGAAGACAGAAGCAAGTGGATAGGTGCAGTTGAAGCCCTATGTTCCACTAAGAACCCAAGGGAACAATAATAATAATAGGATCGGTAAAGGTAAGTTTAGTTAAATGTCTGTATAATCGAGACAAAACCCTAACTAGTGGTAAGCCAGAAGGTTTAAATAATGAAATCAAATAAATAAAGAAAATTGGTGGAAGTTAGAATTGGTGGGTTATTGAATCAGTGGTCTACGAGCTAGCTCACCTTGTAACCATAAGGTCCTGGGTTCGAACCCCGCTATCGGTAGGTGCGTACTGATGGAGAGTCCCAAACTAGGACGAAACAGCTGACTGTCCAGTACTTCCAGTGGTTCTCTAACTGATGTCAGCTCATGATGAAATCCTCCATCCAAATAAAGAAAATATTACCGGTGAATAACACACTACTCACAAGAATTTATTCAGAAATATATGAGAAACTATGGAAAAAATAAGATTAGTGATGAAATTGGTGAAAATAACAAATATAATATAGGATTCATAGCTTCTGTAGTACTGCCGTATAGAGAAGGAAAGTCAGAGGCCCTACGTAGGATTCTGAATGAGGCTTGAATTAGTCGGGTTGACGGGGTGGTGGCGTCTAAACCAAACAACCAACCAACTGACTCAGAGATAAACTTTGTCCACCTAAGGACTCTATAGATCCAATTAGAGGGAAAATAATCTAATTTGTAAAATACCATATAATGATTGTGAAGTCAGTTATATCATAAGTCAAACACTAGCTGGTCGGAATCAATCAGACTACCAGAACACATGAATGCAGATAAATCTAGAATGATTACCTCTGTTAAGTTAAATAACCTAGAAAAAACCCAACCGTTAAGGTGCATTCACTCACAATATAGCGGTTAGGTAGGGGGAGAGAGGCAGGTACAGAGAGAGGGGGTAATCACTGAATCTTTTTTCATCGAATTAACACCAACACATGCATACAGTTGAAATAATCCGACGCCACCTGTGCTGAAAATATATGTAAAATAAATGCAATAAATAATAAGGGGATGGGAAAATACTTATATACCAAGTAAATTATGAAACCGTGTGACTAAACTGATATGATTATGAATATCAGAACAAGAAGCTCAATCAAGAGTCGCTTTGGGGAGAATTCATTCACTTAGCTGTACTATAACTATTTTGTGTGTGTAAACTGGAAAACCTGCAAGCGAAAATCAACAAACTGGTTGAAGAGGCAGAGAAAAATAGGCTGAAAGCGAACACAGAGAAGACGGAGGTGATGAAGATAACCAATCAACAGCAACAACATCCAGCACCAATCACCATAAACGGGAGAGATTTAACAGAGGTTGCCTCCTTCACTTATCCAACCAGGAAGCATCGTTTCAACTACAGGCTAGCGGAACGGACGAAGATGTCAAAACCAGTCAGCAATCGGAAAGGCAAGATACTCACACTTTCATCAACCTGAAACCAGTTTGGAAATCTTCTGCTGTCACTCATCATAAGGAACAAGATTCGCATTTTCAACACCAATGTGAAGTCGGTCAGTTCTTCTATACGGGTCAGAAACTTGCACTGAGCGTGTGTCACGAAAAGGATTTCCAACAGCTAGTGGCAGACTTTCATCAACAGCTGCCCACTTCGCTGGCTGCTCCATACTGAAGATCAAATGGCCAGCCAGAAAGAATAAGCAACAAAAAATTACGGGAACAAACCAAAATGTGAGAGCCGATCGCTCAACAAGTATGTAGTAGAAAGTGAAGAGGTACTGGGCATACATTGAGGAGGCCGCTGAATGAAACCGCACGCCAGGTCAGTGCTCGAGTGGAATCCAAATGGGACAAGTGATTCTTCAGTGCGAGAGTGACATGGAGGAGATGGTGTGTTGATGAGGAGGAGATGAGAGAGTTTGGTCAAACGTGGGGCTATCTGAAGAGGACGGCAGAAAACAGAACAAAGTGGAGATGTATTGTTGAAGCCCTATGCTCCACTCAGGACGCAGGGGAACAATAATAATTTTGTGTTTGTGCGCATTAGGATTGGACGACCGTGTAACAAAGAAGACTGATGGAACTCTGACGAGACCAATATATCGAAAGCCTACGTGGAACGGCCAGTTGACAAGTTTTTATACTTGGATACCCATCAGCTGCAAGTGGAACCTGATAATATCTCTTACGACTAGAGTCCGCTGAATCTGCAGACCCGAATCAGTGAAGAAGAGATCAGTCTCTTGAGGAAGACAATACTTGAGAATGACTACCCATCAGGCTTTGGAGATAAACACATAAAGCCGAAAATCAACAAAGAACACTCCATCTCTGTGACGTAGAAGATGCTATGCATGAATGTGGCGTTCAAATGAGACCTTCTGGCCGACATCGTAAAGAGAAAAATATCTAACGCCCTGAAAATAACATTAGCTGCAACTACATTACAACTGGTATTCTCAAGCTACCCGCCAAAGATAAACCATGGCATCTGACCACTTCTATGTGTATCTACTAATTTACTTGCTCAATTGGAGCGAGACAGATAAATAGTTCGTTTGATGCATGTTTTATCTAAAGGAGTCAAGGAATATGATCCCGCTTGGCTACGAAAAGGTAATACTAGATCTATATGGAGTGCTATAATTTAACACACACTCAACACTGGTCACTCAATATGTAGAAAGAATTCATTCAAAGTTATCTACAAAGTCAAAAGAAGCCTCCTGAAAACGGTATGCTTCCGTATATACTTTGCGTTACTGAGGCCTTTAGCAAACCGGATAGAAGGAACTTCGTCATCCCCTCCTACTACCTTGGGTATTATTCCAACTTCTACTACTTTGTTAATAATGCTTCTTTTTGAATGTTTGTATGGCATTCTAGTGACATCGTTTTATTCACCAACACTTTTTTTACTCTTTCTACCTATTAGATAATTTATTTTGGACAGTTGTTCCCTCACTCTTTGATTAACATCCTATTTTTCTGGGTGTCTTTCATATTACGCAACCCTTGTCCATACTTACTAACCTTCACCACCACTCTGTAGTTACAAATTTATCATTCACGACACTTTTTGAAACAATTTGATGACGCAAACAATAACCCTGACTAATTTTTGTTAAATTTTTGTTTGATAATCCTAATGTACACAGACACAAAATAATTATGTAAAAATGCGATTGTACAGCTAAGAGAGACTCTTCGTTGAATCTTTTGTTCTTATATATTCATGTATGGATGGGTACTTTCCGTGATATGATTATGAGTAATAAATTATCCTCAAAATTACGATAAAGAAAGGAAGATGAAATTTGCAGTATAAAATGATATCGTCATTCTATTTCACAGGTTCTCATCAGCTGCCACTGACTACCTGAAATTACAATGGTTATATAAATGATAATAACATACTTTAATGTTTGAGTAGTAGTAGTAGAGAAGAGATCAAATTGACGCATCCAAAAAAGAATGAAAGCATTACAATTTTTAGTTTAAGTTATCATCATCAATTTATACACTTTCAAAGTTGAAAAGAGGGGGAGGGGTAAGACAGAAAACAGAGAAAATTTCGTAGAGATTTCTAAGTCCTTCAAAATATTAAATAGACATAGGACAGCAAATTTACTACGATTTGTCGAAGCGATGGCAATCAAACGATTTAAACCGGACTTGTGCATACAGAAAGAGAGTGTGATTAACCCCTCACTCCCTTGGTAACTGAATTTTGATTTTGATTACAATAATTAGTCATCTAATTCAGTCATCTCAACTCACTGAACAAATCTTATAAACTGTAACCGCCTTTGTTTTTTGGAGTTGCTATGTGAACAAGCTACAAGCTAACACTGTTTCTGTTAATCAATTTTCTTACCCCTTACCCCTCTTTTCAACTTTGAAAGTGTATAAATTGATGATGATAACTTAAACTAAAAATTGTACTGCTTTCATTCTTTTTTGGATGCGTCAATTTGATCTCTTCTCTACTACTACTACTCAAACATTAAAGTATGTTATTATCATTTATATAACCACTGTAATTTCAGGTAGTCAGTGGCAGCTGATGAGAACCTGTGAAATAGAATGACGATATCATTTTATACTGCAAATTTCATCTTCCTTTCTTTATCGAAATTTATCAAGGGAACCAATTGTATGAATATCCTCAAAATGTCACCCAATTATTAATACTGTATAGAATTGCATTCTACCACACTAACCAAGTTCTATGCTTGCATTATTATTTTACTGGGCTTACTAATCCTATTAATTTTACGTCTCATTCCAAGTCCCATTACAGCCTACGATGTATTTTATGCATTACATAACCTATTTTATTGCTTGATATTTAACTATGAATATAATCAAAACTATTTTATCACTTTCCACATTATTCAAATGATAGTTATTCACACCTGTTATCTAAATTTCCTTACAGGATATAGTTTCTAAAATATCATTTATATATATACTTTTATTCCTTTACGTTCCCCGTGAAACATAGGGCTTCAAACTAGAGTCTTGAAGTTTCGGTAGCAGTGGTGTTTATTTGTGTTTACAGGATGTGGTTGCTAGCCTCATGCTCAACCTTGCCTCTTCACTAGTCTTATTACTAGCTTAGCGAGATAGAGGAATGTGTCGGTGGCCGGAGATCGAACCTCGAACCACATGAGGCGTGGTTGGCGAGCATTCTACCACTGCTCCACCGACGCAAGTCACTTGTATATTTTTTTATTTATTTATTTTTGGTTACAGCTTGATGCCACACCGTATTTTCAGTACAAGTATGGAATTTTCAGCATGGATATCGGTAGCCCAAATTTTGCAGGCCGACCATAGATATCAGGTGTGCGTCGGCAGGGGATCGAACCTCGGACCATGTGCATGGTCGGCGAGAGTCCTAACCACTGTGCCACCGACGCACACAACTGTATATATATATATATACCATCAACAGGAGAGATTTGACAAAGGTTACTTCTTGCCTTCACTTACCCAGCCAGGAAGCATGTTTTCAACCACAGGCATTCGGAACGGATGAAGATGTCAAAGCCAGCCAGAATCGGAAAGACAAGATACGCCTTCATCAACCTAAAACCAGTTTGGAAATCTTCTGCACTCCACCTCAGAATAAACAAAAAGATTTGGATTTTCAGCACAAATGTCAAGTGAGTCAGTTCCTCTACGTGGGTCAGAAACTTGGCCAGTGAGTCAAGAAAAGCTTTTCAAAGAGGCTACTTCAGATTATCATCGACAGCTGCCCCATTCGCTGGCTCCATACTGAAGATCAAGTAGCCAGCTGGCTTGTGGAAAGAATTAGCAATGAGAAACTCTGGCTGGCTGAGAACAAACCAACCAAGAGACGATTACTCAAAAAAATGTAGAAGAAAATGGAGATGGATGGATCAGGCAAACGTTGAGGAGGTCATCGAATGATATCACGAGCAATGCAGGCCATTGCTCGAGTGGAATCCCAATGGTAAGCGACAAGTGGTTCGTGACATGGAGGAGATCGTGTGTTGGTGAGGAGGAGATGAGAGATTATGGACAGTCGTGGAGCTAGCCAGCTGAAGAGGACAGCAGAAAACAGAACAAATTGAAGATGTGTTGTTGAACCTCTTTCCATGTTCCACTCGGAACCCAATGGAATAATAAATATAATATATATTATTATAATAATACAACTGTACAGAATGACAATAAATTCGTTGAAAACAGTCTCTTCACTGAAATATTGTCTTCCATATGTATGTCTTCTATATGGGTCAGAAACTAGGTACCCCCGAAAAAACCCATTGCCAACAGGCTGCTACCTGTGCTCTATACTGAAGATCAGGTGGTCAGAAAGAATCGGCAATAAGAAACTCTAGAAGAGAACCAATCACGATACCTATTGCTCAACAAATATCCTGGAGAAAATGGAGATGAATAGATCGGACACACTCTGAGAAAGCCATTAACTGATAGGGTGTATCAGATAGGCCCATGCTTAAAAGGAACCAGAATGGAAAGCAACGAGTTTGGCTTTTATCCAAGGGTATCATGGAGGAGATCGTGTGAGAAGGAGATGGGATGTTATGGACAGTCGAGGGGTGTGCTGTTGAAGCCGAATGTTCCACTCGGAACAGAAGGTGGTGGTAAAATTATATATATATATATATATATATATATATATATATGAGACAAGGCTGCCTACTATCTCCAATGACTTTCTTGATTGCGGTAGACTGAATAATGCTAAAGACAGCGGCGGGCAGTGAGGAAATAGGCATAAAATGAATAGACACACAAAATACTTGGACGATCTGGATTTCGCCGACGACATATATCTGAAAGATATGCAGGTGAAAAGCAACAAGTTGGCGATAGAAGAAGCACCCAGAGAAGATAGAACTTCAGGTGAACATAGAGAACAAAGAAGTAGGTGATGAAGATTCCAGGTCAACAGCAACAGCAACTACAACAGACAACAATCAGCATAAATGGGAGAAATCTCAAAGAAGCGACCTCCTTTACATACCTATCTACCTAAATATCTGGAAAGCATCGTTTCAACTACAGGCGGACGGAAGTGGCGAGGATATGAAAGCGAGAATTGAGGAAGCAAGGCAAGCTTTCATTACTCTCAAGTCTGTGTGGAGGTCAACAGCACTCAGCCTGAAAATGAAAATAAGATCCGGATTTTCAACTACAATGTTAAGTCAATGCTACCTTATTGATCAGAGACTTGGCATGTCACAAAGGGCACTTTGTACAAACTACAAACGTTCATTAACAGTTGTCTTCGCTCAGTGCTCAAGATCAGATGACCGGCCAGAAAAGACCAGCAACAGGGATCTCTGGGAGCGGCCCGACCAGGAATCGATTGTGCAACATATCTGCAGGAAGAAATGGAGATGGATTGGCCATACTCTGAGGAAACCATCAAGTAACATCACTAGACAAGCCATTGCTCGAGTGGAACCCGAAAGGGAAGCGGCAAGTTGGTCGTCAGTGCAAGGGTGACTTGGAGGAGGTCATGTGAAGAGGAGATGAAAGCATGTGGGCAGACGTGGACCCAGGTGGAGAAGGGAACGCAATAGAGACGTGCGGCTGAAGCCCTATGTTCCTCTAGGAACCAAAGGAAACAATAATATATATATACTTCACTCACCCCACTGGAAACATTTCCAACAATCAACCAATAAATGGAAACATTCTTTTCTAAAGTAAATGCTTTCGTATATATAGGTGGATAGGTATGTTAAGACAAAAAGATTATCACGTCACGCAAGGCTATACATTTTTGTTTTACGTTCAAAAATTTACACATACCAAAGTAGTAAAGGTTAGCAAAGTGTTTTAAAAAAAATTGCCTTTTCGCCTCACCTACATCACACTTTTCGACAAAATATCCCACTTTTTTCTTCATCCACTTCAAAAGTGACGTCATAAGTGACAACTGGTGGTAATGTATATGAAGTATAGGCAGTATATCCATTTATCTATCTATCTATCGATGGCTGCTTACCTTGATATGATGGTCAGATTTGCACTTACATTGGCTGGAACAAAATATACCTTCTGATCATACCAGATCATAGAGGTTTTTTTAATAAACTGTAAGTGTAAGTCGTTTACACTATATTTTTGGAGGCGGGGGGTGAGCGAGGGAGGCGGGTGTGGTACTGCTGACAATTAGGAGTGTAACAGAAGTAAGATATTTTCTTTCTTTCAATTACATAATCACTTCATTTTTGACTTAGTTATGCTCTCTTTAGCTGAATGATTTAATTGCGAAACTGTTGTTGCCCTTCTAAACAACTGTTTCAGCGTAGGTTTAGGTAAGAAGATGAAGTAGTAAGGCTGTGAAATTACATCGACTTAGATGGTCAGGACATGTGTTACGCATGCATGCCTAGTCATCGCCTTCCTCGACAACGGGCAATGCTAGCTGACATAAGGTCAGGCTGGAAAAGAGCTAGTTAGTGGTGGTCAAACGAAAACATGGCACCAGTCAATGAAATCTACAACAGTTAGTCTAAGCCAGCCACGTAGGAAGGTGTAGACTTCCTGGTTGGAGTCCTCGGGACGGTAAAAACCAATGATTGGAAACAATTGGTGATATGGCTCAAAATCGTTCTCAATGACACAGATGCATCCACTTCTTGTGACTTATGATTTCCAATGAAACTTTTATTATGCATTTCTTCTACTTTCTTCTCTTGCTTTGTGTGCTACATGGAGGGAGTGTGGCGACTTGAACTGCCGCACATCAGTGCAAAGTTCTATGTCGAAAACAGACAACAGACAGACAACAAGGTGGATGACAAAAGAATAACACGGTTGAATTCCGAAAAATCTATCGAGATAGAAGAACTAGCCAAAAGTACAGATAGTAAGAGTAAGTGTAATGGTTAGTTGCATCAGAAGTAGTTTAAAACCATACAGATTATAATTTTAAGATGTTAGCTATGGTCAGCCAGACTGTACTATCTCTGCTAGACTGCAGATAGCATTGGGTGGTGCGGGTTCGATTCTCAGCAAGGGACATGAGTTCCTTCAAGTCGGTTGCAGATACGCCTTGTTGACTGGCGAGTGCCAACTAGGACGAAACCTAGATCAAACAAAGCCTCCTATGGTCGACTGCCACCAACCACCTAATAGCAACAGACTTTTTCAAACAAACGTTGGACAGGTAGCACTAGCGTAAAACTATGAATTTAGATAAGCGTTATTATTATTATTGTTCCCTTGAGTTCCTAGTGGAACATAGGGCTTCAACTGCACGTCTCCACTTGTTTCTGTCTTCCGCTGTACTTTCCACCTGCACCCATAATAATCCATACTGTTTCAACTCTTCTTCACACGATCTCCTCCATGTCACCATTGGACGTCCCACTCACCGTTTCCTTCTTTCGACTTCCACTCGAGCATTGGCCTGACGTGCGATGTCACCCAACGGCCTTCTCAGCGAGTGTCCAATCCATCTCCACTTTCTCCTGCATATTTGTTGGGCGATTGGTTCTTGTTTTGTTTGTTCCCATAGTTTCTTGTTGATGATTCTTTCCGGCCATCTGATCTTCAGTATAGAGTGAAGACAGCTGTTGATAAAGGTCTGCAACAGGCTGTTGGAAATATTCTTTGTGACCCGCCAAGTTTCTGATCCGCATGATTTCTCAGTAATGCCACGTAGTGTTTCCTGCTTTGCTTTGACAGTTGCAGTGAAAGTGTCCTTTGTGGTTGTGTCCTTCAGCTTTTGAGTGTTGAACTTGCATTGTGGCCTATCCCCAGCTATCCTCAAGGCCTTTAGTTTCACCTTGAAAGTCCCTTGTATTAGATAGTGGTCTGAACCCACATCTGCTCCTCTCCTCGATCTTGTGTCCAGTAGGCTCCGTCTCCACTTCCTTGAGATTGAAATGAAGTCTATCTGGGTTTTGGCGTGTCCATCTGGTGAAATCCACGTCGCCCTTAGATAAGCATGACATATTAAAATTTTGTAGTGAAAATGGACGCTATCAGACATCTTATAGGGTTGTAAAATAAGCCCGAATGCATAGACACAGTAGTTCAGAAAAATAACATAACATGGCGATATGTTTCCTCCTTTACAGAGTTCTAAGTTTTTTTCCAAGTCAAGATACTTAGAAGATTTATATGAATAAGAATTACTATATGCGCTCAATAGTTTCAGCGAATCTTTGAGTAACAGCTAATTTTCTAAATTCTACACAGTATTTACACGAAGTTAAATAGTTGAAATTAGATGAAATGCTAGACAGAAGGTCAATATTGCGATCAAATGATTCCTAATTAAGGCATTCAGTTTGTTAACGGGTTCTAAACCTGTGAGGAGAGAGAAGGTTGAGTGTGAGACTAGCAGTCTAAATCAATCTAATCTCATTTCATCCGTCCGTTATTTGTCTGTGAAGGCAGGCTCATTTAGGTGTTTAACAAACCGATGAATAGCCCTAAGTAGAACGAAAGAAGACCTAAACGATGAAATGAAACAGATAGAAGAATAGCTGGTTGGTGTTAAATAATTATCCTTTAAAATTCATTAAGAATATCGAAATAGGTCAAAAGCAAAATAAAAATAATGGTGAAACTAGTAATGATAACATAAATAAGAAAGAATGTAAAACATCTACTGTTATATCATATAAGGAGGGGACATCTGAGACCCTACGTAGGATTGTCAATAAAGCAGGAATTAGGGTGGCATTAGGGTGAACCTACAAATTCACTCAGGTAGGACAAACTGTGTAGGTTAAAGGACCCCATTGATCCAATTAGACAAAATAATTTAATTTATGAAACCCTTTGCAATGACTGTGAGTTAGGTCAACTACATAGGTCAAACTAGTAGATCGGGGGTAGTCAGATTGTTGGAACATAAGAATTTAACTAAGGTAAGAATGGTTGACCCCGAGAAGATAAATAATTTAGGAAAAAGCTTAACGATCGTACTGCATGCATTAACACACAACCACACATTAGCATGGTGGGAGAGGATTAAAGTTCTAAAAAGTGATATAGGTAGGTGGAGAGAGAGATTGATTACTGAATCTTTGTTCATCGAGTCTACACCCAACACATGCATTAGGAATGACTCATCACTCATACCGGAAATATGGAAAATACTACTACCAATCAAATCAAGCGATGGAAAATAATGGAATTATATAAACGAAGTTAGAAAGTTGTGTGAGTAATGCCTTGATATTGGGATTATGAGCAGTAATAAATTGTGCTCGAAGCTTGTGGTCATCAGTAAATATTACTGTATTATAACACTGTGAGACTTTATCAAAATAAATTTCACCCATAATGGAATTATACTCTACCACCACAGTGCACAAGTTTTATTCTTATATCAGTAATTTAGGTTTAACGACAAAATATCCGCAGCCAAGCCATGTTTTTTCGAGCATACCTCAGTCAGATATAGGCCTTGAATTCAGGGGACCTAGGAAGTTGGGTCAGAAGCTACAGGTTAAATCACCACAAAATAACCCAGGTAATTTTACCTGGGCGCAGCTGTGTATGTTATCGCCTAGGAGGTGTCAAGTAACTTATATTTTAACTGCCTGCAAAGTAACTTCAAGAAGGGCAGGGTGGTTCGTAGGGAGAACGCTTGCCAACCACGCCACACGTGGTCCCGAGACCGATACTCAGCCGACGCACTCCTAAACCTCGCTAAGCCGGTAATAAGACCAGTAAAGAGAGAAGGTTGGGCATGCGGCTAGTAAACCCATCCTGTGAAAACAAACACTACTACCACTGAAACTTCAAGCGTGTGGAATCAAGCTATAATAAAATATAAAAATATAAATATTATACGATCATTAATACTGACCTAATGTCTCATTACTCACTGACCACTTTGATTTCTTTTGCTCTTTGGCTGATGAGTACATTTTCACTGAAATTTTTGGCTAGTCCAACTCTGTAGTTGTTCCCTGTCATAGTTTGTTTTAGTAATACGTTTTATAGAACAATGTTACAGTTTCTAAACTCACACGTATTATAATATTACTGGCGACTATAAATTTGCTTGAGCTGAAATTTAATTCTCTGGATTTTTTGCTAGCGCCTGTCGCTGAGCCAGAACTAAAGCTGGTGAAGAGGAAAGGTTGCGTATGAGGCTAGCAACCCCATCCTGTAAAAATAAACACTGCTACAGAAACTTCAAACCTCTAGCTTGAAGCCCCATGTTCCACTGGGGAACGTGAAGGAATAAAAAAAAAGTTTCCTTTTTGTAGCAATGAAAACTTAATGTAGAAGTACTAATTGTGCTTGATGGAAAAAACAACACCAGATTTACCAGATGAACAATTATTAGATGCAATTTATTTTATGAATATTTCTTCGGTAAATAAGACTAGAATGAGGTACTATTTAATATAATTTGAATACACTTCGAACAGTCTGAACACACACGAACTTGTCATATGAATATATATGAAATTTAATAAAAAGTTAAGAGGTGAGAAAATAAACATCTAGGTCAAGTTAAAAGGACATATTGAAGGTCACGTCGGACTCACCAGTTTAGAGTCTGAGGGTGTTGACGTTAACGGATAGTAAGAAAGTATACTAACGCAAGATCTAATACTCACAACTTCTATAGTATTCATTCCGTGTAGACCAAAGGCAATGCAAAACACTAGAATTGTTCGGCCAAATTACGAATTATATTTCGGGACCAAATCGGAGTGCGAGATGATTGCTTAACTAGCTAGGGATCGTGCACGAGCCAATGAACGAACCTAATACGACAGCGTACTTAATGGCGTGGATGTTCGACTATATCCTTTCAGCTAAACAAATCGACTTAAACAGTGAGGGTCAGCAATCAATGTTCAGTGATGAATGCTGTGGCCAGTAATTCTGGGAAATTACCTACCACTACACCATCAATGGTGATAACAGGAGATCTAGCTCCTCTATTGGGAAACATATTATAGAAGCAGGATATAAAATTAATATTTACATGTCTTTTAAACCCATCCGTAAAACGTGTTTGGGGCGTATCCTAAAGTTTGTGGAAGCCATAGCTGGCAATTAGAAAGTTTAAGTCACCTTTATGCGTTCAAAGCAACAATTCGTCATCACACTCAACCATCCTTAGTAAACCTTGTTACTTTGATACCAGTCAGGGTAGATGTGTGGTGAGAGCTGGCTGCTAGCCAAAGTTGGTAGACAGTAATTGACGTCAATGTTTATGTCCCCAATATTGGCGGTGAGAAAATGAGAACAAAGGCTTTGCGTAGGTGGATACAGTTAGCAAATGGATGATCTGACACAGCCACAAAGAGATGCAACGTTAACTTTCTGTGAGAAACAACCAATCAAAAGACTGTATTATCTACTAACAATAATCTACAATAATGTACATTAAAATCTATAAACATGTGTTGATTTTCCTTAATAAACGATCTGTTGTCTGGCCTTGTCTTCTGTTGTTACAGATGTACTATTATTACCTCTGTTATTTCGTTTAGTGGTCTTCTCTGTTATTTTGACCTTCAATATGTCCTTTTAAATTGACCCAAATTTATTTTCTCACCTATTAACTCCTGATTAATTTCATATATGTGCGTCGGTGGCACAGCGGTTAGGACGCTCGCCGACCATGCACATGGTCCGGGGTTCGATCCCCGGCCGACGCACTCCTTTACCTCGCTAAGCCAGTAATAAAAGCTGGTGAGGAGGAAAGGTTGGGTATGAGGCTAGCACCCCATCCTGTAAAA
Source organism: Trichobilharzia szidati (assembly GCA_944472155.2). Taxonomy (NCBI): domain Eukaryota; kingdom Metazoa; phylum Platyhelminthes; class Trematoda; order Strigeidida; family Schistosomatidae; genus Trichobilharzia; species Trichobilharzia szidati. The sequence continues at coordinate 81,399,949 of OX235276.1, read as the reverse complement.
ATAAACACTGCTACGGAAACTTCAAGCCTCTAGCTTGAAGCCCTATGTTCCACTGGGAACGTGAAGGAATAAAAAAACTTTTCATATATATTCCTATGACAAGTCTGTATGTGATCAGATTGTTTGAAATGTGTTGTGCAAATAAATTACACGATTTGGACAAATTAAGTCTCTTTATTGCTTTGTGTAAATTAATAAACGGAACTGGTTGTTTTAAATAATTTGAATAATTCATATAAGAACAAGGTGACATAAGAATAGAACTTGAGCACTGTGGTAGAGTATAATTCCATTATGATGGAGAAAATTTATTTTGATAAAATCTCACTCATTGTTGTTATACAGTAATATTTACTGATGACAACACGTTTCGAGCACAATTTATTACTGCTCATAATCATTTTAAGGCATTACTCACACAACTTTCCGACTTCATTGATATAATTCCACTATTTCTCATCTTTTGATTTGATTGGTAGTATAATATTTCCCGTATCTCTGGTACCAGAGCATAAGAATTTAGTTAAGTGAAGAATGATTGAGACCGTGAAAAGAATTAATTTCGAAAAACACTCACCAAATGCACTGCATGCATTAACACAAAACCACACAATAGGGTGGGAGAGAGTCAAAATCCTACAAAGTAATATAGGTAGGAGGAAAAGAAAGGTTCCGAGGTAGTGAATCTTTGTTTATCGAGTCTACATCCAACACGTACTATAGGAAAGACTCACCACTCATACCAGAGATGTGGACTATATTACCACCAATTAAATGGAAAGATGAGGAATAGTGGAACCACATAAATGAATTTAGAAAGTTGTGTGAGTAGTGCCTCGATATTTTTATGAGCAGTAATAAATTGTGCTCTAAACGTTGTCATCGGTAAATATTACTGTATAACACACTGTGTGACATTATCAAAATAAATTTTATCCATAATGGAAATAAGAACAAGATGGTTTTGAGCAAAAAATTGGGATTTCGATAACCTCTTCCTCAGGCTCTACGGCTATAAGCACATGAATATTAAAGAAAAGAAGGCGTTCAGCGAAGAGACTCTTTTCGGTGAATTCATTCACTGAGCTGTACAATCGCATATTTTTACAATTTGTTTGTGTGTGTACATTAGATTTATAAAGTTTAGATAATTACTTAATATAAGTATTATTTAGCTTGGAAACAAACGTTAATTAGATAGAAAATAAAACAAAATTGGTTAAATTAATTGGATGACGTAATACAATTGAGTAGAATTCAAAGTAGGTCAGGTTGGTAACAGTGTTGATGAGTGGTGGTTAAAATTAAATAAGGGTGGGGTTAGAGAATAATACAGTTGAAAATAAGTAAACTAATCGGATGACGTAACATAGTTGACTAGAAATTGGACGTGGGTCAAGTTAGCAACATTGTTAATGAGGGTAGAGATTACAAAAGGGTGGGGTAGAGAATAATACGAATGAAGATGTGAAATATTAAAATGCAAGAGACAAAATAATACAATTAGTAAGACTGAAATTAAGAAAGATTACATCCATTGTAGATTTAATGAATGAACGAATTTCTTTTGTATGCAGAGTTCAGGATATAGCAGATGAATTGCCATTGCTTCTGCGATGTGGAGAAGTTTGATCCGTACACTTTTAGCAAGATTGCCTTGTATTCTGTAGATTTTCTATCTTAACGTTTGTCTCCAAGCCAAATAATACTTGTATTACATAATTATCTAAACTTTATAAATCTAATGTACACACACAAACAAAATCGTATAAATATGCGATTGTACAGCTCAGTGAATGAATTCGCCGAAAAGAGTCTCTTCGCTGAACACCTTCTTTTCTTTTATATGAGTAAATGGGGATTTTCAAGTTACATGAATACTAGAGTACAAATAGCCAGTCAATAAAGGCAATTAGAAGTTACATCAGAAACTCTATTGAGGTATTTGTATATGATGGAATGATAGTTAATACCGTCAAATGAATGTATATAAAATGTACAGTCATTCAGAACAAAAGATAAAATGTGAATAGACAACTGGGTGACATACCAATGGATTTGTAGTCAATTGAATATAAGTCTCATTGTGGGGCGGTGGATGAGTTATATTCAGTGATGCGAGAAAAATATGATTACCACAAGTAACATTGCCACAAACGAATACCAACAAATGGGGGACATTGAGTGCAAGTTTAAGCAAGGGCTGACGGATATCAAGTGTAATGATAAAATAAAGAGATCGAATTGTGAACCGCAATGAAATACTGGAGATATGGTAAGCTCTGTGTAAATTACAAAGGTTGATACACATAACAGGGATAATAATGGAATGAAGTAAGACAGATGCTCGCTCAAAACCATCTTATTCTAATCCGTATAAGTCGGCATTGATGTCCGTATGCATCACGCCTATTATTGATTGCATGGTGCGAACTGTTAGCATAATTTAACCCCGAAACTACACCTACAAATGTTCACCAGTGAAAATTATCACTGGATTTAACTCTATTTTTGTGTGAAACAGTTTCAGAATTCATAAAATCTAGATGAAACCATTATATCCTTAATACCAGTTACTCTTGCCATTTTTTAAATATATTTTCTGTGTGTTGAAGTTTCTCTAGCGGTTTGGAAGATTTAATGGTGTGGGGCTGCTAGCCCTACGTCAAACCCTCCCTCTTTACTGGGGCTTGAAACCGGCTATAAAACTAGCAAGGTAGTTAACTAGTTGGGGTGAGGAGTCAGGAATACGCTGGACCACCCGATAAGAAGACTCTAGAAGATCAGGATTTCGCAGATGATATACGTTTAATGTTACACAAACCCAAGAAATTGCAAGCGAAAACGAATAAACTGGCTGAATAGGTAGCGAAGGCAGGGCTGCAGGAGAACACTAAGAAGATGGAGGTGATGAAGATAACCAATCAACAGCAACAACAACCAGCACCAATCATCATCAACGGGAGAGATTTAACTGAGGTTGCCTCCTTCACTTATCCAACCAGGAAGCATCGTTTCAACTACAGGCCAGCGGAACGGACGAAGATGTCAAAACCAGTCAGCCAATCGGAGAGGCACGCTTTCATCAACCTGAAACCAGTTTGGAAATCTCCCGCTGTTACTCAGCATAAGGAACAAGATTCACATTTTAAACACCAATGTGAAGTCGGTCAGTTCTTCTATACGGGTCAGAAGCTTGCACTGCGCGTGTGTCACGAAAAGGATTTCCAACAGCTAGTGGCAGACTTTCGCCAACAGCTGCCCTTTCTGGCTCCATACTGAAGATCAAATTGCAGGCCAGAAAGAATAAGCAACACGAAACTCTGCAGTGGAAAAAACCAACAAGCAGAAGCCAATCGATCAACAAATACGTAGGAGAAAATGGAGGTGGATAGATCAGGCATATATTGAGGAGGCCGCCGAATGACATCGCACGCCAGGCCAGTGCTCGAGTGGAACCTAAATGGGGAGCGACGAGTGGATTGTCAGTGTGAAAATGATATGGAGGAGATAGTGTGTTGGTGAGGAGGAGATGAGAGAGTATGGTCAACCGTGGAGCCAGCTGAAGAGGACGACAGAAAACATAACAAAGTGGAGATGTGTTTTTGAAGCCCTATGTCCCACTCAAAATGCAAGGGAACAATAATAAAAAACAATATAAAACTCTTGCCATTATGTATAGTATAGAAAGGAGCCTTCAAGATGCTTGACACTAAGGAGTCAAAAAATATTATTCTTACGTATGGTAATAAGATGACAGTGAAACACATTCTGAAAAATTCCAACTTTAATTTATCATGTATGCTTAGAATTATACCTCTCATTAAAACTCGTGTTTAAAACGAACGAACAACCAAAAAGATGTTTAAAAGTGATAACAACATATCAAATATTATGCCGTTTGTAATTCCATTTATTATCAGTCTGATTTTTGTTATAAAGATTGTATAGGCACAAAATCTCAACATATATGCGTACGTAGCTCGGCTAATAGTACTGACTTTTCCGACTATAAAGAAATTCGTTCTTTAAATTCACTGGAAATTTCCTCAAAATTCTACAGCCTGTCTGTTGAGACTAAAAAGTGAGGCATATTGCCTTGTAATAAAGAGGCCATTTCACTCTCAGCTGAATAACGAAATAAGTAAAGCACAGTGCTGTCATTTGAAACACCACAAATTTCAGCCAATTTTATATAAAGCTTCACATAAAAGGTAGTCAAACCTTATCTTAGAAGGGACTCACATATTCTAGAAAAGGTTCGAAGAAGGACAACACGTATGATCCTCGTCATGATTAATTTATCGTATGAGGAAAGACTAAACGGTTTAAATCTCTTCTCATTGTCATAACTCAGGCAGAGAAGAGATCTAATTACAATGATTACAGTTTCAAATAAAGCCGACTGATCTGATCTATTCTCTCTTTTTCTTTCCATGAGGTTGGGACACCTTAGAGGACATAGCAAGAGAGTTTAAAAGACAAAAAATTACCTTGGAGTACGGCTTCTCACATCAAGTTAGAAACTCCTGAAACCTACTCCTAGAAAAAACGTGTCAGTGCCCTGAAGTGGCTCACTCAAGAAGGGTTTAGACAAGTACAGAAAGTTACTAGAAAAGGATTAATACGCGCTTAAAGCCTTCGATCCTCAATCAACAAATCTGATTCTAAATTTTAAACAGTTGGGGTAAGTTAAGAAAGTGTCGAGAATTGAAACCCAGTAGTTATGGTTTAGAGAAAATGCTTATCAAATAGTCTCAAGTATATTTGATTTAGCGTCTTGTATGCACTTAGTTTGTATTTATATATATATATATATATCAATTCGCCTTCAGCCATTTCTAAATAGCTGCTTTTAATGGACAATTGTCAGGTTTTCCCAGTAAGCTAATACCTTACAATCTTTTTTATTAGTCATATCCTCCAGTGATACCATTTTTACAACGCTTATTGCGAATTTCACCTGATAAAGTACCCGAAGGTTTTTATTTATTAGTCTGCTATGTTGCTCAAATAATTATTTCACTGATCTGTGAAACTTGACTGAGAAAAACATTATGATCTCTCAAAATTATCCACATCTGACCCTAATATAACACTTCCTCTGAATTTGTTTATATGCAAATTGCCATCTTGTTACCTTTAGAGTTCAAGATATCAGAAAATGGTTATCAAAAAGTAAAGGTATTAAAGCAACGTAATTAAATTATATGACATTTTGTTTTTTACAATATAGATTACTATACTGAAGTCCTTAAAAGAGAAATAACTTCAGGATATACTACTGCAAGGTAGATTTAGTAGACTCTGAGAATATGCAGAAGTACATAGATCAATATCTGTAATCAGCATGCATGACTCAAGTGAAAAAATAATGATATGCACTAGAAATGAACAAGACTTACGCAATTTTATTTTGCTTTCAAATTTATCAATTATCCAATCATTGTAACGATAATGACTCATTGTGTTTCATAATTGGCGGCAACGAAATCGAAAAGAATATAACTAAACTGATGGATTTCAACAATAGAATTTTAGAGAAGATGAATTTAGGAGATTAGGGATTGAGAGGTATAAAAATACTCAAGGTGAGAGGCAAATGGTAAGCACAAGGCATCAAAACCCTAGTAAGCGACCTAGCAAGTTACCTTGAGACAGCAATCTTTTCCTTCATGAGTATCCATTCTATCAACCCTATTTATGGGTTGTTCCGCAATTTCACCCTGATTCCTTTCACTCAGCACTCAAAAATCGATTCAAAGTGAGAGAAAATAGATTACTTGAAACCCCAAAAACTTATATCGATTCGTGTAGATCAGAAACCTACCAACCAAGGGACATGCAAAATTAAATGCTCTAAGTGGCTAGTATCGATATGAAAATGGCTTTTTATAGACAACTAAACAGCACAGTGAGTTCTAATACTGTCACCTAAAATATTTACTCCGCTGAATCGGCAACCGAAAACCTAATGAGTATATTCCACACTGCCCCATGAAAGACATAACGAAGCTACTAAACTCAAACAAATAAATTTCTCAGGTTGTTATGATGTCTGACTACTGGTTCTAAAACAGTGCATGCATGCCTTTATGTGGTCTTTCCAAGCACTTGACATAATTGGAGAAATTGACGAAGGAGTGTAAGTGAGCTACTCCTTACCTGTCTTCAAGACTGTAGATTAGCAAAACTCGGTAAATATTGAACTGATAGCACTACCTCCGGTTGTATCAGAGGTATTGAGAACCCTGGTAGACGACCTTACAGACAGGACCTTGACGGAAATAACGCAATAAAAATAATCGCAACACGGAATTTTTACGTAGTGTACAACAAATCTACTATTTTCATGGAATATTCCGACGTGATGCCAGGAAGATAAATGTTCCAGTTCACGCATGGACACTTTTTTGATTATAGCTTGATTCCATACAGTATTTTTGGTTCAAGTATGGAATTTTCAGCATATGATATCGGTAGCCCAAATTTTGCAGGCCGACCATAGATATCAGGTGTGCGTCGGCAGGGGATCGAACCCTGGACCATGTGCATGGTCGACGAGAATCCTAGCCACTGTGCCAGCGACGCACGGAAACGTCCCACTGATTTCTGTGTCGGCACCTGTTACCGTACAGGTTTTCTTCACGCTTTAACAGAAGTAGTCCGAACAGTTTATCGCGCCACACGTTATCATTTTGGACTGCATTTACCCTGCTGGTGATATTCGAAACACGTAGCACTTTTTGAAATCCTCGCTTGACACCTCGATGAGAGGGTCTAACAGCAGTTGTGAGGTCGTCTGACGGGAAGCGTGTGCAACAGTGAACGCACACTTGGTACTTTTTTATTTAGTCTTGCATACGGACATAATTTGTCAGACACTGACATGTAAGGCCAATGGGCAGTGAGATGAATAATGGAGTGTAGTAGCGAAGGAATTTGTGGATGGTAACAGTGAATGGATAATTTTCGGAACGATACGTCAGTCATAACAGCTTGTTAGCCACGGGAGTGAATCAAAACATACGATGTACGCTCATACAATTTATGTAGCATAAAAACTCATACTAGCAAGAATCACATTACTCACTGTTTCAGTATAGGTCTGGTTGGTTACCTTGCATGTCATCCTATAGATCTGAAAGTTCACTCAGTGGATGCAGCCTACATGCAACCTAGTACATTACCACGAACACTACTGTTTTTATTATTTGTGATCAATGTTTTCGGTTCTTGGGGGAGTCAGGAACTTCATGGTTGATCCGGAGCCAGAAGGGCGGGAATAATATCTGAAAGAGGACGACAACATTTTCGAAACGTGTGATATGTACTAACTTTTGAAGTTCACGCTTATTCACTATTTTTATTATAAAATACTACAATGTGAATAATTCAAGCTGTTCATCCTTTTATCAATGGGATATGAGTGAAGTGTTTACATCTAATGACTGGTTTTCACTAAAGTCATTATAAGTAATGTCCCTAACAGATCGATAGTGTGCGCGGGGAATCACACTTACGTGCAGTAACAAGTTCATACCCCAGGGCTCCATGGAGTCAAACTCTCTCTGCAAGCATGTTTAATCCAACACAGGAATATTAGGGCGAAACGTTTATTTAACCGCAATAGGAATATACTTCATTCACATGTTGGGTAAACGCCACACATGTTTTCACTTCTGATTCATAGCCTGCTTCGAACCTGGCCTTAAACGTCCGCATAATTATTTTAACATGGAAGGCACAACGCGTTGTCCCAATGAGTTGTTTCTTGCGTGATTCGTTCACGATAAGCGATGACGTACTTGTAAGTATATAGGAATCACTGACCATACCCGGCTCCTGTAGTTCTTCAAAACGCAACTAACTACAAATGTTAATGTGAGTCGGTAGCAGTGCAACATGCCTACAAAACATGGCTTCACGAAGTGGACCAGTTGCGGGCATCGACAAGCGTAAAGAGAGGGCTGAAACATCCTACAAGTGAATGTACATGGAGGCAGACCAGCTTCCATTCGTTTCCTACTGTCCTTAAAAAGACGTGATCCAGTGGTTCCATTTCTAAGGAACTCCACCATCTTCCTTTGCAGTCACCGATGGCTTTTCGGAGTGAGTATCTGACACCATACACAATCATAGCTTCCCGGTATATTTCCGGGGAACTTTGTTAACTGCAACTGTACACCCTCGACATTATAATGTGTAGGATGTCTGGTCTTTACGGGCATCGCTTCATTTGTCTGTAGGGGCTTTCAACCCTGTTTTTGTCAACATTCCCTAAATTCAACATATGGGCATTACATGTTGTCGTCCTCAAGTGACTTTGATTCATCCGACGCCAATGTATGTACTGGCTGATACCAATATCTGATCCCACTGTGACTGTGAAACAAAATTTGAATCTAAGACGTAACAATATTCGGTGCACTGCTCTTCTTTCCTTTGGTCTCACTAGTATCACCGCTGACGTGTTGACCTAACTGCTGCAATTTCAGACTGAGCACAGTCCATAACGAAGGTCTCCATTAGGGAAGTATCTCCAAATATTCGATGGAAACCGCCCAGTTGCCAAATGACAATCCGTTTAAATTCTTTTCCAGTCTACTTGCAAAGCCATTCGTTGTCGCAAGCTGGGACATAAGATGCTGGCATGGCCATCAGTGAATGATTTAACCCACTTTCTCAGGTTGATATTGTATGTTGAATGGATACTTATGACCTCAGGATACTGCCTGCAAAACTTTATTTGACGATAGCTCTCAAAACAGTCGTGAGTGAACCCCCGATGTCTCTGTTTGTATGAAATTCTATCAGCTTTCTGGCGCTTTTAAGTGAGTGATAGGTTCCACAATCGCCATATTTCTTGACTTGAAGGCGGCCTTCGACTCTGTGGATCCTAAGGTACTGTGGCAGTGTTTGACTGTGAGGGGAGTGCCAAGAAAGTACATTGCACTAATCAAAGCACTCTACTCAAACTCACGTAGCCGTGTAAGGGCTTATGGGAAATTGTCATCTGAATTGATAACAACCAGTGGTGTCCGTCGAGGATGTCCACTTTCCCCATTTCTGTTTAACTTCACCATAGATATGCTAATGGGAGTATCCCTAACTGAACTTAACGACTTGGGAATCGACTTGTTACCAGGGAATAGTCTTATGGACTTAGAATATGCAGATGACATAGTCCTGTTAGGGGAGGATGCTGACAAAATGCAGAGTCTTCTGAATACCTTGAGCTGAGCAGCAATCTTCGTCTGTTTGTCATGCGATTCGCCCCTGTAAAATGTAAGATGCTGCTACAGGACTGACTGGACTACGTCAACTCCTAGCTTAGTGATAGGGAGTGAAGTGATAGAACATTTTGACCACTTCACCTATTTGAGAATTTGTATCAGCACCAACGGACTGATTGGCGACGAAATCTCAGCATGGATCCAGAAAGCTCGGGCTGCTTTCGCTAACTTACACCATCTCTGCCGTAGGCGTGACATCCGGCTATCAACCAAGGGACGTGTGTACTGCTCAGCAGTTCGCTCCGTCCTTCTCTATGGCTCTGAAACATGGCCAATACGAGTTGAATACATGAAAAGGTTGTATGTTTTCGATCATAGATGTTAACGATCTCTTTCTCACATTAGGTGGTATAATAAGGTAAGCAATAAATAAATAAATAAATAAATTTATTCTCATAGTACAGTACATGAGGGACGCCAGTTTACAGGCATCATCAAATTGTTACAGAAATAGAACCATATAATTTAATCACCATTTACAGCCAGTAGCAAGATATGCTTTACATGTTCGATGGAGATTATACATACACTTGATAAATGTTAATTCCAGTAGTATAAAACAGCCTTTTCACTTATATACAATCATTTCTGTGCAAAGTTGGAAAAATCTGCTAGATTGTCAGTGAGTGCAACACAACAGGAAATAATAATAATAGTATATTCTCATTTTTTACATGAGGGACGCCAGTTTACAGGCATCATCAATTCGATAAATTACACATACGATTAGTAAGTACAGTTAGTAATGATAATATAATAAGGTACATATTTATTCATTCAAATATAGGACACACAAGTTGTATGGGAATGGATAAGAATTATTTAAGTTAAATATTTAAATTACATGATTTACGGTTCAATAACATGGTTGTTGTCATTTTATCTTTAGTTTGTGGGGAAAATCGGATAACTGGTGATTCAATGGAACACACCAACAAATATAGAGATATTGACTTCGCATTACACAGCATTTCCCTTCTCATAGACAAAGGTAGGCTATGTACTAATTCCGCAGACATGTGTGAATTATTTAACTCAGCTTTTGCAGGTAACTACCTTAAGCCCACTGTCAATGGACGTGAACATTGAACGTTTGTTTTACTGGGTCTGGCAGCCATTGGCAGGCAATTCAAGGCGCGAATGGAACGATCGCTTGCAAGTTGAAGGAAGACTGGATTTCAATACGAATAAAAACTTTGTAGTTTTCTTCAATTTA
>OX235276.1:81332361-81388938 GCA_944472155.2 Trichobilharzia szidati | reverse complement strand
TTTGGTTGCGTTATCTTTGGCTTTGATCTCATGACGTTTTTCGCCACTAGGCAATTTTCTTTATTCATTTTTTTTATGAGTCGGGTGCCAGTGGCTGAATAATCGTCTACAAGCTTACCTAGCTGTGGGTGCATGCTATCAATGCATTTCAAACTAGAACGAAACAGTCAGCTATCCAGTCCACCCTGTTGGGGGGGGGGTGTTCAATGCTACTCTAAATGATATCAATCCGTAGTCAAGCCTGCAATAACTTCCCTCATAAACCTTTCATTTTGGTTCTATTCCTTGGATATTGAAATAAAAATTAAAGTCAAAGAAAGATAATTATTCATATAATATTCATAATTGTAATCATAATAATCAGTGTATATAATTTGTACAAAAACAATTTTTTATTGGTTTTTCTTCTTTACTCTATGTCATTTGTTTATTTAATTATATTTGATTTAGTTTAGTTTATTTGTTTATTCTGTTTTACTCTGTTTGTTTTACTTCTCCTCTTTCTCCGCATTAATTTATTTAAAATGAAGCGGGAATATCAAAATAAGAGAAGGGATAAACAAGGGATGAACAGATGGACGACTAAGGGATGGATGGGCAGAGTAGAGAGTAAGAGTGTGAAGAAGAGAGAAGGAGTAAGAGTAGTGAGTAGTAGGATGAAGAGAATATGGATCAACATGAGTATGAAGAAGAGAACGAGTAATAGTAGGGGGAAGTCAAAGTAAGAGGAAGATGGCGGGATACGAGGATGAGGTTAGAGAGCGACTAAGAAGGTGAAGATGAAGACCAATGAAGAGGAGGCAGAGAAGAAGAAAAAGGATGCAAAAGAAGACAATGTATTGAACATTGTGTTCAACAGAAAGATCACTGAACAAGTGACAACATTTCAGAACACACATGTTTTTGTCACCAAAAATAGATGAAATCAAACTGAATGAAGAAAACAAAGCCAAGAAGAGGCCCAGGTACAAATCCCAGATGAAGACGAAGAGGGGAAGAAAGAATCAGGGGAGGGTAGAAGTTGGAAACGGATGAAAAGAAGGGAAAATACTATTGATAAAATCACATTATAGCTATCTGTGTATGACTTGAACTCATAAATGCATTTTCCGCTTTCCATTTTAGTTTCAATCTGTGTTGACGAACCGAGAGTTTTGGCTTTCTGTTTTGACATATAAACACAAGAACAAATTAAAATGAGGCACCAGTGTGAATCGTTGGAGTGAGGGGGGTGGGAGACAGAGGCAGTGCTGAAAAGTTGGAATCAAGGGATTCAATGAAACGCCAAGAATTCTTCATTTCGTATTGACAGAACAAGACGAAGCGGTGAAAACAAAGTGGAGACAGACAGTGTTGAACCATCACAAATAATAGAGACACTTAGAAATAGATAGAATAGGGAATAATGTTCCTACAGAAGACTATGGTTCTCTTTTCAGTAAGACTGTGAATAAAGTTTCGTAGTTATAGTAGAAGTATTGAATTCAACTGAAATGCATCCAGATTAGATGAAGTGAGTAAAGAAGCCCGGAAGGGGAGGGGAACAAAAACGAGATGTTTTAGGGGAAACCAGGAGGTCGATACAAGAAGAAGTGCACGTACAGAAAGAACGCGCGCGCCAGAGGGAGACACTGAGGTTCACAAAATAAACATGTATCTTAGCTGTTTACTCTTGAATACTGAACACTGCGATTTGGTCGGTCAGTTAGTCAGTCAGTCGGTCGGTCGGTCGGTGGGTCAGTTGGTCGGTTGAACTTTATCCTCGATAATTATATCACGTAATAAATCAAATAGATCCATAGTAAAATAAAAAATAATAATTAATTTTTTTTCAATTAAATTTTCAAAATGAAATTCCATCACTTCCACCACTGTTGACACCACTTCCTCCAGAACTTGTACTCGTCGTTCCTATTCCACCGATGATACGTCTTGATGGACTAAATTCTATTGGCTGTAAGCCTGTATTATTATTACTAATATTATTTTTATTATTATCATTACTCCCACTCAAAGTGTGTTGATGCGTCGGTGAATGATGAAAATGATCGAATTTTAAGGTTGTATTACATGACATCATACTATTACTACTATTATTATTGTTAGTAGTATTGATAGAAGCAGCAGCAGAAGTAGCAATAGTAGTGGGATTACCATTACGATTAGTACCACAGCTGATATTCGTAGTATGAATATTATTATTATTGCTGTTAGGAATGCACACATTCGTTTGTGGTGATGGCATAGCTTTAAGTATACGTGATATTGTCAGGACAAGTTCAGCAAATGTTGGCCGGTGAACTCCCTCGAAATTCCAACATTGTTGCATAACACTATATATGGATTCAGGGCATCGACTAGGACGGGATAAACGGAGACCTTGATCAAGCATTGCTAATATCTGTGCACCTTTCATATCCTAAATGACAAAAAAAATAATAAAGGAATAAATATTATTTATTTTAAAAAAAGGTCAGTGTGGTACATACTACTGACAGGAATTATCAGTAGTGCAAAGGATGCAAAAGTGAAAACAACATTTTAAGTCATCGTGGCTACAGAAGTAGAAGCATTTATTTGTCAAATATCGATTTATCGCTTACGTTGTGGTCAGGAAATAATTTCAAGGTTTAACCTTCAGAAAATCGACAACCAATCAGAACAGTTTATTATCTGCTGACCTATCCAACCAAAATGTGGCTAAAAATGTGTAAATATGGAGTGATTTCCTTTACTAAGTCTCTTAACCTTTCCTGTTACATCAGTAGTTAATTAGAAGAATTTTCAAGAGTTGGTACGGAGTACTGGACAGCTGTTTCATCCTAGTTTAGGAATCATCGGTAGTACGCACTCACCACCACGCCAGAGTTAGAACCCAGGGCCTCCCGGTTACAAGGCAAGCTAGCTCGTAGACCAAGGGGCCACTGGGACTCTATCCAATGAACCATAAATTCTAACTGCTGCCAATTCATGACGTAGCGCGACTATTTCGCAGTTTCTTCTTTGATGAGTTACTGCACCATCTTCAACCTGCTGTACCCCACTGGTCACGGCTTCTCACTGGAACCCCAGGTAACTCCCTGAATAGGGTCCCTACAAAACCAATACTTGAAGATTAATCTGATGCTCACCTGCAACTCACCCCATTCAGGCAGTGACCTGGGATTCTAGTGGGAAGCCGTGACCAGTAGGGTACAGCAGGTTGAAGATGAGGCAGTAACTCATCGAAGAAAACATTGCGAAGTGGTCGTGCTATGTCGTGTGTGAATTGGCCGAAGATAGAATTCATGGACTTGCCATTGGACGGTAGGGTCCCAGTGGCTCAATGGTCTAAAAACTAAATTCCATCGTGAGTCTAGATCGGAATATGGCTACCATGCCACTGGATGGGTCTGCATCACGGTGCACTGTGAATTGCTGATATCAGATGCCTGGAGGCAATCGGCCTCAGGAAGCCTTGCCTGACTTAGGTATCTAAAACTGTTATACAGGAGGTGATCAACCGCGAGCCTGAATAGCTCAGTGGTGGTAACGCCTCTGACTGCAGGCAGCACTGGGTGACGCGTGTTCGAGTCTCCACGTGGGGGGGTCATGATTTCCTTCCAGGTGTTTGCAGACCCGCATTGCTGAAGACTAGCAATAACAGACATGAAGTGTAAGTTGGGCAAGGCTTCCTGTCGACTGGCACTAACCCTCTAATATCGACAATTCACAGTGCACCATGATGGGAAGCCAGCTAGAATAGTGATCACTGAATTACATATATACATACATACAAACATTCATACAGATACACTTACCCTATACGGTCGTTCACCATAAGAGTAAACTTCCCATAGTGTAATTCCATAACTCCATACATCAGATTTTGAATCGAATCGAAAGTAATAAATACACTCGGGAGCATACCATTTCAATGGCCATTTACCAGCAGTTGCTGCCTGTAGAGATAATCATCAAAATAGGAAACAGCGCATGGATATACGAATAAGACAGCAAAGAAAGAAAAAGAAACTTCAAAAACATTCGTCTGTCAAATATAAAACAGGCTGGAGATAGGCTCAAACTTGACTTACTGTGATTCAATATTTTTTAAAAATGAAATTCAATTATATTTGCATAGTCTTAGTTATTCTGAAAAGATCTTGCAGGGCGTTGACTAAAAAGCAGTTTGGAAACTGCTTCAGCACCACAAATTTCAGTGTCTTCAACATTTAACAACCCCAATCAACAGTTATATGATAAAACCACTTATTAAGGGATTCACAGCGGTAAGCTCAGAGAAGCCTTGGAAGTGAATGCAGGAGTACAACAAGCCTGCTGCCGATTACCACCAACGATGATATTCCTAATTTTGGCTGACTAGATTATGACTCAGACTGTGAGGAACGAGAGGACAAAAATACGTTGGACTGATAGGAAGACTCTAGGAGATCTGGATTTCGTGAGTGGATGATTTACGTTTAACAACACACAAACTCGAAGACTTGCAGGCAGGCGAAAACCAACAAACTGGATGAAGAGGCGAGGCAGGCAGCGAAGACAAGACTGTGAGTGAATACAGAGAAGATGGAGGTGCTGAAGATATCTACTGACCACCAACAGCAACCAGTAACAATCAATATCAGCGAAATAATTTCGCAAGAGGAAGTCACTTTCTTCACTTATCTGGTTTTGTGGCATCGTTTCAACTGGAGTCAGGGCGGATGAAGATTTCAAAGTATCAGGATGGGAAAGGCAAGGCAGAAACTTTCATCAATCTGAGCATAAAGAACAAGTTGAGGATTTCCAACACTACTGTCGTATTGGTAATTCACCATACGGTTTAACAGACTTGATGTGTCTGTCAACAAAACAAACATTTTCAAAATTCTCCAGACTTCCATCAACAACTGCCTTCACTCCATTCTGAAGGTCAGATGGCCGACCAAAAATGATAAGCAGCATGGAAGTCTGATAGGCAAAGACCTAACCAAGAACCCATTGACTGACAAATGTTCTGAAGAAATTGGAAATGGATCAGACACAGGCTGCAGAGACCGTTGAATGTCGTCATGCTCCATAGTTTTGAGTGCATAGTGAATGAAAAATGACGAATGAGGCGTGCGATGATGACGTGGTGGAGGTCATACCAGGTGGAGATCAGAGACTATGGGCAATTGTAGGGCCAGCTAAAGAAGGTAGTCGAGAATGAGACAAAATGAAGATGAGTTGTTGAAGTCCTATGTTCCACTTGGAACCTAAGGGAACGGTAATAATAATGTCATCAAATAGCCATGAAGCCCCATCTTATGAAACCAGTTAATTTGGTTGCTTGTTATCCTACCTTTCTAAATATTTGTGACTTTTATTTTCATATTTTGTGTAGTAAAATCGAATTGTTCTCACTGGCTCGTATTTGTTTGCCTTCTAACTTCACTTGTGTAGGCTATAGAGGTTAAGAATCCCAGGTAAATACCTACCTGAATACGGTCAGTCACTGGTGAACATCAGTTGCCTGGATTCTAGTTTGAAATCGTAACCAGTAGGGTACAGAAGGTTAAGTGTGAGGACAGATACTCACCGTGGACGACATTGGTCAGTGATCGCGCCATATCATGAAATGGCAGAAGCCACAGGATCGGTTTACAGTGTCTTAATGATCTATGAGCTCACTTCGTGATCGGAAGGTCCTTGGTTCAAACCCTGTCTGTGGTTGTGTACTTCTGAAGATTCCGAAACTAGGAGGAAATAGCCGGCCGCCCAATAATCCGAGGTTTTTCCAACGGTTCTCTAACCGATGCCAGCTCGTGGGGAAATCCTGTAACTTTAAAAGTCCCTGTTAATGTCAGAAAAATAAGCTTTGAATAGTACTACGCATTACTTTTATTCGGTCCTTTGCCTTATCTGCTTGAAATGACGCGCATGGTTTGTTCATAAATTAAACGTTGGACTTGTCAAACTGTGAGCCCATGTTTCACACCCTTAATTTTGCCTTCTCATAAAACAACTATATTTTACATGCTTAACAGGAAAAGGCTAAGATCGACACAAACCGTTAGTTGCTTAGGTACTTAAGTTAAGCCCAATTTAATAGGACAGTCTTGAAGCCTGGCGTTGTGTAACTAATCGAGTTAGTTGTGTGGCATGCGCTACCGACAAGGTTTATCAGTAGGATATAAAGAGATGTTCATCGGTGCCAAATATCAAATATATCAGAGATAGATTTGACGTGTAAAAGAGCAAATAAATTTGGAAATCAATAACTACCACTTTGACTCTACATTGAATGTGTGGAATGCTCGATGAAGTAGATTCGTTAGTTTCCATCAGGTTCTATCTTTGTGGCATTGAACTGCTGAATTGCCTGTCCTTCTGGCTATTAACCTCCGCCTTTAACCATTCTACCATCAAATTTTAGTCGGCCTGTTCACCTGTCCGCTTCACGCTGTCGGAGGACACCCTTGCTCGATGTCCTACCAGCGTCTTCGTCTGATTCTGTATGTTCACCAACTTTTCAGCGGGGCCTCAAAGTCCTGCAAGAAGCTCCTTAAATCTCCTTCTTCAAAATCGGCCTGCAGTGAGGTCTTCATTTGCTCAGTGGCAGAGACATCAGTTGTAACGGCAGAACACAAAATTGGTTGGTAATGGAATGTTTAATATACAAATAGAGAAATTATGTACACCGTATAACAAAACCATCACTTGTATGCATCTTTCGTGTTGTGCTACTTCTTTCCCTCCTCCGTATTGTGTTTCTTTGCCTGCTTTTCTTGGTATCCATGTTTCATGGCAATACTGGCTTATTTTCTCTCTTTGACATCAAATTTATCTCTCCCTTAATTGAAATTTTTGTGTGCCGATGAAAATCTCTCTCCTGTATACTACTGATAAATCTTTTCAGTAGCAAACACCACAAATGTTTACTAAGCTCAACTTCCCAAATATATTTGTAATGGTTATATGTCACACATTTTTGACACTAGTCTGCCTTCTAATTTAATTTGATAAGTAGGTTCTAGAGGTCGAGATTAACTGTTTTTAGTATTCAGACGAGTTACTTGCCGCCTTGATTGCAACGAACCAAAGTTACAGTATTGTTATTATTACTATTACTTAAACTGTCGGTCGCGTCAGGAGCACAGCGGAAGAGTGCTTGCCAACCACGAAGTGGTCTGGGGTTCGTCTCCTGGCCGACGCACTCCTTTATCTCGTACCTCGCTGAGCTAGTTATTAGACTGGTAAAGAGGGAAGGTTGGGGCAGATGAGGCTAGCAACCCCATCCTGTAAAAATATTCACCACTGATACATAAACTTCAAGCCTCTAGCTTGAATTAGCGCTGTGTTTCACTGGGAACGTAAAGGAATAAAAAAATACTGTCGGTCATATCAAATTCTTGATGTTGTTTCTAATATCCTTATGCTTCACATCAGTAGACAATCAATGTACAAGAGGTCCACACAAAGGTGCAAAAAAACTGACAAATTCCTAGGTTGTGTAATATATAAATCTTTTAGACAGTTGTGAGAGATGTTCTGATTAAAGGTTGGCTAGTTAATAGTGTTAATTTAGATAATGATTTATGCGAAAAGCAAGGATAATTAATCATATTTAAACGTAGGTTTTTGGCGTTAAAGTAACACATTTTCTGTTTTCTATATCATATTGATTTGCTTACAAGTCAGTTTTGAAGAGAATAAAAATATGTTTTCGGAGAAAGGTGAGAGAAGGTAAGAAGAAGAAGACTAAACGAAAATGTAGTGAACTTGTAGACACACATATTCAGGCGACTGACAAGGGCAATTTATTATGCGTTATTCTACTCATAAATAGCGGAATCATTAATGTTATGCATGCAAAGAGCCTAACGTAGGACTGAAAGTGAAAGAATATTTCAAATTAACTAACAGGTTGAGATCATTTAGAGAACTACTATTACTCTTAAGTCTGTGTGGAGATCCACCACACTCCTCAGCATGAAAGTAAGAATTGGATTTTCAACTCCAGTGTGAAGTCAGTGCTACTTCCTATACGGATCACAGACTTGGCTCCGCGTCACGAAGGGTACTTCGAAAAAACTGAAGACCTCCATCGACAGCCTTCTCCACTCAATACTACCCAAGATCAGGTGACCAAAACAGATCAGTAAAAAGGAGGGATCTCTTTCAGTGAACGAAACAACCAACCCAACAGGAACCAGTTATGCAACAGATATGCAGGGAGAAATGCAGGTGGATTGGTTGGCCATACTCTGAGAAAACAAGCCATCAACAAGTGACATCACATGCCAATCCATCAGTCGAGTGGAACCCAAGTGGGAGACGTCAAGTTAATTGGTCGTCAGTGTGAGGGTGACATGGAGGAGGAGGTGATATGAAGAGGAGATGAAACCGTATGGGCAGACGTAAAGATGGGTGAAAACGTTTGTGGCGAACCGAATGCAGTGGAGACGTGCGGCTGAAACCTTATGTTCCTCTAGGAACTCAAGGAGATATATAAATAGTAATAATAAATTAAAAACCTCAAGACATACTAGACAACTTATATTAGCCTAGTTTGGAAATCTTCAACAGTACACAGAGCTCATGACTCCGCAGGGAACCTTATGTTTACGAGCACAGCCCTTCGATTATTCAGCTACTTATATGGAATCTATTAAATACTGAGAGAATACTTGCAATAGAAAGGATTCAAAGGCTGTCACAGACATCTGGAAAATTCTACTATTCTCACAATAATTGGAATAGACAAACGAGAATTATAAAAGCATTTTGGTTCACGATATATAGAATTAAGCTAGTGTGTTGACCACTACTTCACTTATTTATGAAGTTGCATCAGACAGCATCAACAGGTTGATTGCTGACTAAATGTGAATACAGATATAGAAGACTCGTCTGTCATATGCCAACTTAAGCCATCTCTGGAGTAATTCATGTGATACCCGTCTGGCTGTTGACTAAAGGACGTGTGTACTGCTCAGCAGTTCGTTTTGTCATCCTTTACAGCTGCAAGCGAGACATAGCTACTGAAAGGGGAAGACATGAAAGGCCTGGCTAGCTGTCTTTGATCTTAGGTGTCTGTGTTCTATTTCCTGTGTTAGATGGTATAATAGGATAGGAAATATTGAGGATAGGCGTCAGTTGAGTGCTAGGCAAGGAGAAAAGGAAATCAATAGACGAGTTTGTGAAGCAGCTGCATTGACTGAGATGGTTAGGACATGTGTTATGCATGCCTGACTATCCATTGCTTTCTTCAACGGGCAATGTTAGCTGACATCCGATCGATCAGGTTGGAAAAGAGCTAGTTATTAGTGGTCATACCAAAACACGTCTTCACCAGTCAATCAAATCTAGCCAGCCACCAAGTGCGTCAGTGGCATAGCGGTTAGGACGCTCACCGACCATGCACATGGTCCGGGGTTCTATCACCGGCCACCGACACACTCCTTTACCTCGCTAAGCGAGAAATAATATTGGTGAAGAGGAAAGGTTGGGCATGAGGCTAGCAACCCCATCCTGTAAAATAAACACTGCTACTGGCTTGAAGCCCCATGTTCCACTTGGGAAAGTGAAGTAAAAAAAGAAAAAATTAGCTCCCTCTTATTGATTTCATCCCTTCTGATTGCATATTGGATAAAATCCTAGTTATTTAATGTATCGTTCTAAGATCTCTCTTATCTGTAGCCTGTTTTATTTCGGTTACCAGTGTGTCATGGAGTTCCTGTTTTGTCTACCCTAGAACTCTTCTTCTTCTTCACTTCTTTATTCATTGGGCTGTAAAAATGAACTCAACTTATCCTGTCGCCCATTCATATTCTCTTTTTGTTCATCTTGACACTGGTTAATCCTCTTCCTCACCAGTCTTCTCTCTTCTAATGATTCTGAATTATTTCTGATTTTGAAGTTTTGGTTTACTGGGACTTGATTGGTTACAGGATTTCGTCATGACATCAGTTAGAGGACCGTTGGAAACCGACAGGGAGTACTGGACAGTCAGCTGTGTCACCCTAGTTTGAGATAGACTCTTCATCGGTACGCACCCTCTGGGGTTTGAACCGAAGACATTCTGGTTGCAAGGCGAGCTAGCTCATAGACCATCCAGCCACTGAGACCCGATTCAAGAGCCGGTGCGTGAATTCCAACTTCTGCCAATTTATACAGGATATAGAGCGACCACTAGCGAATGTCATCGCTGGCGAGTATTCGCCCTCACCTTCAACATACTGTAGCCCACTGGTCACAAATTCCTACTAAAACGCAGATAACTGCCTACCTAAATAGGTTCAGTCACTAGTGAGCATCGGAAAGATGTCAAAAAGCAGTGGTTACCCTCGAAGCTTCATTAACAAGTACGGGAGATCTGAAGGCTCAAATGTCAAAAAACATACAGTAGGTAAGAAGCCTGTCTTCATTTGACTCGATTTTAAAGGTGAAGATATTGTAGGAATAGTCAACAGAAGACTGAATGTGCTACTAGCCAGAACCTATCCTGCAGATAAATTGGTTCCCGCCTATCGAACATCATGCTCTTCTGTGGTGCCATCAAAACTCGACAGATACAGTTTTATTGTTAACTCTGTGTTTTTAAATTTGCATGTATCTGCTGTAGCAGTTACTTTAGGAGATCAGTTGATGATGAAATCCTGTAACCAATCAATCAAATCCCTACAAACCCATACTTGAATATCAATGAGATATTCACTAGCTACTGGACCAATTTAGGTAGGTATTTATCTGGCTTCTAGTGGGAAGTCGTGACCAGCGAGGTACAGAAGGTTGGGTATGAGGACAAATACTTTCCACCGATGACACTGGCTAGTGCCAGTCGCACTATATCCTGTGTGAACTGGTGGAAGTTGAAATTCATGGCCTAGCTGGCCACTGATTCAGGTCCCAGTGGCTGAATGGTATACGAGCTAGCTTGCCTAGAAATTGGAAGGTCCGAGGTTCGAACCCTGGTGGTGGATGCGTTCTGCCAATGATTCCGAAACTAGAATGAAACCGCTGTCCAGTACTCCTTGGTTCTCAATGGTTCTCAAACTGATATCTCACCGTCGTCAAACTCGCCACACACCCAGCGTTCCATTATTTCCAGGAGTTTACAAATAACTAGGTGGTCTTGCGATAGTGACAACCTGGAGTCTGACCCGTCTAACATGACATCGGTATTAAAAAATACCAAACATTGAAGGAAAATATAACCAACAATATCAAAAGAAGGAATTGAAAAACAGACCCACTTACCCTGTAATAATCACTACCAAAATTCAATGCTTTACTCATTCCAAAATCACTAATTTTTGCAAAATGCCGAGTAACCAATAGAACATTACGTGCAGCTAAATCACGATGTACAAATTTACATGATTCTAAGTATGCCATACCCAAGGCAACTTGATGCATTAATTCAGTTAATGTATGTACACTAACATCACTGAAAGGAATCAGGGAAAAAAACAACGAGAGAAAATGAAATGAGTGTATTGGAAGGATGGACAATTAATCACAAACTGAGATTACTTGGAGAGTCACATAGTGAAAAGCAGGGAGGAGTGGACGGTTGTGTTTGTCCTACGTTCGAACTCTTCAGCCGGACGCACGCAACTCCATTCACCGCTGACTGAACGCGGAACTGTTAGGGTAAGAGGTGAACCTCCAACTATTCAACCTCTGGGGTGAAATCCAATGTCTCATGGAACCTGACTTCCTCCAATTAGCGATATAAATATGAATATGAATCTTATGCTCACTAATGACTGGCCTTATTCAGGTAGGTAGTTAGTTATCTGGGTTCTATTAGGAGTCTGTAACCAATAGGGATACAGCAGGTTGGGTGTGGGGACAAATACTCGCCAGCGATGACATTGGTTGGTCCTCACACTATAACGTGAAGTGACAAAAGCTGGAATTCACAGAATACTGGATCGGGTCCCCGTGGCTGAATGGTCTGCGAGCTCACCTTGTAACCAGAAGATCCTGGGTTCGAACCCCAATGGGGTGGGTGCATACCGATGAAGAGTTATAAATCCGGATCTTATTTTCCATGCTGAGTGCTGCTGATCCCCACACACACTTGAGAGTATTGAAAGCTTGCCTTGCTTTCTGGATCCTCGCTTTGATATCCGCACCAGTTCCGCCCATAGATGAAACGATGTTTCTCAGGTAGGTAGCTAGTTTAAGGAGGTTGCTTTTTTCAGATTTCTCACAATTATGCTGATAATTGTCTGCTTTTATTGCTTAAAATACAATAGCAAAATATATAATAAAGACTTGAGGTAAATATATCGTAACCTTCACGTTGCGCTTCGGCTAGTGTATTATACTCACTTGACCAATTACACTGGCTGGGACAAATATCTCTGGAGGTCCTACTGTGTCAGAACAGTGACTTCGATAGTGGTTAGACTAAAAACAATAATAGTCTACCATACTGTAACTTGTATACACTATATTAGTTAGTCTGAAGGTAAAATTGTACTCCTGAAGAACTGCACTAACCGATTTCGCATAAATGACCAACAAGTCAGTTATGCTGTCTTTCATATTTTTGTATGAAGGTTGAGAAAAGGTTAACCCCGAAGACTTTACACCTTGACTGAAACCGTAATATTTGGTAGCCGGTGAACCCAACCACAAGAGCCATTCCAGAGACGCCTTTGTATAAATGAACTCAAACAGCTATCCCTTGGAGTCTGTGGTCATAAGAAGTCAATCGCTTTTCTATTTCAGTTCCTAGAGACAATGATTCAGTATGTTCGGCTCATTTTTTTCCTTTTCATCTGAATCGAAGTGAGTACACTTCTGATGAGCCGGGCATCAAACAAACGAAACGCTCAACGCCTACGCATAGGTTGTAGAGTATTACTAATTAGCATGAGAGATCTTCAGTTGGTCACTTCAAATGGCAGATTTTATTGTCTTGGAATTACTGTTATTATTATAATTATATTGTGCTCGCCTTCTACTCACTGTTTCAACTGTCAGAGTGATAAACTAAATAGATCCCCTCTTCACAGTGATCGCTCACTAGATTATTATTTTTATTATCTCCTTTAATTCCTAGAAGAACATAGGGCTTCAGCCGTGCGTCTCCATTACGTTCGGTTCTCTGCTAGAGTTTTCACCTGGCTCCAAGTCTGACCACACGTTTTCATCTCCTCTTCACTTCACATGACCTCCTCCAAGTCACCCTCACACTGACGACCAAGTCACCACTTCCCTTTCAGGTTCCAACCGAGGAATGGCTTGTCTAGTGATGTCACTTGATGGTTGGTTTCCTCAGAGGATGGCCTATCCATCTCCATTTTTTCCTGCCTATTTCTTTCACAATCGGTTCCTCGTTGGTTCTCTCCCAGATATCCCTATTGCTGATCTTTTCTGACCGGCCATCTGATCCTGGGCGAAGTATTGAGCGAAGACAACTGTTAATGAAGGTCTGTAGTTTGTTTGAGATGCTCTTTATCAGGGACTACAAGCAGAACTGACGAGGATATCAAAGCAAGAATCGGAAAAGCAAGACAAGCTTTCACTGCTCACATCAAGTCTGTGTGGAGGTCAGCAGCACTCAGCATCAAAAGTAAGATCCGGATTTTCAACTCCAATGTGAAGTCAGTGCCACTATACGGATCACTTTCTAGAACATGAATGATATCATGTATTCAACCCTTAGTAGGATAACTGTTAGCGAACCATTGGAAAACCTGCATAGAGCACTGGACAGCTGCTTAGCCCCAGTTTCGGACTCTCCAGCGGTAAGCACCCACCGAAGAATTCTCACACCTATTATGGGTAAAATTTATTTTAAAGTAACTGCGACCCAATCCAATGGCCAACCCATGACTACCAACTTCTGCACATGCTCGCCTTTCAACCAGAGGATCCTGGGTTCGAATCCTAGCGGGTGGGGAGGGTGCGTACTGAAGAAAAGTCCCAAACTAGGACGAAATACCTGGCTGTCCAATACTCCAAGGTTGTTCAATGGTTTCTCTAACCAACGTCAGCTCATCATGATGAAATCCTGTAACCAATCAATCAAATCCCTACTAATCAATACTAGAATATCATTGTTGACTGGATTTTACTGGTCAAATCTCCCACAGAGCCATCAGGCTAGGGAGCTAGACATAGTGGTGAGTTATAAAATAGTATTGGGTAGGTGGGATTAATCGCCTGCTGGCCTTGCCTGAACCTAAGTTTGGTGCTAATTGACATTCATCAGTAAAGCGTGTATAGCAGTTAGAATGCTCGCCGACCATGCACACGGTCCGCGGTTCGACCCCCGGCCGACTCACTCCTTTACCTCGCTGAGCCAGAAATAATGCTGGTAAAGAGGAAAGGTTGGGCATGAGGCTAGCAACCCCATCCTGTAAAATAAATACTGCTACAGAAACTTCAAGCCACTAGCTTGAAGCCCTATGTTCCACTGGGGAACGTGTAGGAAAAAAAAAAGTAAAGCGTGTTTGCAATCTTGAGAAAAATGACGCCTCCTGTAGGATTCCCACTTCTGACATTAGGCGATGGAAAGTGAGATGTTATCAATGAGCTAGTAAAGTGGCGACAACTGTGTAGAAGAGGAAGAGAAGATGTTTAATTTTAAAATAATTCTTCATAATGAGCAATGATATAGTAAAAGAATAATAATAATAATAATGAAAGTTATATTAACTTACGGACGTCTTTTCAAATATTTATTGATAGGACCTAAAGGTGCTAATTCAAGGACAAGCATAAATTGTTCTTCTTTACATACACCTATTAGGAAGGAAAGAGTAAAATATAAAAGAAATAAGAAAAATTGAATTCAATTTAGATTTTTCTGTCGATTGATTGGACCTAAGTGGACCGGTCTCAGGTTGGCATGTTGGTGGCTCCCCTTTGTGCAGATGCTTCGACGAGGATGTCTAGTCATGTAACTTGAAGTCATTTGGTGGATGGTAAATGCTAGCGGTGGAATCTATCAGGATGTGCATTTCGTCCTATTTGGGACTCGTCATCAGCCAGTGGATGTACCTACAATCCACAGTCAGTGATTGTTCTCCTTCTCAGACTTGAAACTAGTGTCCATCGTTTCAAAAGACAAAAGTTTGATCCAAGTAGCTCATTAGGAAAATCAATTTGTAGTCGTTAGGAATCCATCAGCTGATGAGTCCCAAAGAAGTTGAAACGTGAACCTATTGGATTCCACGCTATTAGACACCATCGATGAAATAACAGCATGTTCAAGAGTGCTTCTTTAGGAATTTGATTTGTTTCAAGTTTGGTCACGGATTGATATGAGTTAGAGAACCACTGAAAATCACCAGGGAGTACTGAACAGCCTGATGTATCGTACCAGTTCGAGAATTTTCTGGAGAATGGCAGCTAGTGACTAGTTACAAGAAGAAGTTACCTGGAGCTGCTTCTAGTGAGAAGTTGTGATCGGACATGAGGACAAACAGTCACTGACGACATTGGTTGTTGGTCGCGCTAATATCATGAATTAGGCTATTGGATCAGGGCGCAATAACTAAGTAGCTTACGAGCTTTCCTAGAAAAACTGAAAACGTCCTAGATTTTGAGCCCTGGTGGATGCATACTGCTGGAAGGTCCCTAATTATGACGAGACAGAAAGCTGTCCAGTATCCCATCGTTTTCAATGGTTCTCTAACTGATATAAATTTGTGATCATACCTAAAACATATTGATGCTCAAATATGGTCAGTGTTCTTACCAGGAGCGGACTTAACAAGAGCAAACGAACATTCCAGTCCAACCTTATAATCGGTCAACGAAAAATACAAAATAAATGGTGATTGTTGGTTGGAAAACATGATAATCTTGCATGTCTTGGAGTAACACCTTTTCTATACACGTGGTGGAGTCATACAGTCGATAAATTGAAAGGTAACATCTCGATGAGGTGATGGATTTAATGAGATGGTGAAATTTTGAAGATTCGGGCGCCAGTCTTGTGTGTCTTAAAGATAGAAATATAACACAATGTGGTTAGACTAGTGATTCAGTGGTTCAGGGGTAGAATACCCATGGCAGCCACACACGTGATCTATGGCTCGATTTCCAACCAATTCACTCCTTAAACTTACCTGATAGGTAGTAGTTGGCCTGGTAAACAGAGGATATTGGGCACGTGGCTAGCAACCCAAACCCGGAATGAATAAAAAACAGCTAGACTGTGACATTGCACTAATGCATAAATTCTTTGAGTAATTAACTGAACTTTCTAGTGGACCGCAGACTGTCTGTCTGACATCATAGTAATACATTGGGATGTGATAGAGAAGATTTGTAGCTCAGGTGGATGATTTTGATGTGGTTGTGTTCTCTGAGCTGGATAGTTAATTTGCGAAGCTTTCATTGCCCCCTACTAGGTGACATCTTCAGCGCATACTTCAATTCAAATTGAAGTGAGCTTTTAGATTTCTCCACGAGTTTATTAATCATCTCTCCCGGTGGCCTTGGACGCGAGTGGCTGTTTTTGTGTGTTTTCACACCTTGTAGGCTACTTGTATTGTCACTCATTGTTTCTTTGACTTGAACTTTGACCCTTTGTGTGTGAAGTTTCTTTCTTATCGGTTGATACATTTTCTCAATCTCGATGTGTCTATTGATTGATGATTCACTGGAATACCAAGCTTCTGGAAATTCTCTAGCATTTTTGTTGTTTCCTCTGTCTAATATTTGAACATTATCCCAATCGAATTGATGCCCATGGTTGTCTGTATGTAGTGATATGAGGGAGTGGATGTCATGTTTTCTGACGGTTAGCTTATTTTCGTGGATACAAAGACGAAGTGGACGATCACTTTGGCCAATGTAGTGTTTTTCGCAGTTGTTACAATTTATTTTGTAGGTGATGTTGGTTTTATCTTCTTTCGTTGTTGAGTCTTTTGGTTGACATATAACTGAGTGAAGTGATTTTGTTGGTTTGTATGAGACGTCGATTCCTAAAGGTTTGACGATATTTGGATGTATTGAAGTATTGGTTTACAGGGATTTGACTGGTGACTGGATTTCATCATGAGTTTTCATCGGTTAGAGGACCATTGGAAAATCTTTAGAGAGTACCGGACAGCTAGCTGTTTCGTCAGCCTAGATTGGGACTCATCGGCAGTGCGTATCCACCGTCAGGGCTTGAAGCTAGAACCTTCTGGTTACAAGGCGAACTAGCTCGTAGACCATTCAGCCACTGCCAGCCAATGAATTCCAGCTTCTCCCAATTCATGATATAAATAACCAGTGTCAGAGTTGGCAAGTATTTGTCCTCGCACTCGACCTAATTGTGATAGACTGGATTATATGGAAGATTGTGCACAGGGAGTGAGAAGAGATGAATACGTTGGACCAATAAGAAGACTCTAGAAGATCTGGATTTCACGTGTGGATGATTTATGTTTAATGTCACGTACACAAAATGGAAAACTTGTAGGCGGAAACCAATAAACTGGCAGAAGAGGTTAGGAGTGAAGACACAACTCCAGTTGAACATAGAGAAGACGGAGGTGATGGAGACGGCTAACCAACCAACCAACCAACAGCAACAATAACCAGCACCAATCTCCATCAACGGGAGAGATTTAACAGTGGTTACCTCCTTTACTCATCCAGCTAGGAAGCATCATCTCAACTATAGCCAGTCAGCATGGATACAGTTGTCAAAATCACAATCGAAGAGTGAGGCAGACCTTCATCACTCTGAAATTAGTGTGGAATCTTCTACACTCCGCTTCAGCATAAAGAACTAGATTCTAATTTTCTGCAATAATGTGAGGTCAGTCAGTTCTTCCATTTAGGTCAGAGAACTGGTGTGTCACGAAAAGCGATTCACACAGTCTACTATGAATTTCATCAATATATGCCTTCACTGGCACCAAACTGAAGGTAAGGTGGGTAAGCCGGAAAGAATTAGCAAACGCTGCCTGCCAAAACAACAACCAAGAATGTATGTATCAACGTGAAAGCAGTTTGGAAATCTGCACTGCACTCCGCCTCAGCATGAAGAACAAGATTTGAATTTACCACACAAACCGCAAGTCAGTCCGTCACTTCTTCTATACGGGTCAGAAATTTGGCAAGACTGTCACATAAAGGACTCCCAACAGCCTGTTCCAGACGTTTGTCAACAGCTACCCGCTTCGCTGGCCAGAAAGAACTAACCAGAAGAAACTCTGGTTGGCTGTGAACAAACCAACCAAGAGCCGATTGCTAAACAAATATGTAGGATAAAATGGAGATGGATTGGTCTGGGCATGCGTTGAGGAAGTCGTCGGATGACATCACGAGTAGTGCAGGCCATTGCTCGAGTGGAATCCAAATGGGAAGCGACAAAATGAGGGTTGTCAGAGTGAGAGTGACATGGAGAGATTATGGGCAATCGTGTGGGTAGCCAGCTATAGAGGACAGCAGAAAATAGAGCGAAGTGGAGATGGGTTGTCGAAGGTCTCCCTATATTCCATTTGGAACCCCTGGGAACAATAGCAATTTAATAATCATTACTGAAGTCTGTGCTTTGAAGATGTCGTCTAAAAGGACCATAAAATCTTCACAATTAAACCACTCATCACAGAAAACACAACCACAACAAAATCATCCATCTGATCCATAAAAATCTTCAGATTAATTGCTCATCAATAAATAAATCAATTAATCAAAATTATATTTCATCGATCGATAACCACTTACCAATTAATCTTACTATATGACGATGTTTCAGCTGGGCCATTGTACGCGCTTCAGCTAATATTTCTCTCTATGGTTTAATTTTGAATGTTGAGGGTTTTTTTCAAAAAAGTTGATAGATTTTTGTTTTTGTTGTATTTTAGAATGAAAAAAACAAAGGAAAACAAACAGAGTTGAGTAAATATGATGAAACATTTAACAGAAATAATTAGTAGTGCCTTACAAGTAGTTTGATTGTGTCTCTAATTTAATGGTAACATGTTGACCAGTCACACTGCAAGTGAGTTGGGGTTCGATTATTTTATCGTCACCGATGCACTCCTAAATCTTGCTTCTTCGTCCCTGGTAGTAAGTGGGGTAGATAGAGAGAGAGAAGGCTGAGCGTAAGGCTAGAGACCCCAATTTGATAAAATCCCACCATCGCTACTGGAGACCGATGTTTACACTCCTATTTGTCGTCATTGCGGTAATAGAATTTTCCAGATGTCCGGGTGGAAAGGTGTTGAATCATTCCTATTACACGAATTCTCTTCAGCTGATTCGATAAATAAAGCTTCTGTTATCAATCTTTCCCTCCACCCTGTCACATTATTGTACGTTTGGGTGTGCGTAATTGCATGTAGTGTGTGTTATGGGTGAACTATTCTCTGGATTTCTTATCTTATTTGGGTTAACTAATCTAGATTTTGTTAGGTTTTTATGCTCGGCTAGTCTGACTGCACCTGTTCTACTACTTTGACCTGTGTATTTGACCTGACAATCATTGCAGGCAGGGTATTAGATAAACTAAATTGTTTTGCTTTAAAGGCTCCATAGGATTGATCCTTTAACCAACAAAGTTTTTTTCTAATTGAGTTTGTGAGCTTTTATTCCTGCCTAGTAGGGATAGTGATAACAATAATAATAATGATAATAATGACGACATGCATGTCAGACATGCACAGGAAAATGACAACATCAGAAATGGGGAATTTAAATCCTCAGCGGTACTCCTATACAAGAAAGGAACCTCGAAACCTTACGGAGGAAAATTCTTAACAAGTCAGGAAAAAAAGTGACTGGCATTCAAACCCTCAAACTCAATTAGAAACAAGCCTTGTCAGTTAAAGTATCACTCGTGTGGAGCCTTTAAAGCAAAACAATTTAGTTTATCTAATACTCTGCCTGCAATGATTGTCAGCTCAATTTAGTGGAACAGGAGCAATCAGAATAGCGGAGCACAAAAACCTAGCAAAATCTAGATTGGTTGACCCGAATAAGATAAGAAGTCTAGAGAATAGTTCGGCTATAGCACTCACTACATGTAACTGCACACATACACACAACCATATAGTAGGATGGGATGAGATGACAGTTTTAAAATCTAATGTAACAGGATGGAGGGAGGGAGAGATTGATAACAGAAGCTTTGTTTATCGAATCAACTGCAAATACGTGTAATAGGAATGATTCAACACCTGTCCAGCCAGATATCTGGAAATTCTACTACCCGTACGACGATGAAAAGGAAAGAATAAAGAAAACTATAAAACTCAAATTTCAAAGTCGTGTGATTATAATTGATGAAATGATTATGAACAATTATGGATTGTGTTCGAAACTGTGTCATCCAATAATTGAATAATACTGTTTTACTCACTGTGTGTGTGTGTGATATATCTAATAAAAAAATTAATATGGAATTTATATTCCTTTCTAAGATTTATAAATTCTGTGAGCTATTTTATGCTTTGATCACTAATTGGAAGCTGTTAGATAACCATTGGAAATGTTGACCACAGGGATCCACCAAGTCATGGAAGAGAGAACAGTGATTACTGGTTGCTCTACATACATTTCAAAAGTAAAAATTCATTGCCTAGCCATTGAGAATCGGGTCCTAGTGGTTGAATGGTCTACAAGCACACCTTGTAACCAGAAGACTCCGAGTTCATAACCTACCATTGGGTGATTACAGTGAAGAGTCCCAAACTCAGACGAAATATATAACCAGCTTTACAGTACTCCCTGGTTATCCAAAGGTTCTGCAACGCTGACGTCAGATCTTTATCAAAACCTGTAACCGATCAAATCTTTGCGAACCATTACTTATTATAAATATTCACATGTTTTATATAAATGCCTTCACAGGAGATAGTTTCTTAAAACGTCACACATATACGCGATTTTACAGTTTGATAACAGATCCCTTGAAAATAGTCTGTTCGGCGAATATTACGTTCTGAATGTTAGACTATGGGAATTATGAAATTATTACATCTTTCCCTTATATTATTTTGTATCATTTTAGATGGTGAAGAGACAGTCAACAAGAAGCCCTACGTCACCCTCAGGTT
This sequence comes from Trichobilharzia szidati, assembly GCA_944472155.2. Taxonomy (NCBI): domain Eukaryota; kingdom Metazoa; phylum Platyhelminthes; class Trematoda; order Strigeidida; family Schistosomatidae; genus Trichobilharzia; species Trichobilharzia szidati. The sequence continues at coordinate 81,367,945 of OX235276.1, read as the reverse complement.
TTGTGCTTATTGGTAGTCGTCACCAGCACGTTTCTTTAATATTCCGTGAAACTTGTGCGATTCGAACCCAGGTCATCCACTGTAACAGTCAGAGACGACCTTAACCACCACTAATCTATTCAGACTTGTGATTGGCTACCTCGTGTAGGATTGTAATAGATACTTTGCTAGGACAGTAGATAGTAATTAATGATTATTAGTAATGATTACAATAATAGTATCAATAACAATAGTAATAATTTATGAGTTGAGAGGTATTCAAAAAATAAAGCATTTTATTGATAAACTTACTGTAGCCTTTATATTAGTTTAAGAAGAAAAACAGTAGAGAAACAGGAAGAAAAATAAACCGTGAAATAATATCCATTTGATGTTTGACAGTTTATTATGTAATCAAAAATACAAGGAATTAATAGTGTAGACAAGTGTATCAGATTTCTAAAGATTTAAACTAGCCAAGAATTCAAGTGGTTTATGGGGATCTTTTGCATTCCAAGCTGATTTTATTAATCAGAAATGAGTGAAAACGGTCGTCCAGTGTTGTTTGGAACACAGTATTCTTTTCTGGTAGCCTGCTTTTTTAAATTCAGGTTCTAAACTATTCTTATGATTCTTTTCAGCAGCCAAAATTGCTAATAGCATCTCCTTCGGCATTGGTTACAAGATTTCATCATGATGAGCTGACATCGGTTAGAGGACCAGTGGAAAAAACAACCACTGAAGTACTGAACAGCCAACTGTTTCCTCAGCCTAGCTTTGAACTCTTTATCAGTACACACCCACTGCCAGAGTTCGAACATAGTAGCTTTTGGTAACAAGACCATGCAGCCACTTGAACCCCATCCAGTGGCGAGCCTATGAATTCCATGAGAAGTCGTGACCAATAGGCTACAACAGGTCGGGCGTGAGGACAAATATTCGCTAGAGATGATACTGACTAATGTCAGTCGCGCTATATTCTGAATTTACAGAAGCTTGAATTCATGAGCCATTGAATCGGGTCGCATTGGCTTAATGGTTTACGAGCTAGCTTGCTTTGTAACCAGAAGGTGTTGGGTTAGAACCCCAGTGTGGTGGGTGTGTACTACTGAAGAGTCCCAAATTAGGACGGAACAGCTGTCCAGTACCCCCCTATTGTTGTTTTTCTAATGGTTCTCTAACTGATATCAGCTCATGGTAAAATCCTTCAAATGAATCCACTGTGAAAGAAATGGTTAGTCGTTTCATGACATCAACTTGAGAAAGGGAACTCACCAACTTCAGACTAGCTACATGAGTACATATTGATTGATTCAATCATTAGGTTGATGAGATTAATTGATCCTCTAATTGATGTTGACATTTAGCATGAAATCTATCTTTGAATTTAGAAATCCAATCACATCATATGTGTACATGATAATTTAGATTCAATGAAAGACAGGTTTCAATTATCAGTCAATAAAATTAAGTTGTGACCGACCGATAGCTGCTACCTTGACGTGGTGGTCGGGCTTGCATATCGCAATGACCCAACGAGCTACACTGGCTGGAACTTATGTTCCTGTAGGTCCTACCATGCCAGAAAGGTTGTCTGGATAGCGGTTAGACAAAAAGCAGCTACCCAATCCAATACTATGATTCAAACAAACTCACAAAATATCATGCCGGATCGGTCGGGGCCCGGATTAACAACGACCGCGCTTCCTGCTGCTGTCTCGCAGGGCAGAAGTGATAAATATGCTACTGAGACACACCAAACAAGAAAGAACAAACAAAAACAGGCCGCGTGTGACCAGCCTCAAGCAGTTGTCCCATGGGCTCTGCGGTCACGCAATACTAACCTTTTCTCCCTCCCCTTCTAAGGCGTGAGGCTAGCAACTACACCCTGTAAAGAAAGCTGCTACAGAAACTTCAGCGCGATGAATCTCCTTGCGCCAAAAGTTGTGACTAGTGGAGTCTATCATGTCAAGAAAGGCAAAGTGGATGGTCTTCGAAAGTATTAGTTGTTTTTTGGTTATAGCTTGACTCCACACCCCTATTTTTGGCACAAGTATGGAATCTACAGCATGTGATACTGATAGCCCAAATTTCGCAGGTGGATCATTGATATCAGGTGTACGTGGGCAGGGGATCGAACCCCGGACCATTTGCTTAGTTGGCGAGAGGTTTAAACGCTGGGCCACGGACGCTATACCATGAATTCAGTGATCAATGAATTCCAGAGCAATTGACTGAATGTTCATCAAGCTTAGGTTCGTAACCTGAAGTTCCTGGGTTCGACCCCTGATACGCTGGCTAAATTGAATTAAGTATTGTCAGTTTCATTGTTTAACTAACTGTATTCAAATGAAAGGCTCAGCATCTTTCTCTATTGATATATGGGCTTCCAATACGAGCACTGTGGTGATGCCTTGAGATGAACACGATCCTCTTTGAATGATGGTGAAATATACACGTATACAGGTATTTCTTCCCGTTTGGAGCTTCTACTGAGGCCTACAATAAACTGTCCTGTGTTCGAATCATCTCAGTCTGCATAGAAAATCACAAGGTTTGATGTTGATGATCTCCGACTACTTATTTCGGTCAATCAGTAGTATGTAAAAAAATATACTTCATTATACATACTAATAAAAACCACATTAGTGACCAATTGTATAAGTCTAATAAGGTTGATTTTCATAAGTTTATTTGTAGGGATTCGATCTGTTGTAAGTTCGATCAAAGACTGAGATCAGTTAGACAACCATTGAAAATCACCAGGGTGTACTGGATAGCATACTGTTTGTTGGCATAGTTTGCGACTCATCAGTAGAAGGCATCCACATCCAGGATTCGAACCCAGAACCGTCCGTTTACAAGTCAGACGACTAAAACATTCAGCCAGTGGGACAGCCTCAGGATATTCATCAAGTTGTCATCAATGAACTAAAGATTGCTATTTTTAGAATATGGATTTCTCTTGGGATATGGACACATTTCAATGTAGATTTCGCCATAGAAGCACATTAGTTAGAGGAAACATTAAAAACATCGGTGTACTGGGTAGCTAACTGTTTCACCCTAGTTTGAAACTCTTCACAGTACTCACTCATCGCCAGGTTTTGAAACCACTACCTTCCAATCACGAGGAGACCTCGTAGACCATTCAGCTAATGGGACACAATCCAATGACCAGGCCATGATTTCCAACTTCTTCCAATTCGTGATATATATATATATATAAACGGAATTACACAAGGGTTTTAAGTAGAAAAATAAAGTTAAGTTAAATCAAACAATCAAACAAAGAAAAGTTAAGTCAAATCAACACAGTTGTTACCATGGGAGTAGAAGTGGTTGAAAGATACTTTATATGAACCTCGACTTCAAAGGAAACCTATTCGGTGACGTCCTTAGAAGGAGAATTTCCACCTCTTTAAGAAGAACTTTCTTTGCGGCAACATTGAGAGTAGTTTTCTCTAGTCGCCCGCTGATCTGCAGAAGCCCAAAAGACAAGATCCCGCACCTGACCACTATATGTGTATATATCAGATCACCTGTTGCTGTGGAGCCAGGTACATCGGTCGTTCAAAACGTATCCTGTCAAAAAGGGTCACAGAACACTATTCAGCGTGGCTGCAGAAAGGAAGTAATGGCTGCATAAGGAGTGCAATAATAGAACGCCTCGTCAACACTGGTCATTCCATGTCAACAAACGCCTCGATCAAAGCAATCTACAAAGTGAAGAACAACCTAACAAAGGCAATACGTTTCCGTCTTCTTTGCATCGCAGAAGCCGTAGCCATTAAGCAAGAGGAACCAGAACTGTGCACACAAGAGAAAATTATTCAAACACTTCTACTCTGTTGATTTGACTTAACTTTTCTTTGTTTGTTTGTTTGATTTGACTTAAGTTTTGTTTGTATGCTTATTTTTCTACTTAAAATCCTTGTGTAATTCCGTATATTTTCTTTCCATGTACACACTGAGTACAACTCTTTCATTAAACTATTCATATATATATATATACATATATATATATATATATATACATCACTTCTTGTCTAGGGTCAGTCACTAGTGAGCATCAGATTATCAGGTGTTGGTTTGCAGGGATTTGATTGGCTACATGAATGATCACAAGCTGACATTAACAGCCTGAGAGCACTGGACAGTTGTTTCGTCCTACTAGTATAAGACTCTTCAGCACTGAACACCCGATACAACCCATTGGGGATCGAATCATCTGGAATCATCCTGGTTACATGACTAAGTTAGCTGACCATCCAGCCGCATCGAATTTAACCTAAGATCCTAACCTAAAAGCTCAAAATTTAAGTTATTCAGTTTATTTGTATACAATTCGGATTCCATGAACATATGTACACCATAAACTGAGCAATATTCATTTCAGATGAAAGAGATAAAAACTGAGAGAGGGACAAAGATACAGAGATAGGGATAAACGAAGAGTAATACAAACAGATTAAGAGAAACATCTGTCAGATAACAAGATATGTGATTAATAAACAGCGATCAACCCCCTCCCCTGCCAAAAATCATTTTTCACCAGTTTCACTAATAGGTTGGTCAGAAATGAGGTTAATAATTGATGTTGCCCCATTTTCTCCCCAACCCCATCACCACCTCACCTCTGATGGACAAAAATGAGGGAACATTTAAATTAGTGGATTTGAAATAAGAAATACCTACAATTTTAGTGCATCAGTTGTCATTACCCACACTCACATACAGACACACACAGGCATTCACAGACAGACAGACAGACAGACAGAGATAAATTCCGTGTTTTTCATTTGTTTTTCCCATAGTGTAACAATCTGCTGTTGTAAAACAATCTTTCTCACCCTGGAGCGCCTCAGACAAGTCCTCATAGAGAATGGATATCCTCCAAGATTTATCGAGAAAAACATGAAGCCAAGGGAAAAACCTGAAAGAATACAAACGGTGCCGAAGAAACTGCTGTTTATGAGTGTTGAATTTAAAGGTGATACCACAGCTGAGATCCTGAAGAATCGCTTATGCAGATCACTGAGGAAAGCCTTCTTTATGGCTGAGCTACGTATCAACTTCTACAGCCGACAAATGATCAACGGATGTGTGAAGGATAAACTGCCCTCGCTTTGGGCCACCTCAATGTGTGTTTATAAATTCACTTGCTCGTGTGGAGCTAGTTATATTGGCCGCACAAAGCGCAGGCTTTCCAAACGCATCTCTGAGCATTATCCGGCATGGTTAGCAAAGGGACAACGTAAGACAATTACTAGCTCAATTCTCGAGCATTTGGTGAACTCCAGCCACGTAGCTCCACCAGAATCGTTTTTCAAGATCATCTACAAAGTGAAGCCAAATGGCACAAAGGGCGTCAGGTTTCGGCTTTTGTGTATGGCGGAGGCTCTAGCAATTTATCAATACAACCCTGAACTCTGTATACAGAAAAAGTTTGTCCAGTCTCTTATTCTACCTTGGTCTTAACCTCTTCACTAATCGTTCCTTGTAAATAAAATATTTTTTGATTTTTTCTTTTCATTTTCATTTTACTTTTAGTTAGCTTTTGCTTTAATAGTTAATTCACTATTATCACTCTCATATGCTCCTTTTGTATATTTTCACACCATCTTCACACTTGTTAAATTGACACTCAACTACCACCTTTATCCTCATTCAATAGCAATTTTAATCTTATCAAATTTCTATCTTTTTACCGTTGAGTACCACGTAATTTACAACTTTTTTATTTTCACTTCTAAAGCCACTTCTGAATGATTATATCAATTATGTCACCCCCTATTACTCAATAATAGACCACTATATATTTTTGTAAGTATAAATACGATTGTACAGCCTCTGAAGATGATTTCGTCTATAAAGAAAATTTTCTTCGCTGAATAGTTTTTTATTTTCTTCATGACCCTCTGTTTTATTATTCATACAATCACTCTTTCATTTTCTCTTTAATTTCTCCTCTCTCTCCTCTGTTTTCGACATAGAACTTTGCACCGATGTGCGGCAGTTCAAGTTGCCACACTCCCTCCATGTAGCACACAAAGCAAGAGAAGAAAGTAGAAGAAATGCATATTAGAGAGAGTAAACAGAGGTGTGAGACAAAGGTATAGTAATAATGGAAATCATAAGTCACAGGGAGTGGATGCATCTACGCTACGCATTGAGAACGATTTTGAGCCATATCACCAATTGTTTCCAACCATTGGTTTTTACCGTCCTGAGGACCCCGACCAGTCAGGAAGTCTCAGCTTCCTACGTGGATTAAACTGACTGTTGTTGTGTTAGATGTTTCCCTCAGATGACCAGCATGCTAGCTATGCTGTCTCTCCATTCCGCAGAGAGGGGGTTAGAAAAGGTCGACCCCAAAAATTGCACATCCCGACTTATCCTACGGTGGTCTGTAACCGGCGGTAAGTTTACTAATACGGAACCAAACCAAGAAACCGGTTTATACAGGCCGTATGTGACCAGCCTCAAGCAATTGTCCCCTGGGCTCTGCGGTCACGCAACACTTATCCTCTCTCTGTTTCAGGTACGCGAAGAACAAATCTTTAATTCCTGATTTGTTACAGGATACAGCGTACAGTAGGTCGGGTGTGAGGACAAATACTCGCCAGCGATGATACTATCTAGTGTCATCCGCGCTATATTGTGCGTGAATTGGCAGAGGTTGGAATTCAATGGTTGATCAATGAATTGGGTCGCACTGGCTTAATGGTCTACGAGCTAGCTCACCTTGCAACTGGGAGTTCCTGAGCTCGAGCTCCATTGCTGAAACTAAGACAAAATAGCTGTCCAGTACTCCCTGCAGGTTTTCCAATGGTTCTCTAACCAATGTCAACTCATCATGATGAAATTCTGTAACCAATCAATCAAAATCCCTACAAATCAATACTTATCCCTTTGATTTGTAGGGACTTGATTGATTGGTTACAAGATTTCATCCTGATGAGATGACATTGGTTAGAAAACCATTGGAAAACCTGAAGGAAATACTGGACACCTGGTTTTTTCCCCGTTAGGGACTCTTTGGCAGTACTAACCCACCCCACTGGGGTTCGAACCTAGGACCTTCTGTCCAGTATTCCCTTGAGGTTTTCCAGTGGTTCTCTAACCAATGTCAGCTCATGATGAAACCCTGTAAAGACGGACAAGAGAAAGAGACGCTGAGCTCAACTTACACAGCACTGGACAAAGAAGTGAAGAAGAGTGCCAGGAAAGATGAAAGACAATTCTACGACAATCTGGCTACTGAAGCTGAGAAGGCAGCAGGCAAAAAGGACCTAAGGACATTATATCAGATAACCAAGTCTCTATCCGGGAAGAGATCAACACAAGTGAAACCTATAAGAGACAGCCAAGGGAACCCAATTACCAAGGAAGAAAAACAGATTAAACAATGGGCGGACCACTTCAAAGGACTCTTGAACCGACCACCACCTGCAACCCGTCCAGAAATACCAACAACAGCACGTTCACAACTGCAAGTTGACACCGATCCGATCGGAAAGGCGAGAAACACATTCATCAACCTGAAACCAATCTGAAAATCTTCGTCACTCAGCATCAACAACAAAATTCGGATTTTCAATACAAACGTCAAGTCAGTCAGTTCTTCTATATGGATCAGAAACTTGACGGCGGGTCACAAAGAATATTTTCAGTTTTCTGGTTAGATATAAAATAAAGGTGATTATAAGTGGATTGTGAAATTATACAGTAGGGTTTCACGAAGCCTCACGGGAAGTCTTACTCGCCACCCACCATTCTCGTCCAGTTTACTGGACAGTAGTAAACGCGAAAATAGACTAATGACGTAAAAATATAATGAAATTTTAACACCACCGGTACACTGAAACATTAAAGTTTCGAAAGTATACGCTTCACTTAAAATTCAAAGGAACAGAAAGGAAATAAAGGGTAGTAGTCACGATAATTCATCCTTTGAGAGATAAGTCAGATGTTGAAAACATAATAAAGCAAGAGTGGAAAGGGAATTTTCATTCTAAGTTGCTATACGTTTTGAAAAAAGCGGGCAGATTGCAGTTTAACTGGTGATTGGATGTTGAATGTTGTTAAAGTGACTTTAGTAAGATATTTCTCTCGGACGAACAGCAAGCCAGCTAAGTTGTTTCTATGCTATGAGGAAGGAGGCTTAGGAAAGTTCGAACTCCGAAAATGGTGCATCCTGCTGCTGTGGTAAGGTCTTCAAACGGATAAACTGTGTGTGTGTATGTGTGACTGAATTTTAATAATAATAAAATCTTTATTCTGGACGGTATTTACAGAATGTACAGGATTTTCAGAGGAGTTAATTGCATGATATTCTGGTGAGAGCTGGCTGCTAGCCAAAGTTGGTAGACAGCAATTGACGTCAATGTTTATGTCCCCAATATTGGTGGTGACAAAATGAGAACAAAGGCTTTGCGTAGGCGGATACAGTTAGCATATGGATGATCTGACACAGCCACAAAGAGATGCAAGGTTAACTTTCTGTGAGAAACAACCAATCAAAAGACTGTATTTTCTACTAACAATAATCTACAATAATGTACATTGAAATCTATAAATATGTGTTGATTTTCCTTAATAAACGATCTGTTGCCTGGCCCTTGTCTTCTGTTGTTACAATAATTCCCCTTCGTACAGTATCTTAAAGTAAAATATTGATTAATTGTCAGTAGTATACCCTGTGACATTATGGTGTCTGAGCTGAAGCACAAACCATTCCATTATGATATATATCTGCTTTGTCTCCTTCCTTCAAGAAATCCACGATATCTATCTAGTTGAAAGTCAATTGTAAGATGTTCAGAAGTACATTCTGAGACCCAAGGACATAAATGAAGAACGGTTATCTCATGTTTTATTGGAATATATTGCCACCCACAGTCAGAGTATTTCTCAAGTTTAGTAGGAACCTGAGAATCAGAAGCTTGTGAACATTTTAAATGCACACAAGAGTAGATAATACCATTAGAGGTCATATCTTAATCGATTAAAACAAACCACCAAACGTGCGTCGGTGGCACAGCCGTTAGGACTCTCACCGACCATGCACATGGTCCGGGGTTCTATCCCCGGCCACCGACACACTCCTTTACCTCGCTAAGCAACAAATAAAACTGATGAAGAGGAAAGGTTGGGCATGAGGCTAGTAACCCCATCCTTTAAAAATAAACACTGCTACAGAAACTTCAAGCCTCTAGCTTCAAGCCCTATGTTCCACTGGGAATGTGAAGGAAAAAAAACGACAGAAAATATTTGGAATAGAGCAACAGGCCTAAAATTGATCCACACAAAAACTTGGAGGATCTGGACTTCGCCGATGACATATATGTCTGATTTCCCACAAACTAGAAGATATGCAAGTGAAAAGCAACAAGTTGGCAATAGAAGAAGCATCAGAGATAGGACTTCAGGTGAACATAGAGAAGACAGAGGTAGTTGATGAAGATTCCTGGCCAACAGCAACAACAACAGACAACAATCAGCCAGCATAAATGGGAGAAATCTGAAAATACCAACCTCATTTACCCACCTGGGAAGCATCGTCTCAACTACAGGCGGATGGAACTGACGAGGATATAAAAGTGAGGATCGGGAAAGCAAGTCAAGCTTTCATTTATCTCAAGTCTTTGTGGATGTCAACAGCAGTCAGCATGAAAATGAAGATAAGATCTGGATTTTCAACTCCAATGGGAAGTCAGTGCTACTCACTACACGGATCAGTGACTTGACGCCGCGTCACAAAGGCCACTTCGAACAAACTACAAAGCTTCATCAACAGCTGTTTTCGCTCAATACTACTCAAGATCATATGGCCGGCCAGAAAACATCAGCAATAGTGAGGGATCTCTGGAAGCGAACCAACCAGGAACCAATTGTGCAACAAATAAGCAGGAAGAAATGGAGGTGGATTGGCTGGCCATACTCTGAGAAAACAAACCATCAAGTGACATCACACGACAGGCCATCGCTCGAGTGGAACCCGAACAGGAAGCGGCGAGTTGGTCGTCCAAGGGTGAATTGGATGAGGTCAGGTGAAAACGTTGGCAGAGAACCAAACGCAATGGAGACGTGGGGCTGAAGCCCTATGTTCCTCTAGAAACTAAAGGAAACAATAATAATACAATAAGATTGAGAGAGATGAAAGATTTTAGTAGCTAGGTTTTAAGTAGGCCGGTCTATTATAATAAATTTATTATTCCCGTGAGTTTCACGATGAATAAATGGCTTCAACAGCCCAGCTCTACTTTGTTCTATTCTTTACGGTCCTTCAGCATCCTCTGGTATTTCATAGTCTCACAATTTCCTCCATGTCACCCTTTCACTAACGCTCAAATCGCGGCTTCCCATTTGGGTTTCACTCGATCAATGGCCTAGCGTTCGATCTCATCTCAGCTTGTGTCCAATCTACCTTCATTTTCATCGGAATATTTATTGAGTAACAGGTCCTTGATTGGTTGATTGGTTAATTCCTAGAGTTTCTCGTTGTTAATTCTTTTCAACTGGCCATCCGATTTTCAATATATGCAGCCAGAAAGATGGCACCTATCGATAAACGTCTCCAGTAACCTGTTATGTATATTCTCTTTCAGATTGTCTCGAGGAGAAGTCAACTTTCTCCCTCTTGGCAGTTAGGAAGTAACAATCACTGCCTATATTCACCCCCTCCACACACATATATGCCTACATAAACATGAAAACCTCCTTTCTGGTTATCAGCCCGCTCCCTTCCCCACGCCACCGTCCACTTTTTCCTATAAATATTTCCCTGAGATCCATCCATCCCCTAGAAATATATATATATGGATAGAGATATTGTCTTTAGGCCAGTTTGAATTATTTAACATGATAATATGTATTAGGGTTGGGACGTAGTGGGGGGGGGGATAATTCTCCTCATGTGATATAGCGGAATGCCAGCCAAGCTTTAAAACTGTTATATAATAAATAGTCTGTTCTATCACATTCTGTCTATACAACATATAATCGATATAAGCTGAGGAGACAAGATCATATGACCCCATATATATATGTATATATATAAACTATTCCTTGCGTGTAATCAAATCCCTTGATGAATAATTTCACAATGTTAAAGATAGACAGAGTTATAGGCTAAGGGAGGAAGGAGGGAAGCAAGAGAGAGAGAAAGAGGGAAGTGGAGGAAGGGAGAATGAGTGAGTGAGGTAGAAGACAGTAGGCAGGTAAGTAAGGCTTTGAGTCTTCTGTCGTACAAAGAGGAAATAATGAAGACATATGTTTAGTTTTCATTGATCTCATTGATTTTACTTCTACAAACAATCTCATATTTCATGTAGAAGCAAATGCGTAAAAACAAAATGGCGACGGAGAATGAAATTTTTAAGAAAATTATCTTTTTTTAAAATTTTCTTACACTGTCTAAATAATTATTATTATTATTAGTATTTGAATTTTTGAATTTTCCGCTGACTGTGGAGGATTTTTCTGTGGACTGAAAATGAACTGCCTTTCTCATTTCCCAGTGGAACTTAGAGCTTTAAGCTACAGCTTTGAAGTTTCGGTAGCAGTGGTGTTTATTTTTACGGGATGGGGTTGATAGCCTCACCTGGCCAAAATTTCTCTATTTACCAGTCTTATTACTGGCTTAGCGAGGTGAAGAAATGCGTTGGCGGGTGGGGATCGAACCCTGAACCACATGAGGCATGGTTGGCGAGCATTCTACCGCTGTGCCACCGAACTGCTGACTGACTGACTGACTGGTTTCAACATAGAACTTTGCATCGATGTGCGGCAGTTCAAGTCGCCACACCCCCTCCATATAGCATACAAAGCAAGCGAGGAAAGTAAAAAGAAAGGCAAAATAGGGACAGTAAACAGAGATATAAGGCGAAAAGGATAGTAATATGGAAGAACAATATAGTTTTATGGGGTATTATAAGTCACAAGGAGTGGATGCATCTGCACCATTGAGAACGATTTTGAGCCACATCACCAATTGCCTCCAGCCGTCATTGGTTATGACCATCATCGCAAGGACCCCAACCAGTCAGAAAGTCTACACCTTCCTACGTGGCTGGCTTAAATTAACTGTTGTGGATTTCATTGACTGATGAAGCCATGTTTTCATTTGAACACCACTGGCTCTTTTTCAACCTGGTCAACCCTATGTCAGATAACATTACCCGTCGAGGAAGGCGATCGATGGCTAGGCCTAACCATCTCAATCGGTGTAAATTCACAGCCTTGTCTATCCATATCCCCTCCCACCTACCTAGCACTCGACATCTAACCTCAATATTGCTCACCCTATTATACCACCACTTCACACGGGAGACAGAACACAGACACCTATGATCGAAGACAGCTAGCCAGCCTTTTCATGTCTTCTATTCTCAATGGTCAGATCTCACAGCCATAAAGAAGGACAGAGTGGACTTTTCAGCAGTACACAGACCCCTTGATCGACAGCCAGCCGGATATCACGTCTACACCAGAGATGGCGTAAACTGGCACATGCAAAACTAGCCTTCTGTATCCGTGCCGACATTTCGTCAGGAATCAACCCGTTGGCACTGGCTGATGCAACTTCCCAAATAAGTGAGGTGGTAAACGCGCTCTACCACTTCACTACCTATTTCTAAGCTAGACCGAACTGCTGAAGTCTCATGATCCATTCAGTTAGAAGAGCAAGAGTTGAGCATACATAAGAAAATTAATATTCAGTCACTTCAAATGTCATAGTAACAAGCATATTAATTTCTAGTGACTTGATTTTGTTTATTTATTTTTTCGGCTCTTGTAACTGTTGCATATCTTTGGAACTCTCTTATGTAATTCCGCATTTTCTTTCGTTTCTATGTTCATCCTGATTGTAATGTACTCATTAAATTATTCATTACATTATAACGTAACTATTATTATTGTTCCCTTGGGTTCCGAGTGAAACACTAGGGCTACAAATGCATATCTTCACTTTGCCCTATTTTCTGAAGTTCTCATTTAGCTGGTCCCAGGTTTGGCCATATTTTGTGATCTCCTTCTCTCAAAGTTTCCTCCTTGTCACTCTCAGACGTAACTAAAATAAATTTATTCAGCTCCTTTTATTTTACTGACTAATGTTAACAACCATGTCTGTGACAACTCATCACTTTATGCCCTACCCAGTTTCGTGAAAAACGAGTTGTATATAAATGCGATTGTACAGCTAAGGAAGAAAATGAATTCGTCGGAAAGAACCCCTTCGTGCTGAACTACGCGTTTTTATTTTCATGAATATCTGGACTGAAATGCTCAATACTTGTGCAATTGATTGTTTGATTGGATGGAGGATTTCATCATGAGCTGACATCATTTAAAGGACCACTGGAAAACCAGCTGAGAGTAATGCACAGCTGTTTTGTCCTAGTTTGGGACCGACTCTTCGTCAGTACGGGGTTCGAGCCCAGGACTTTCTGGTTACATGGCGAGCTCGTAGATCATTGAGCTACTGGGACCCGATCCAAAGGTCAGTCCTAGAATTCTAACCTTTGCCGATTCATGACATAGAGCAACCACTTCGCAATGTCTTCTTCGACGAGTTACTACTTCATCTTCAACCTGGATCGGGTTCTACTTGCTCAATGGTCTACCAACTCTCTGACCTTGTAACCATAAGGTCCTGGGTTCGAACGCCGGTGTGTGCGTACTGCTGAGGAGTCCCAAACTAGGACAAAAGAACTGTCCAGCATTCCCAGGTGGTTTTCCAGTGGTTCTCTAACTGATGTCGGCTCATGTTGAAATCCTCCATCCAATAAAGCAAAATCCCTACAAAATCAATGCTTGATAATTGATTGTTTTTTTTCGATGATGCCCTAAGCCGAACCTGATGACGCTGTTTTGGGCTAATAGTTGAATTCAGATAACGCGTTTTTCATCCTATTTTCTAAAACTATAGAGTGCCCACATATCAGTATTTATCAACCTCATTCAACAGCTGTATGACAGCACAACAAGTCAAGTGATTAATAACGGAAAACTCAGTGAAGTCATTGAAATGGAAAAGGAAACAGGAGTAAGATGGGGCCGCCTACTGTCACCGATGATAATCCTAATTGTGGTGCAATGGATCACGCAACACACCGTGAGGATGCAAGAAGACAAGAATACGCCGGAATGACCAGAAGACTCTAAGCAACCTGGACTTTGCCTACGATTTATGTTGAATAGTCACATTAACCAACAAGTCGGTAGAAGAGGCTGGCAGTGAAGACAGGACTTCAACTGAACATAGAGGATACAGAGGTGGTGAGGATAAACTAACCAATAATTAAGAAAATGTACCAGCCATTATCAATGGGAGGAATTTGAAGAAGGTCAAATTCTTCCCTTATCCGGCCGGCTGTGCAGCATCATTTCAACTACAGACAATCGGTACGGATAAGGATTTGATAAGCTGGACCTGAAAGACACAGAAATCTGCTGCAATCAGTCTACTGAACAGTGAATTGCATTTTCAACACCAATGTTAAGTTAGTCAGTGTTGTTCTTAGGAGTGCTGTAGCAGCCGAAGAATAGAACCCTCGGAGAACTACATGAGGCATGCTCGTCAAACTCCCGTGAATGCGTACTGCTGAAGAGTCCCAAAAACTAGGACGAAACAGCTAGCTGTCCAGTACTCCCAGTTGGTTTTCCAATGGTTCTCTAACCAATATGTCATCTCATGATGAAATCCTGTAACCAATCAACCGAATCCCTACAAACTAATACTTGAATATCAATGAGATGCTCGCTGGCAACTGGCTCTGTTCAGTTACCTAGGGTTCCAGTAAGAAGTCATGTCCAGTAAGGTGCAGCGGGTTGGGTGTGAGGATAAATATTCACCGAAAACATTGGCTAGCGGTTGCACTATATCGTGAATTGGATCGAGTCCCAGTGAGTTCATGGTCTACGAGCTCGCTTTGTAACTAGAAGGTCCTGGGTTTGAACCCCAATGACTGTGTACTGCTGAAGAGCCTTAACCTAGAAGAAAACAGTCGGCTGTCCAGTACCCTCAGCTGGTTTTCCAATGGTTCTCTGACTGATGTCAGCTCATAATGAAATCCTGTAACCAAATATTTTACCCCTGAACTTCCATAAGGAATTTTGAAAGACGAGCATCAGTAGTTTTTGATCGACACTTTTTTTAATCATATTCAGTCTCTATGGATGCACATTTCGCCCCATTAACATAAAGAATCGGAGGCGGAGGGCGGTGTGTCTGCGGGAAGGGAAACAGCAAAGGCCAGAGAAAACATATTGGACACTTAACAACTAGAGAAACAAAGATGCATAGAAGACTGAATAGCCTTTCTGTGCATCATGCGCCTACATACATGTCAATGTGAACAGTTTGAATGCTTACATCAAAACGAATCTTTTCGCCTTATTTATATCCATATATATATATATACATCGGCGAATGGAAAAAAGGGAAGCAGTGAATAGGCTTCCATCACTAGAATTATTATTACTATTATTATTATTATTAGTAGTAGTATTAGCATCAGTATCCTTTTGAATATAACCATTATTCATCTTGTCAACAGCTGACATGCTGATCAATTTATTTATTTTTTTTATCAGTAAAGAGCAGTCAACATATACAAATGCATTATCATCCATTCTCCGCCTTCTTCTCCTTCTCGTTCTACTCTTCTGCCTCTTACTTCAACTTCTTGTCCACTGTCAGCTCTTCTCACCACCCACCACCCACCACCCACCTTCTAGCCGCCATATTCCACCACCTTGTCATGCAACGTTATCATCCTAATGACTAGGGAATGAAGCATTTTTACATAAAGTGTTTCCATTGTTAAACGAATCAATATATTCTACCAATATTACTATTATTATATATTATTATTGTTACTAATAGTATTATGAAAAACAGTTTACATACGCTTGGCTGATTAGATTTTTAATAATGAGACATGTATAAAGCAGATGAGGCAGAGAAGGCAAGAGAATAAGTGAGGTAATAAACATAGCCATAGCGAAATGGAGACGAAGAGATGGAAGAAAGAATGAAAGAAGGCTGGATAAAGTGACAAGAAGAGCAGCTGAAACTGAGGGAAAATGTGCGTGTGCGTGTTTGTGTATTTTTTCACCACCCTCTCCTTATTTGGTTCTTTGAATGGAGAAAGTTTACCAGTTAAACAGTTTCCCACAGAGAAGATTTATTGAAGAGAATAGATAGAATGCGGATTAGGGGGGGGGGCAAAAGAACACGATGGTTGACGGTATCTACCGCGGTATGTTGTTGTTAAGTGATTATGTCAAAATTGTTCAGTTTTGAATAAAGATCTTCAGCAACAGGGGCAGTTGAGGCGGAGAGAGGAATTTATTTCTCTAAGTAAACCAGAAAATAGGCAAGCAACCTAGTTGGTTTCATTTTCTCCGCTAAATGAAGTATACACGATACGATAATGAGAAGATACTGTTGTCTACAGAAAGGGAAATAATAACTGCTGAAGATTGTATTTTAAGCTCTTTCCGCTTATTAACTGGAAAAAAGAGAGAAAGTTGGGTGTGGCGCTAGTAACCAATCCTATTAGAAGATAATAAAACCAAACTTCATCTCAAACTACAAAGTAGCGAAAACGCAAATCTTTATCGATGGAGTTTCAAAGACTCTTCACCTCGAAGACGGATGATGTTGATGAGTGGAAGTCTTTGGGGGAAATAAGTCGACCAATTTGACTTAAGTATCGGCATGATGTTTTAGGCTGTCAATAGCTCAGTGGTTAGTTTATTGGTCAAGTAAATCATGGATTAAGAGTTCAGTTCTCTTTTTGCGTCGGTGATTTAGCGGCAGAATGCTTATTGACCATTTCTTAAATGGTCCAGTGTCCGACCACCGGACAATGCATTCCCAAACTATGGTGCCTAGTCACCGGTAGTAAGTCCAGGAAAGAGGAAAGTTCATCATGAGCCTAGGAACCCCACCCTGTGGAAAAGAATGACAACAATGCTGCCGAAACTTCAAAGATTAAAGCTGAAAACTCTGTTTTCCACTAGGAACGTAAAGGGACATAATAATAAAAGGATTTCAACATGATGAGCTGAAATTGGTTAGAGAAACATTGGAAAACCACCTGGGAGTACTGGACAGCCAGTCATTTTTTCAGCCTGGAACTCTTCAGGAGCACGCATCGAACGCCATGGTTTTAACCCACGATCTTCTGGACACAAGGCTAGTTCGTAGGCCATTGAGCCACTGGGACCCAATCCGATAGCCAAGTCATGAGTTCTAACTTCTGCCAATTCATGATATAGCGCAAATGGCGCTAGCCAATGTCATCTCGGAACATGCTGTACCCCACTCCACTGGCCAAAACTCTAATTCAAGGTTGATTATTAAAGGTGATGGAAGCACTTTGGATTAATCATCACATACATCCTAAACTATGTGTACAAAAAACAATAGACTTCAACCTTCGCCTACTATGGGGAGTATACTTGACCTATTATAAAACATGACTGGTCATTGGTGTGTGTATTCTAGTTTGGGAATCATTGGCGATACACACCCACCACTAGGGTTAGAGAACCATTAAAAGCCACCAGGGAGTACTGGACAGCTGTTTCATCCTAGTTTGGGAATCATCGTCAGTACACACCCACCAGCAGGGTTTGAACCCAGGACCTTCCGGTTACAAGTCACGCTAGCTCGTATACTATTCAGCCACTGGGACGTGATTCAATCGGTATAAGTTAGAATATCATATTCTGCCGAAATACACCTGTTGGTTCATTTCCTTTCCTCTCTTTGACATCAAATCTCTCCCCAACTCTCCGCTAGTTGATGATATTTTTGTTTGCCCAATTAAAAGTCTCTTCATTTATATACTACTGATAAATCTTGTCAGTAGTACATACTCTACAACAGTAGTAGTAATGAAAACAAACACCGACACAAGTGTAACTGATCTTTCAGAGACAATGTCATCAGAGAATAATGGCCTAATAATAATAATATAGCAATAATGTAAGAGCTGAATAAAATGAACTGAACGATAGAATAAATCTGGAATAATAGAGGACCCGATTCTTTTATTTAATTACTACCGATTTTCATTGAGTTCTAATGACACTGTATGATGTTTCATCAGATAAAATAAACAGTAATAACAGTCATAATAATAATTATAATAATAATAATATGAAAAACAGAAAAAACAAAACAAAAGTTAAAGAATACTCACTTCTCCAGCACTGACAATTTGATTCGGTTTCAGTGTTTTCACAGCCACAGGAACCTCTTGACCAGATGGTGTTCTATACAATCCTTTGACAACATGACCAAAATTTCCTCCACCTTAAAAGGCGAAACAAAAACACAAAAGTCAAGGTGGAAATGTAGAAGTTGAAACATTGAAATGATGAATAGACAGAATTCAATTTTCAATGTATGTTGTTTTTTTTTAATGAAAACGAATGAACGCGACAGTATTGAGAATGGCATCAGATTTGAAAATGAAAAAAGGCGGCAATTTTGAAAAAAAAGCATATCTGATTTCTACGTCTAATAGAAAGTAGAAATCTTCACTCTTTTTGTATGCGGAAATCATTAAAAATAAAAATTTTAGAAAAAAAAGTTTGAATGCAAAAACAATAACAAGAATTTGATTTGACACAGGCAATTGAATCATTTCGGTTGAATAATAATGGAATTACTTTGATTGGTTGTCATAAACACATTAATTTTGATAATGTATGCTATTTGAATAAAGCAAGAACAACAGTGTGTGGTTTGTGCAGAATAAGAAGATGGTACCTCATCATTGTTTATTTCGTTGACTTCTCGTCAGCTGTTGCTTACAGCCTACTTCTCAAGGAAACAAAGTCTCTAAGAATAGCGCTATTACCAGACATCTCCTCGATATGGGTCATGAGGTGGAAATCGTGAAATCCTTTAAAATTATCAATAGACGAAAGGAGCTCGATTCTTCTCAAGTTTGCCGAAGCTATGTCTATCAAACGCTTGTAACCAGATTTATGTGTTCAGAAAAAAAGCAGTCTTTAGTCTCTCGTTGATCTGGGAACCGAATGTCTTTATTCTCACAATTGACTACGTAATCTTTGTCTTTAACCTCACCACGCTTTTATAATCTGTAACTTTCCTTGTCTCTTGTTTCTATGATTTGAGTTGAATTCAGTACATTGTTACTTAATTTATTAGTCACTCAGCATCTTACGCATCTCTCGTCTTTACTACATAACTCCTTTACCATTGTATGCATGCACTTATTTTGTTTAAACTTGAACTGTCTGTGTGAAAACGATACAAGCTCCATTGCCTGAGCACTGTTCAGCGATTGTGGAACCTTCTGCCACTAACTGACATCATGGAAAATTTGCAGCCTTTCTGTACATATACTTAAAAAAAATTGATTTAGGCTGTAAACAGCAGCTGATGAGAAGCCAACGAAATAAACAGTGATGGTACCATATTATTGTGCAAAAACCACATACTGTTGTTCTTGCTTTATTCAAATTCATGAAGGGGAATAAGTGCAAGAAATATATATATACCATTTGTACAAATCTTCCATGCTTTCATACTTCCACCTCTCATTTTGTGTTCCTTCCACGTCTCCCATGTATTTCTCTCCGCAACGCTGTATCATTTGCTTTCTCTGACATTAAATTTATCTGCCTGCTATTTGATGCTTTTTATGCCTCCCGATGAACGTCTCTTTATATACTTCTGATAAATCTATATGTGATATTAATTATTTTGCCATTTGACACTTGATATTTAACTATGGTTATAATCATAAATATTTTGATTGCATTTCATACTACTACTACTATTATTATTATTTTATGTATTCACACACCTTTGTGTAAATTTCCTCATTAGATATAATTTCTTAATATATAAAAAACCATATTATTATTATTGTTGTTGTTGCCTTTAGTTCCTAGAGGAATATATGGCTTCAGCCGCACGTCTCCTTTGCGTTCGATTCTCTGACAACGTTTTCATCACACGGCTTCACATCTACCCACATGCCTTCATCTCCTCTTCGCATCACTTCCTCCTGAATATCACTCGGGCACTGACGACCAACTAACTCGCCGCTTCTCATTCGGGTTTCACTCGAGCGATGGACTGAGGTGTGATGTCACTTGTTGGTGGCTTGTTTTCTCAGAGTATGGCCAATCCACCTTTATTTCTTCCTGCATATTTCTTGCACAATTGGTTCATGCTGGGTTGATTCGTTCATTGCCAGAGATCCCTCAATGTTGCTGATCTTTTCTGGTCGGCCATCTGATCTTGAGTAGTATTCAGCGAAGACAGAGTTGTTGATAAAGGTCTTTAGTTTGTTTAAAGTGCTCTTCATGACGCGTCAGGTCCCTGATCCGTACGTATAGTAAGTAGCACTGACTTCACATTGGAGTTGAAAATCCATATCGTACTTTCATTTTCATGTTGAGTGCTGTTAATCTGCACACAGACGTGAGAGAAATGAAAGCTTTTCTAGCTTTGTCGATCCTCGCTTTGATATCCTCGTCAGTTCCACCCGTCTTTAGTTTAAACGATGCTTCCCGGGAAAGTAGGTAGGTAGGTGAAGGAGGTTGTTTCCTTCAGATTTCTCCCAATTATGCTGGCTGATTGTTCTCTGCTGTTGTTGCTGTAGCTGTTGGCCAGGAATCTTCATCAAGTACCTCTGTCTTCTCTATGGTCACCTGAAGTTCTATCTGTGATGCTTCTTCTGCCAACTTATTGCTTTTCACTTGCATATGTTCCAGTTTGCGGGAAATCAGAAAATTTCATGAGGATTAATTTCTTAATATATAAAAAACCGTATATATACATGTATATATATATATATATATAATTCCTTTACGTTCCCAGTGGAATATAGGGCTTCAAGCTGGAGGCTTAGTTCGGTGAAGGAGTACGTCGGTGGCCGGGGGTCGAACTCCTAACCACATGAGGCGTGGCTGGCGAGAATTCTACAGCTGTGCCACTGACGACGGCTCCTCGACCAAGAATCGAACCCGGTCCTTCCACATGACAAGTGGAATTATATATATTATTATCATTTGATTAAAGCTTGATTCCACACAGTATTTTGGTACAAGTATGAAATTTTTGACCCTGTGATAGTGGTGGCCCAAATTTAGCAGACCGACCACTGATATCAAGTATGCATCGGCAAAGGGATCGAACCTCAGACCATGTGCATGGTCGGTGAGCGCTTTAACCACTGTGCCACCGACTGCGCATATAAATACCAAAGCGAAAGAATATTCAGGGGGTGGGTTGGGGTGAAATAAGCTTAACAACACCTTACCTAATCTTTCTTTCAGCGTTACAGTTTGTGAACTTAACAGAAAGTTGGATGGTGGTAGCTCATCATAAATTTGTTGAGCATTCTCAGGACTGATTGCATTAGCCCAAGCACTACGATTTGATTGAAATTGTGGGGATGGCATTGTCATCGGTGGGTTACAATTTTGTCCTTGTATTGAATGGTGACAACACATGGCTGAACAAAATGTACTCATATCTGGCGACGTGATTGATTGTGTCCTGTTGGGATTGATGACTGTTGCTGCTGCTGTTGCTGATGATGGTGATGATGTTGTTGATGAGGTACGTCGAGTTAAAGTTGGGCTTATGAATGGTAGAAATGGATTATTCCCTATAAATGTAGATACATTTGTTGCTGTTGCGGGTGTTGTCGTCGTTGGTGTTGTCGTTATTGTACTAGTTGGTGTTGCGCTGGAATTACTACAACCACTAACACTACCAAAAATACCACCAATAGCACCACCAACACCACCTCCTCCAGTACAGGAACCACCACTGCTTGATGTACTCAGTGCATGATCTAAAAAAGGAAGATATAGATTTAATAATAATGACAACGAACTGACTTCAATTAGATAGATAACTGAAAACCACAGAACACTGGAAATCTGTTTTGTCCCTATTTGTGACTCCTCAGTAGTGTGTAGCTATTGGGAACCTTCAGAATATGACACTATGCTCGTTGAGCATTCAGCCACTCGTGATTTAGCTCTGTCATTATAAACCTAGGCTCGTAATCTGAAAGTCCCAGGCTCGAACCCCGGTAGGGTAGTGGGTACACACTGATGAAGAGTTGCAAACTGGGGGGAAACAGATGGCTACCCACTACTTCCTGGCTTTTAATGATCTTTCTAAATGATGTTGGTATTTGATTATCTTGTGATTCATTATATGATTCTTATCTTGTGACCAGATGACTTTGACTGACTGTAAAATTTGATAATTTCTTACCTTGGTTCTGGTCCAGTCATTGACCAATCAGAATTTTTATTTTTTATGGACGTATCCGAATCGCCTATCGATCAGAACAATCTGTGTTTCATTGTCCTGACGCCATTATTGCATTAGGTTTGGAAGGAAAGAAAGCAGCCTGCTAACTAGGAGAAAGATTACAGGATTTTCATCATGAGCTGACAATAGTTAGAGAATTATCAGAAAACCTGGCACAGCTGTTTCGTCCTAGTTTGGACTCTTTATCAGTACGCACCCACTGGGATTCAAACCCAGGACCTTCTGGTTACAAGGCGAGCTATTTCGTAGACCATTAAGCCACTGGGACCTGATCCAATGGTCCATGAATTCTAACTTCTGCCAATTCACGACATATCGCGACTCCCAGCCAATGTCTTCAGCGAGTATTTGTCCTCACACTCGACCAGCTGCACCCTATTGGTCACGACTTCTCTCAGCAGGTCGGGTGTGAGGACAAATACTCGCTGAAGACATTGGCTGGGAGTCGCGATATGTCGTGAATTGGCAGAAGTTAGAATTCATGGACCATTGGATCAGGTCCCAGTGGCTTAATGGTCTACGAAATAGCTCGCCTTGTAACCAGAAGGTCCTGGGTTTGAATCCCAGTGGGTGCGTACTGATAAAGAGTCCAAACTAGGACGAAACAGCTGTGCCAGGTTTTCTAATAATTCTCTAACTATTGTCAGCTCATGATGAAAATCTTGTTACCAATCAAATCCCTACAAACCAACGCTTGCATAGGAGAAAGATTACCTGGCGAAGAAGGGTGACCTGGTTAGGTCTCTGCAAGAACTGGTGTGGAATAATTCTATTGTCCACGTCAAGTAAAATACTAAGTCGCGTTATCCTGGAGAGAATTAAAGGTACACTGGATGCAGGATTTCGCCAGTGAGGAACAAGTTTGATTTAGGAAAGGCAAATCATGGGCTGTTCAAATGGCAACGCTACGCATCGTTATCATGGAACAAAGCATAGAATGGCAGGCAACTCTGACTCTATAACAATTTCATTGACTTGGAAAACGTCTTTGACAGCACTGACCGAGAAGTAATTTGGAAATCATTATAACAGTATGGAGTACAGTGCCCCAAATCTTTATCAACCTCATTTAAGAGCTATATGACAATGTCACATGCCAGTCAGATGATCCACAACGGAAAACTGGGTGGGGTGTTCGAAGCTAAAAAAGAGTAAAACAAGGGGGGGGGCTACCAATTATCATCTACGATGATATTCCTAATTGCGATAAACTGGATCACGCGGAAGACTGTGTAAAGGGAACGAGAAGACAAAAATACACTGGACCGATAAGAAGACTCTGGAAGATCGAGATTTTGCAGATGATTTAAGTCTAATATCACAAAAACTGGAAAACTTGCAGGCGAAAACCAAACAAGCAGAAGAGACAGGCAGTGAAGACAGAACTGCATTTGAACCCACAGAAGATGGAGGTGATGAAGATAACCAACGAACCGAAATTAAAACAACAACTACAACCAGCAATAATTACCATCAACGGGAGAGATTTATCACGAGTAAACCTTCTTCACCCATCTACCCAGGAAGCACAGTTTCAACCACAGGTAGTCAGCACGGATGAAGATGTGAGTGCAGTGCAGAAGATTTCCAAACTGGTTTCAGATTGGTGAAGGTGTATCTTGCCTTTCCAATTCTGGCATAAAGGACAGGATTCGGACTTTGGTCGACACAGATGTCAAGTCAGTCAGTCACTACTTCTATATGGGTGAGAAACTTGGCTAATGTATCAAGAAAAGCGTTTCTAAAAAACTGACTTTTGTCAACAGTTGGTTTTTCTGGCTACATGGCTGACCAGAAAGAATTACGAAGAAAATACTCTGGCT
This sequence comes from Trichobilharzia szidati, assembly GCA_944472155.2. Taxonomy (NCBI): domain Eukaryota; kingdom Metazoa; phylum Platyhelminthes; class Trematoda; order Strigeidida; family Schistosomatidae; genus Trichobilharzia; species Trichobilharzia szidati. The sequence goes on along the minus strand of OX235276.1, from coordinate 81,343,786 downwards.
GAAAAGAAACCAACCAAGAGTCGGTTGATGAACAGATATATATGTAGGAGAAAACGGAGATGCATTGATTAGGCATACGCCACTGAGAGGGCCATCGAATGATATTGCACGCGATGTAGACCATCGCTCAAGCGGAACACCAGTGGGAAGCGATGTGTGGGTCGTCGGTGTGAGGGTCAAATGGGGAAGATCATGTGTTGGGGAGGAGGATGAGATGAGAGATTTTAGGCAATAGTAGAGCTAGCCAGCTGAAGAGGATCGCATAAAATAGAACGAAGTGAAGATGTGTTGTTGAAGTCCTATGGTCCACTCGAAACCCTAGGGAATAATAACAGTGGTAATAATTTATAGATATGATGCACCATTTCCTAATAAAAACTATTATTTATTATTATTATTCCTTAAATTCCTAGAGGAACATAGGGCTTCAGCCGTGCGTCTACATTGTGTTCGGTTGTCTGCTAGAAATTTCACCTGGCTCCATGTCTGTCCGCACGCTTTCATCTCCTCTTCACATGACCTCCTCCAAGTCACCCTTGCACTGACGACCAACTCGCCGCTTCCCTTTCGGGTTCCACTCGAGCAATGGCTAGTCTAGTGATGGCACTTAATGTCTTCCTCAGAGTATGACCAATCCATCTCCATTTCTTCCTGCCTATTTGGTTCACAATAGGTTCCTGGTGGGCTTGCTCCCACAGGTCCCTATCTCTGATCCTTTCTGGCCATTCGATCTTGAGTATTGAGCGAAAACAGCTGTCAATGGAGGTCTGTAGTTTGTTTGTGATGATCTTTATGATGCGCCAAGTCTCTGATCCGTATAGTAGCACTGACTGACTTCACATTGAAGTTGAAAATCCGGATCTCAGTTTTCATGGGGAGTGCTGTTGACCTCCAAACAGACTCGAGAGTAGTGAAAGCTTGTCTTGCTTTTCCGATTCTTGTTTTGATATCCTCATCAGTTCCGTCCGCCTGTAGTTGAAACGATGCTTCCTAGGTAGGTAAATGAGGTTGCTATTTTCAGATTTCTCCCCTTTATGCTGGCTGATTGTTGTCTGTTGTTAATGCCGTTCCTGTTGGCCAGGAATCTTCATCACCTCCGTTTTCCCTATGTTCAAATGAAGGAAGTCCTATCTCTGATGCTTCTTTTACCAACTTGTTGCTTTCCACTTGCATATTCTCCAGATTTTGGGAAATCAGACATATATCATCGGTGAAGTCCAAATCCTCCGAGTTTTTTGTGTGAGTGCATTTTATGCTTGTTTCCTCATTGCCCACTGTTTGTCGCATTATCCAGTCCACTGCAATCAGGAAAATCATTGGCGATAGTAGGTAGTCTTGTCTTACTTCCGTCTTCACTTCGAAGGATTCTGTAAGTTTACCGTTGTGGATTACTTGGCATGCAGCATTGTCGTACAATAAAAATACTGTTTCCTAACAGTTACAGGTCAGTCTTTGTCTTTTGATATGTACTTGGCTAAGTGAAATGGGCGGTACTAAGAACGAATACGTGTATTCAGTATATAATTTGAGTTTTTCCTTTGCATCAGTGTTATTATAATCACGTTCATGTCAACCTGATAATATCAACTGTCAACGAGATCATATTAATTGGCTACAAATACATATCAGAAATTAATCCATAATCCCTACAATTTCTATAATCTGATGATCAAGATTTAGACATAATGGAAAAGATTTTTAGCTCAAGTGTATGATTTTGGTGTAGTTGTGTTCTCTGAGCTGGATGGTTTATTTGTTGCTAAACCAATAAAATCACTTAACTCACCACTGTGTCAACCTAAATACACCAACAGCGAAAGAAGATAAAACCAACTATTGAGAAAAACACGACATTGGCCAAAGTGAACATCCTCTTCGTCTTTTTCGCATCTATGAACACCAACTATCCATCAAAAGACATGATGACATACACTCCCTCACTCATATCGCCTCACTGCATACAGAAAACCACGGACATCAGTTAGACTGGGACAACGTGCTAATACTAGACAGAGGAAACGCCAAGAACGCCAGAGTTTTTAGAAACCTGATATTCCAGGGAATCGTCTATCAATAGATACATTGACACAGACAAGGTTTACCACTCGATAAGAAGGAAATCCCGCGCACACAAGGACTCAAACTTCACGTCAAGGAAACAATCAATACCAATATAAGTAGCCTAGAGGGTGTGAAGACACACACGAAAGCAACCAATCACATTCAAAGTCACCCACCAGGAGAGATGACCAAGTGTTTGCACTGAAGATGTTGTCGAGTACGGGGGAGGGAGGCCATAATGAAAGCTACGTAAATATACCATTCAGCTAGTTCAGAGAACACAACTACACCAAGACAATCAAGATTGCTTAGCGCAATATTCAGTTCCCATTGGAAGATATATTTTCGGGTCTAAAGTGCTTTTAAACGAATGGGAATTCATCAACCCAGTAAGCAGTGAGGTGTAGTAATGCATCGGTGGTAGCCTAGAGTTGAACTGTCATATCTCACACGTGAGGTATCGTTGACAAACAGTTAAAAGCAATGGACCACTAACACGCTACCAAGTCAAAACCATCTTAGATATTCATTTAATGCATATAATACGTTTATATTTGGTAATTTTTACGGAAAATTACATTTGTAATTACAGCGTAATAAACAAATATATAATTAATGAATAAAGGTGACGATATTCTGGTGAAAAGTATGGCATTAATGGAACAGAACGCAAAAAACGCCAGCTGTGTGACGTAATTCGTTAAACTGTTTTCAGGAGGCACAGCCTTTATTTACCTAGGCATATACATATGTACACAGGCATGTAGCTACCCGATACACATTCACACACACGAGCAAATAGACGTGTACGCAACACAAGTTCTTCTACATCTGGCTCAATAATATAAATAGATAAGAAGAATGACTACATTTCAGACGCGATATAAAGAAATATATAAGGCACAGCTTACATTCCTTTTTAAAGCTTGTTTAATCATTGATATGGAATGTGGGTAACATCTGTACATTGTACACAAAGGTAATCATAATAATAGTAATAATAATGATACTAATAATGGTCATATGTTTATAACATTATGCTTCACAGAATTTTATAAGGGAGGTTGCTAATCTGATATGAACGCTACTTGTAAGATCAATTCAATTCCCATCCTTGAATCAAGTCAACCTAACCCGGATCAGCCTAGCATTGTTGCAACCCAATGATCCATGCCTGACGTGTCTATCCCCCCTGGTTTAATGAACTGTGTGTGTGTGTTTTTACTTCGATCCGTTTAGTCAGACAGTTGAACTCATGACCCAATCAGAGTATTTTTGTGAACCGTTATTTTTGCTGACCCATGTCTTACTTTGTACTATTCTGTCGAGTTTATCTTATTTATTGATCTTCATCTGTATCAGCTTACCTGGTTAAGTAGCCAATTAAATTCTATCTTTGTGCCTATGCTCTGTCTATCTCTTAACCGCTCTCTGTTCTATGCCCTTCCTTACTTGGGTTCATTCTTCTACTGACTGCTTACCTGAACGGTCGTGTCTGATTCCGGCTAGTTCGCAATTTTGGCTTTAACGTTATTCCGCTATGATAGCGGTACTTTGCTTTCTGTTAAGCGTTGTTCTTTGTACTCTTGAAACCGTTAAGGTTTGTTGTATATATAATTATTGCTTTGTTTATTGATAGTATGGTAGAAACAGTGACCGGCTTCTTGTTTGTTCTGGACCGGGATAGCCTTTATCTACGCATGACTTAATTTCAAGCGATATTGTGCTTACACTACTCATTAATGAAGTTGTAACTGAAATCACAATGGAAGAGAAGATGATGATTTCTAACTGCGTTTATCACATTTCAAGATGTTCAAGTGATATTGGACTCCAGCCAGACTCCTAGGTGAAATCTGAAAGGATAGCTTATCAGATGTGCATACGAAAAAAAAGAGAAGACGTTCAGCGAAGAGACTCTTTTCGACAGCGAATTCATTCACATAGCTGTACAATCGCATTTAGATATACAATTGTTTGTGTGTATGTGTGTGTACATGAGGTTTGTCAAGTTTAGATAATTAATCAGGTAATACAAGAATGATCTAGTACAGAAACAAGGTTAATTAGACAGCAACTAAAGTAAGATTGAAAGCCGATTGGTGGATGGTGACTAGCAGTGGAATCCAGCCAGGATAACGCGCATTTATTCTTACTTGGGAGTGACTCGTCAGCTGGTGGATGTACCTGCATTCCACAGTCAGTGACTGATGATGTTCCCACCAAGGCTTGAACCCAGTGCCCATATAGTTTCAAACGCCAAAGCGTTATCCACTAGACCACTTGGGCCACAAGAGCCACCTCTTGTGTGTAAGATTGAGTTAGAAAGTTAGATGACGTAATATAATTGACTAAAATGTTTCAACTTAGGTCAGGCTAGCAATAGAGGTAATTACTGGTAGGGATTAAGTAGAGGTGCAGTAGAGAATAATGCCATTGAAATTAGGACTTAAGTTGAGCAAGTGAGTTGGGCGACGTAACATAGGTGACTAGAAATTGAGCGTTTTTCAAGTCAGTAACAGTGGTAATGAGGTGTAGAAATTAAATAGGGTGGGGGGAAGGCAGTGAATTGCCATTGTTTCTGCTAAGTCCTCAACTCTACATACAGAAGAAGTTCGTTCATTCAACGCACTTGCCATGAACGCAATATATCTTAATACCCGACAGGTAAATTCTACTTAATTTTTTTCTCTTCTGTCTCTTCATGAGTATTATTTTGTCTTTACAGCTGTAATATTTTACATTTTCAAATTCCCCATTCTCTACTCCCACCAGATTTAATTTCTACACCTGATTACCACTGTTATTGACTTGAACAACGCTCAATTTCTAGTCATATATGTTACGTCATCCGATTTATTGGCTCAACTTTAGTCGTAATTTAAATGGCATTATTCTCTACCCCACCTCTACTTAGTCTCTACCTGTAATTACCTCCCTTGCTAGCCTGACCTAAGTTGAAACATTTTAGTCTATTATATTAAATCATCTAACTTACTAACTCAATCTTCCTTTAAGTTGTTGTCTAATTAACCATGTTTTTATATTAGATCATTCTTGTATTACCTGATTAATTGTCTAAACTTGACAAACCTCATGTACACACACACATAAAAATAATTGTATATCTAAATGTGATTGTACATCTATGTGAATGAATTCGCCGTCGGAAAGAGTCTGTTCGCTGAACGTCTTCTCTTTTTCGGATGTGCATACGTCCTAGGGTGATATGGAGAAGATTATATATATATATATATGAAATGAAGACTTATGTACAATTGCAGAGGTAACTGAAAGAGACAACAAAAGCGAAGGACTCTATGTTCGACTGGGACTTCAAGGAAGGAATAAATGATAATAATATTTACATTGGTGATGAGTAATTTTTGACTATTGGAATTAACTGATATTAAAGGTCATCAACTACAATAATTATTGATAACCAAAGAACAACTGATAGACAGCTGCCACATGAACCTTTTGTATCTATGCTGAGATTTCTTCATCAACTTCTTGAATAAGTGAAGTGGTCAACACGCCGTACTACTTCATTCGCTCCCTGTTTTTAAGCAGGGAGTCAGTGTAGGCCAGCCAGTCCGGTAGCTTAATCTTACATTTGACAAGGGGAGAGAATCGCATGTCAGACATTCGAAGACTGTTATTCCTCAGGGTCTTCAGAAGATTCTGCATTATGTCATCGTCTTCACCCAGTAGGAAGGACAATATCATCTGCATGTTCTAAGTCAACGAGATTATTCCTTAGTTCGTAACAAGTCAATCCCAGAGTCTCTCAAGTCAGTTAGGGTTAAGTCCATCAGTACATTTATGATGAAATGAAACAGAAATGGAAATGAAGGTGAGCATCCCCGACGGACACCAATGGTTATGATCACAGTTGTCAGATGATAACTCTTCGTAAGCTCTTACCTAGATGGCTTCATGATTTCGAGCAGAGTGAGTGCCTTGACTAGTATAATGTATTTTCTTGACATTCCCTCCAAGACCAAAGATTGCCATAGTACCTCTTTGTCGATGAAATCCAATTCCACTTTCAGGTCAAGAAATATACCGATTGATCGACACCTGTAAGTATCTTGAAGTTCCAGAATCTGTCGACGGGTGAAGATATGATCAATACACCCTCTATCTTGTCTAAAGCCTGCCTGATTTTCTCGTGTTTGTTTCTCCCGAGTATCATTTAGTCTACACATGATTATGGAGCCTAGAACTTTAGATGTAACGTTAGTTCAGCATTTTCTCCTGTGGTTATCACACGAAGACTTGTCTCCCTACTTATAAACTGGGGTAATCGATAACTTACTCTATCTTACACGATTAACTCTGATTCCTAGATATTGTTTCATATCTTAGTTAACCCAGAAAACAGTTAGTCACCACTGATCTTCAACACCTCTGGAGTAATTCCATCAGGTCCTGCAGATGTGCCTAATTTCAGTTACAGATGAATGAACGATGACTACCTCCCATTCAGATAGGTGTTTGATTCTGGAAGGTGCTGAGTATACTTGTATTCTCTGGACATGTATTTTTTCATCACTCTGGTTTCTCGACTGAATATAGGGATCCAGATTTTGAAGACTTTTGACGGGTGGCGTCGCTAGCCACACACTCAACCTTTCTTATTTTCCCAAGCCTACGGACACCACAAGTAAACTATGCAAGATTTTCGGGTGCATCCCTGGAGAAATGAACTTATAACCCTCCCACAGGTGTAGTTTTCAGCCGACATATTCACCTCTAACTTCGTTAACCCTGATTGTTTATTTAACTAATGTAGAACACGGAAACCTTATCCTGTTAATACTGTAGTTGTTTAGAAAGGTAATAACAATGTTTGAGCTAAAAAAGACTGAATAGAACCGGTAGAAATAGCGAAGCCCTAATGAAGCTCTATGGTCCATTCAGAACCCAAGGGTTCGCGTAATAATAAGGCAAATAACAAAAGAATTAAGACGGAACTCCTGTAAGTCTGAAATCCCGTTCATATTTGCAATGGCGCATTCTATATCCAACACGTATTCTTTCTTGTGTCATGGCTGGAAGATCTGTCCATTTAGGCCTATTAGGTATGGAAGATTTGCCAGGATAACTTATTGTGGTATGTACACGATCATACTAAATCATTTGTAGACAACTGAATGGTTTGTTGGAGTTATATGAGTGCCTGAACAGCTAATCACACTATGAAGCATTCAGTCCTATCCCTGCTTCCTAGAATGGTTTGGAAGCGTCGTTGACTCCATGGCATACTAGTCGCCGAACACGCTACAACTGATGAAGGTTCGAAGGTTTCCGACTGACGTATTCCGCTGCTGGCCTCATCAATGTGCATTTATCAATTCACCTGCTAGTGTGGAGCCAGGTATGTCGGCTGTACGCAGCACTCGCTTTCCAAACGTATCACCGAACACTTACCAACATGGTTTTACAAATGAGAAAATCGATGCCCCCGCAGTTCCATCTTAGAACATCTGATAGAATCCGGACACCAAGCTACACCACAAACAAACTTCAAAGTCGTCTACAAAGTAAGAAGTAGTCTCCCTAAAGGTGTACGAATCAGACTTCTTCAAACTACAGAAGCAATGCCGATTGACTTGCTTAGTCCTGAACTCTGCATACAGAAGAAGTTCGTTCAATCACTACATTTACAATCGACGTAATCTATCTTATTAGCCGACAAGTAAATTCTACCTAATCTTTCCTTCTGTCTATTCGTTAGTATTATTTTGCCTTCTCAATTGTAATATTTTACATTTTCAACTTTCTTGTTCTCTACCCCACCCGATTCAATTTCTACACCTCATTAACACTGTTACTGACTTGAACATCGCTCAGTTTCTAGTCATTTATAGTACGTCATCCAACTTATTTACTCAATTTCACTTCTACTTAATCTCTACCTGTAATTACCTCTCTTGCTATCCTTACCTAAGTTGTAACATTTTAGTCAATTATATTACGTCATCTAGCTTACTGACTCAATCTTACTTTAGTTGCTGTCTGATTAACTTTGTCTCTATACTACATCATTCTTGTATTAACTAACCAATTATCTAAACATGACAAACCTCATGTACACACATACACACAAATAATTATATATAAATGGTATTGTACAGCTATGTGAATGAGTTCGCCGAAAAGAGTCTCTTCGCTGAATGTCTTCTCTTTTTCAATTGAAATAATAACAAAAAAATCACACAATGCAATGAAATACATAGAACTTCTTACCTTCACTACAATCTGGTTCCTCCCATGGTGTGTCTAATATCGGTGGAAAGTGTAAAGTTTGTATAGGAAGAGATTCTCTATGACTTGGGATAGACTTTTTATCAATTATATTGGCCTGATTATTTAACAAGGTATCATTGATATCATGATGATGATGATGATTACAAGCACTACCGATACTACTATTATTATTGATTTCAGTAGTATTATGCATAAAATTTGCATTATTAGATAACATGAAATTATTATTTTTCAAATGATCTGTATTAGGTGCAGTGATAACAGTCATTGGTATACTTGGCATTGCTGCGGTTGACGTTGTGATAGACGGATTTATCAGGGGGGTCATAGATACTGTTGAATTTGCATTGTTGTTGACTGTTGGGGTGGAGAAAGCGTTTGATACTACCTGGGCAATAACATTGTCGACTTCAGCGAATGCTTTACCCAATGAAGTAACAGGTTCATTCAATCGGATTGGTTTCAAGCAACCGGTGGCACGGGTATCTCTGTAATGTGTATAAAAAGTGAAAATAAAGAGACACAGTGAAATTAAGCAAAATTAATAAAACGTCTTATCAACTTTTGTATAGGCCTTATTCGCATACAACATGTCACACACAAACTTGAAGATCTAGAGGAGAAAGCTAACAAGCTGGTTAAAGAGGATGGCAACGAAGGACTTCAAGTGAACATAAAGAAGGCAGGGACTGTGAAGAGGCCTATTCAACAATAAAAAAGTGTCAATCACCACAACCAACAGGAGGAATTTGACTTACCTCAGTGATCAGAATCGTCTCAGCTACAGACAGATAAATTGGATGTTGATATAAGAGGGTAGTAACAAAAGTGATGAGTTGTCACAAACGATTGTTAAAAACGAGTTATGTAATAACATGAATAGTTTAATGAAAGAGTTGTACTCAGGGTGTACATGGAAACAAAATAACATACGGAACTACACAAGGATTTTAAGTAGTTAGAAAAATAAGCATACAAACAAAAGTTAAGTCAAATCAACATAGTTGTTACCATGGGAGTAGAAGTGGTTGAATAATATTCTTTTGTATACACAGTTCTGGTTCCTCTAGCTTAATGGCTAGGGCTTCTGCGATGCAAAGAAGACGGAATCGTACTATCTTTGGAAAGTTGTTCTTCACTTTGTAGATTGCTTTGATGTAGGCGTTTGTTGAGATGGAATGACCAGTGTTGACGAGGTGTTCTATTATTGCACTCCTTATGCAGCCATTACTTCCTTTCTTCAGGCACGCTGGATAGTGTTCTTTGACCCTTTTTGACAGGATACGCTTATTTTTCTATCCATGTTATTACGTAACTCTTCTTTAACAATCGTTTGTTTCAACTGCAGGCAGCCGACATGGACGAGAATGTGAAACCCGCTTAGGATCAGAAAGGTAAGAAAGACCTTCATTAATCTAAAATCGGCGTAAGACTTGGCAATCGTGTCACTAAAGGCATTTTCAACAGGCTACTACAGACGTTTGTCGATATCTGCCTTCCACCCATGCTGACGATTAAAAGACCAGAAGCGATAAGTAATAAAGAACTGTGGCTGGGTAACGACCCAACATAAAACCTATTGCCCAAAAAACGTTCCGAAGGAAACGAAAACGGATTAAACACACTCTGAGAAGACCGCTAAGCAACACTGTGCTTAAAGTTGTACACTAGGACTGGAATAGAAAATGACGAGTTGGCTATGTATACAAGATTGGCATGGATGACATCGTATGAGGACGTGATGAGAGCTGCTTACGGACAATTATGCAGCTAGCTAAGAGAGACTGCACATAATACGGTGTGCTGCTGAAAACCTATGTTCCACTCGGAACCCAACCGGAACAATAATCATAATATACAAAGTGTACTTTTGTGATGGTCCCAGAAGCAGTCAGGGTACATACGTGCTTTGTTTATTTTACCTAGTGGGTGGGGATGATGACTGAAGATGAAGCCGTGAAAATCGGCGTCGTGAGAGGACGAAAACGACGGGTCTCCGAATTACTGATCCGGCGATTTTTTATTCCATTCTTTTAAGTTCTATGTGGTACATGGGATTTCAAAAGCAGTAGAGATGTTTCTTAAGCTATGGCGTTGCCCACCTGATGTCCAACTTTTTCACCTTACCGGGGTTACTGCTGGCTAGCCGGGCTTTAGCAGTACTTCTTCTTATTTGATTTTATTCAAATGTCTAATCATCAGTTTTTAATCACGTATATAAATGAAGCAAGAAAGTTGTGTGAGTAGTGCCTTGATATGATTATGAGCAGTATACAAATTGTGCTCGAAACGTGGTCATCAGTTATTATTACTGTATGACAACACTGTGTGAGACTTTATCAAAATAAATTTTACCCATAATGGAATTATACTTTACCACCACAGAGCCCAAGTTCTATTCTTATATCAGTGATGAAATGATTCTGCCCAGATAAGTGAAAGTCCTGATTTCCTTGAAATTCCCTCTATTGATGGTATTCGATGCTTGTCTTCTTCATAGTTACTTGAATTCCTATTATCACTGCCAGTCTATTCTGCCAACTTGTTGGGTTTTCCATGTGAATCCTCAAGTTTATAAGGAATTGGCTTTTCTAAAGTCTTTCTGTCGACTAAACGTATTTCCTTCTTCTTGCCCCCGGCCCTCAATAGTGGGTTGTATGATCCAGTCCACTGAAATCAGAAATGCCATCATCCTCGTCACCATGCATCCATCCATCACTATTTCAGTCTGCATATCTGTTGGACGATAGATTGTTGGATGGTTGGTTTGTTCCCAGAGTTTCTTCTATATTATATTATTATTATTGTTCCCTTGGGTTCCTGGTGGAACATAAGGCTTCAACTGCACGCCTCCACTTGCTTCTGTCTTCTGCTGTACTTTTCACTTGCATCCATGTTAATCCATACTGTTTCATCTCCTCCTCACACGATCTCCTCCATGTCACCCTTGGACGTCTCACTCGCCGCTTCCCTTTCGGGTTCCACTCGAGCATTGGCCTGACGCGCGATGTCACCCAGCGGCCTCCTCAGTGAGTGTCCAATCCATCTCCACTTTCTCCTGCATATTTGTTGGGCGATTGGTTCCTGG